>JAODKT010001744.1:4104725-4146809 GCA_027576195.1 Cossypha heuglini
GGGGGGTGATCTTTTTTCCCAGGTAACAAAGAAGAAGAGGAAATGGCCTCAAGTTGCTCCAGGGGAGGTTTAAATTGGATATTAGGAAAAGTTACTTAATGGAACAGGCGACCCTGTAGTGCAGTAGTGAAACCACTAATCATAGTAGTGTTCAAAAAATGTATATTTGTGCTCAGGGACATGGTTTAGTGGTGAACATGGCAGTTAATGGTTGGAATCCATGCTCTTAGAGGACTTTCCCAGCCTTAAATATTCTATGACTCTGACTCATGATTCTTGTCAACCATGAGCACCATCATATTTTGCTAGGGAAAGAAAGTTCTCTGAATGGCCAAACACAAAATAACTGGCCTGTGATGTAGTGAAAACCTATTTTAAAAAAATAATATAAACCCCTCAAAGCCTGGGATGAGTGAGAGATGTGTGTCAGCATTTGCCCCTGGAGCTGCAGCAGGATGGTTGTGAGCAAGGTCTGCTGTTGGAGCCCTGGAACAAGGTGAGGGCTCAGATGGGCACTAGACAGGTCTCTCTCAGGCCACAAGCACAGCACTGAGGCCTTGTGTCTCACAATCCTGGAAAGGCTGGGGCATTCATTAAAAGGTACAAGTCAGTCACATGGGCAGATTAATTTGCCATATTTCTATTACTAAATTAAGCAGTATTGGGCAACACAGCTTTATGGATTAATTGCATCCGTAAATTCCTGGTGCATTTTCATCTCAGGCAAGCAGGCACTCCCACAAACCACGCCTGAACTTTTTTTTGGTGTTAGTTTTGGGCCAGGGGTCCCTCCCGAGGGCAGTCAGGATGCACTCGCCCACTGCAGGGCGACGGAGGGTTCAAGACTGAGGTGATCTGCTGCACGCCAGCTGGCCTTGGTGACATGCTGTGGGCTAAGGCACATTTAATTTAGTAGCATGGACAGAGTCACAGATGCAGCTTTTCAGCAGGCTAATGAGTTTGGGCAGAGGGCTGCTCTGGCGTGGCCGTATTGACTCTGGTTCAGGAGATGGCTCAATTGGTCCTGTCTCAGATCTCCGCTCGGGCTCCAGCGCCGTGCACACACTGCTTTGTAGCTCCTGCTTTCCACTTCCAGAACTAAACTCAAAAGTCAATGGTAATTTTCTTCAAAGGGTTGGGATGCGCCCTTCACCTTTTGCCTTTGAATTGTTTATTAAATTCTTCAATTTTTTCTTCCAAATTGTGAACGCCACTTAAAGGCAAGACACAAATTTGGGTTGCAGTCCTGGGGACATCAAGCACCAGCCCGTCTGAGGGGGAGTAAGATGTTTTTCATAGTCACTTGTGAGACAGAATCTGTTTCCCTGTGCATACAGACTAAGTGCTGTTCTAATAGCTTTGACTTTTGGAGCAAAAGCTCAGTGAGTTGTAATTAAAGCTGGTCATTTGTTTTTAATGAAATCATTTTCCATGGCAAAAAAAAACCTACTACATTCAGCTTTGCCCAAATCAAAACTTGTTGGGAAAATGTGCTGATTTCAGTGACATTTTTTATGGGAGTGAGTCCAAATGAATCATTTCAATCTTCTCATTGCATTTTGATAATGTCAGAATGTTTCATTGCAAGAATATTGAAACATTTCATTTTAGCAGTGCAGTAGGAAAGAGCTGTGGAGCGCCAAGTAATCTCATCCTCAGGATTTGTAAAGCACAGAGTTTAAAGTAACAAAAGATGGTGGGGCCCAAATTTGCTCCTACAGAGGCTGTTTAAGCATGATTTCCCCTGTGTTACATATATGGTGTCCTTTGATATGTCTTCAGAAAGCTGCAAGTGAGGAATACGGATTAATTACTAGAAGTCTGGAATTCACAATGAAAACTGATTTTTATTTAAGGAAAAATAATGAAGAGCTAAAAACAAACAAACAAAAGGAAAAAAACCCAAACCCAAATCCAAAATGCCCAAAACAAAACAAACAAACATACAAACAAAAAACAACAACCCCCTCCTCCCCAACAAAAAAATCCTCAAAAAACCACCAAAAAACTGGAGAACAAACAACTAATCAAATTTCCACTTTGCAAGGCTTTCTCCTTGTGTATCTCTGCTGGGGAAGATTTTTTCCTGGTCGGAGTATTTTTTTAGTGATGGTTTGTTTGGTTTTTTAATAGAAACAAATAGAACCATTTATTTCAGAAGATAGGGAGCTACTCAGAAGTCACCACTGACCTCTAACTTTATGTTTTACCTTAATTCACTTTCCTGCACAATCAAGCTTTTCTAGCTCTTTAGCTCTTCTCTGCCCAGGTCTTTCCAGAAGGTTTGATACTGTGTGAGCCCCTATGGGTGTTCTTTTCTATTCTGCAATCAGTGAATCTTGCCTTCCAGTTTGGTGTGGTTTCAGTGGATTTTGTGTAACCAAGATGATTTATAGATGAGTCAGAGTCTTCTAAAAGAGTAGGTAAAGAAAAACAGAAACCAGTGGAAATTAATGGAGGTGAGTGACCTAAGTGCAGTCTTAGAAAACTAAAGAAAACTATTTAAACTCTGTGATTTATAAGAGGTTATTCAAGGAATGTTTTGAATCAACTAATCAATGAACATTAGGCAGCTTAAATCACAATTAAATTTCATTATTTGTCAGCATTAACCCAAATGAGCTTGTTTTCTTTTTAGCTGCCATACTTGAAATCATTTGGAATCTAATTGGAAACACTGAAGATAAATTAAATTGCAATATTTACAATCACATAGGAGGGTTTTTAAAAAACTGTTTCAAATTAATTTTGCTGACATTTCCTAATGCCCATGAAGTCAGTGGCCTGGGCTATGGCTATGGTTGAACATAACATGTGCTTACATGTCTCAAAATTTACTTTTAAAAAGATTTGTCTCCCCTGGAGAGCCTCCAGTTTGACCTGGGCTTATTTCTGCATCTCACACGGCTTTAGTGAGCCATGTTTAATTAAATCCCACAGTTGTATCCCTGGAAGTGTCTAACTGGTGATTCTAACCCTAGTTAATTCACAATCATGTGAATCACAAGAGCTTTGTTTGAGGAGCAAAACTGGTCTTGGTCTTGTTCTGGAAGGAACATCAGGTGGGAAAGTATTTTTTTTTTGCTGCTTTGTCAAGCCACCTCATTTCCTTGCTATTTTGTAAATGTTGACAAAATCAGAGATGAGAAAGTGCTGAGCAGGAAGATGTCATGGCACTGAGAAGGTGGAAGCAGGGTTTGTGGTTGGCTGCAACCAGAAAGGTTTACAGCCACCCCTTGCCCTTCACTGGTGGAGTGGCACACCTGGTTTTGAGTAAGGGGGGATTTAAATATGCATTTCTGTCATAGTTGATTGGTTTGCCAGCTTGATGGGATAGTCCTTTCTGAATTGTCAGCTTATGAATCTACAATCCTTTAAGGCACATGTAATAGGGAATTAATTACTTTTGCTCTTTGGGAGGACATATTTAGCATTTCTTTAGAGTTTTAACACTTTCTCCCATTCTTTTGATTTTCTTTTCTGTCTATTTAATTTCAACAGTTTTTAATATGAGTGGAAAATCTATTTAAAATAGATCAAAAAACACCCTCATGCCTTTTTTTTTTTAAATCTTAAAAAGGATAGCCCTTGGAAAATCTGAGATCTTAATATCACTAATGTCATTGTCCATCTTTGACAGTCTAGAGAACAGGGAATTTTATGCTCCTAAGTTTATTAAGGAAGCTATTACTTACTTATTAAACGCATCATGAATTCTGCTATGAATAACAGTATGCTAATGTTCAAATAACTGCTTATATTAGTAACTAATGATCACCTCTAATAGTCCTGCTATATTTGTGTGCAAACCACCTTCCCATTTATATACCAGTTACATTATGTTATGTCTGTTATTTGAAGCTTGCATTTAAATGCAACACACTTCCAAGTAAGCAAGTATATTTACATATCCAGGTGCAAGAAGACACGAGCTCATTTCACTGAGCTGGGCAGATGGTGTTTCATGTGCAACTGAGCTCTGTCATCTGGTAGGAGCTCGTGGATTGGGAAAGACTCTGTGCTATCATGGCTGTACTGCTTGTCCAGGCCAGAGCCTGATTTGCATCAGTCCATTTGAAGTGGGCTTAGCTTTCATTTCATTTTCTACAAAAAACAGAAAAGCTGCAATGTGGATTTGTGGTGGCAAAGTGGCTGGAGGTCCCTCTGCCATCAGCACTGTCTCACAGTGAGGAGAGCAGGATTCACATCCTGTGAGAGCCATTCATACCAGGGCACTGCTTTTGCTGCTGGTCCCCACCTGTGGAGATGCAGCTGATTAATGAATAATGAGCAGATGATGATGAGGAGCCAGAGAGGCACCAAACTACTGCAGGGGTGCTGTGGAGGAACAAGGCTCAGAGAGCAATGGAAAAAAACAATTATCCATGTTTTCCTTACTGTTACATTAAACCTTTAAAACATCTTGAATCCCTTTAAATAACACTGATAGAGCTTTTCAAGAAATTTTACAATTGTTATTCTTATTAATTTCATGAGGACTGATACAGGTAAGATAAGAAAGCTCTGTCAGTTCCTGTGGTCTTGAAAACCAAATTCTATACAATATCTGTCTACAAGCTTGTAAGAAGAATAATTTACTAACATCACTTAACAAAGATGTGATTTTGTTTTCTTTTCTCTCTCTGTGAAGAAAAAGAAATTGTGCTTGAATTTATGTTAAATCCCCTTATTCTTCATTTGGCTGAGATAGAGTTAATTTCCTCCTCAGTTGCTGGTACAGTGCTGTATTTTGGATCTAGTCTGAGAATAATGCTGATTATTCTCTGATATTTTATCTGCTGCTCAGCAGTGCTCACTCAGTCAAGGCCTTTTCAATCTCCAGTGCTCTGCCCATGAACAGGTACACATGAAGCCAAGGGTCAGCAAGGCCAGGAAAGCTGGGCAAAAGGATATTCCATATCACAGAACTAATGCCCAATATATAAACTGGGGAAAGTTGGCCAGAAGGGCTGGTCACTACCTGGAGCTGATCCAGGCATTGGTCAGCAAGTGGTGAGAAATTTTCTTGTGCATCACTTGTTTCTTTTGTGTTTTATTCCTCTCTCTTTCTCTCTCTTCCCCTATTCTTTATTACTATTACCATTATCATTATTATTATTATTAATAATAACAACAACAACAACAATATTGTTGCTTTTGTTGTTGTTGTTAATATTTTACTTTATGTCAAACCTTAGACTGTTCTTATCTCAATCCATGAGTTTTACCTTTTTCTGATTCTCCTCCACATCCCACAGGGGACACAGGGAAGGAAGAAGCAGCTGTGTGGTGCTTAGTTGTTGGCTAGGGTTAAACAACAACCCCAACAACTTATTAAACTGAGCATTTTATAAAGTAATAATGATTCATTTAAACCTACTGCTACATATTTATATTCCTTAAGCATCACATATGTATAAATATATATGTATGCCCCTTCAAATTTAGGAAAGGGCCATGTAACTTTGTCCCAGACTACAAATAAATCATTGTAATTGTGTTAAGATGCATTGTCACATCAAGAGAGAGGGTTAGGCCTCCTAACAAAGCTGCTGCTTTTTGACTTTTCCGTTTTGAATCATTCAGTTTTGACTTTCAGGTTACACTAAAATACATCTTTGATATGCTAGACAGAATGAGCTGCTTAAATCTCCCACTGCAAGGCATTTCTCTAAACTCTCTAATATTTTTTGCTGGCTCTTCACTGCATCCTTGACAATTTTTCAGTATCTTTTCAAATGTGTTCTGATATCAATCTCACCAGTGCTATAAACAGAGGTAAAATCATCTCTCTGTCATGCTGATTTTGCATGCTGCCAAATTCCCTGCACCCACCTGTAGTTTCCTATTTTCTTACCAGTATTAAAGAATGGCATCAGGGATACCTCAATAAACCTTGAGGACAGTGATTTGCCACCCAGACATGGGAAAGTGTGCAAAGGCAGAATTCACACCTGGATTTTCCACTATACTCAGAGAAGTTATAGCACAGAGTGATCAGTTTCAAAGTACAGAGCTTTGGGCCCAATTCCAGCACCACTGGAAATGCTCCAGGATCTTCCTCCAGCCTCCACGGCCACTTCAGAGAGGTACTGCTCTTCTAGAGTCTTGTGTTGATGGTTCCATATGGATCTCCCAGTGTTTCTCAAATGTTATTGCCCTTCTTTAGTAACTGCACTCAGACTTTGGATTCCCCTTTTACTCAGGGAACAGACAGAATCATCTCCGAGGCTGGTTTACCTTCCCCTGCTACTATTTACTTTCTGCCTGCCATCTGGTAGCCTCACCTGCTACTTCTCAATTCTAGCCTTAGAAAGAAAAATGAAATCTTCCTCTGCTTACCTCTGCCAGGTCATCATCCCTGGTTTTAAGACCAGTAGCATATATCGCCTCTTTTCTTCCTTTTCTTCAGGCTGAGCCCCAGTCTTCTTTGCTGCTCTTTAAGTCATTTCATAAATTGATCATCCTTGTCATCCTTGAGAATTCCTTGCCATCAAACTAGTAATCCTCCTGAAATCTAAACACAACAGTAAATTTCAGAGGCCTCTCATGGGAAAAAAATCAGCAGTGCTATCACTTTTTGAACAGACGACTCTTCTTACTCCCTTGAAATGCACACGAGTCCTCTTGGCTTCAATCTATGAGCTCTCTATATAGAGGCATACAGTCGGGTCCTGAAGTGAAAAGCTGCACTTGAAAAGTGTAAAGAAAGCAAAAATTTGAGAATTTCCCATTATGGGTTCAATCCGGATCCTTAGACATTAATGATAGCGTTTCTTTTTACATCAGGGCTTGTTGGACGAGGCCCAGACCGTCTGTAAAAATGCTGAGCATATCTTTTATTGAACATTTTCTTATTTAATGTGCCATTTTCTGATGTATATTTGATAAACAAATTTGTTACCAGAAGCGTTCTTGTTACCAGTGACATTTAAACACAAATGCAGATTTATATATGAGTAATTGTGTATTGAGTGTAACTGTGTGCATAAGTCAGCATTTTGCAAATGTTACAAAAATGCACAAGCCCTAGCAGAAAAAACTACTTGCCCATCTTCTGCTACATTTGATGTAATGAAAGGTAATTACCTTCTATTCACACATTAAAAGAAAGCACTCATCTTGGAAAAGACCATGATTGAAAGTCTGTTGAACTTAATGGAACTCTTTCAGTTGTTTTCGGTGAAAGGTGTCTCAGGTTTTCAGGGAAGGAAGAAGATTTTGCAGCACTGCTAAGAGATCTTTTGGGATTAGAAACTAGGGATTGTCACCATAGTGTTCAGGTGCTGTAGAAATGTCTCCTCTTCTGAAAACCTTACCTCTGGCGCTCATCCTCTTGTTGCACTAAGGTAAAGAAAATGCTGTTGACTCAAATCTACCAAAGGTGAAAATCCAATCTCACATATGTCCTTGCCATATAAGAACATTCATAAAAGAAATACATGTCCTTAAAATTATATCAATTCACCTTACATGACTAAGAAAGAGACCATTTCTAAAGGATATTGATTAAAATGGAAATACATTCAAATAAATGGATTCTTAGCTTGAAGTAACCTTTGCAGTAAGTGAATGGTCTATTTTGAAAGTATGATGGGTGTTCTGAGGGGCACTACTGTATCTTAATTTTATTTCATTGCTATAGAGAGTTTTCTCTGTTTATGAAAATGCTATGCAAAGTGAGATCTATGGATTTCAAAATGAGGATGAGCAGGAAATTTTGTCTTAAAAAGACATTTGCTTTTCTATTTCTTATTATTCTTTAGTATCACGAAAGACCAGAGCCAGAGACTCAAGCAAAGATGAGCTTTCTGAGGCTCCATATCAACACAAAATAAAAATCCTTCTTTTCCATGAAAGCTCCTATTTTAAATAAGCTAGACAAAGAATGGGGCCAAAGAAATAGTAAAATTTCTTTTGTAGTAAGGCATGCCAAGAGATCGTTATCTACACAAATTCAGAAAAGGAATTAAAGACCTTTTTTGGGCAAATCTCAGCTCAATTCTCAACAGACTGATTTTACAGTAAACAACTTGATAAGCAGAGAAAAACTTAAAGAAGTGGCAACTGAAGATTTAGGTCTTCTCTGACTTGGAAAAAACATTTTGAAAAGATCACTGCACAACAGTCCAGTGTTTGTCCATCTCTTTTACACCCCAAAGCTGGGCTTTGCTGTTGAGACTGAGCTGCTGTGTGGGTGCAGTGCAAAGATCACAGGGCAGGGAGGGCAAGGCCTGAGGGGCTGCTCAGCAGCTCTTGGATGGTGAGTCCCAAGTGTCTGCTTTCGAGGCTGTGTGGTACTTCACTGAGAAAAAACAAAGGTGCTTGGCTACTGGGCTGCTAGAAAAATACTCTTACATCAGTGACAGAGACAGGGACCTAGATTCTATAGAAACTGTCTGGTAATTTGTTCATCCTTTTTATGGATCATGCCTCACTTTGCTGCAAAAGTCTACACAAGGGCTAGGAACTTAACTCACACCTACCAATAGCTCTGTGTTGAAAATAATACAGATGAATGAAATAGAACTTGAAGACAGTTGTGAAAAAGCTTGTAAATCCACTGAGTCCTCCTTGATGTCTGAAAGCCTGTGCACCTAGAAGGGACTAAGAAGCTAAATGTGAGTATTTTGCTACCTCAAAAATGCCAAAATTGTTATGAACTTTAGGGATATTCCAGGAAGTGTGGAATCCAAAACAGTTCCTGATAGATTCCAGGTGCATAGGATGTGTGAAGGCATCAAGCATTTCTGCTTCAGGTTAAACCAAGAAGAGAATCCCTAAAGGCTTCACAGACTGTCTAGTAAAACACAAATATTGCAATGGTAGAGAGCACAAGTTTTTTTTTACCACAACATCGAGAACTACAGAATTTAGAAAAATTGAGGGTTTCACCCTCAGTGAATTTGCCAGGAAAAGAGTTTCCTGATGACAGTACTAGAGGCTGCACTGAAACTCTGTTTCTAAATACTCCCAGTCCATCCTGTTGTGCTGCTGCTCTGGGAAGCTTCAGGAGCAAAGACACATGGTGCTATACTTTCAACCAGTCATGTCATCCTTTTGTTCATGTGCATGGCACAGGGTTTGGAATGGGATGATTTTGTAGGTCCCTTCCATCCCAAACCATTCTGGGATTTGTGATCCTGTGTCAGGGCTGTCTTCAGGTGTATAGCTCTAACTGGTCCCTTTGCAGGTCCCTTTGCACCCCATCATGTCTGTGGTGGCTGTTGTGGGGCTTTTGTGCCCCTCTCAGCCACGGTTGGACAATGTCCATTAAAATATGGAGATTCTTCTTGGCCTTCCTTTTCTTGCTGATGTATTTATAAAATAATTTTTTGTTGTGCTTTACAGCAGATTAAATTCTAGCTGGGCTTTGGCCATTCTAATTTTCTCCCTGCACAACCCCACAACATCCTTCCTGTCCTCCTGAGTTGCCTGCCTCTTCTTCCAGTGGTCCTAAGCTCTCCTGGTTTTTTTCCTGAGCTCCAGCCAAAGCTCTGTTCAGCCAGTCTCCTTCCCTGCCTATCTTTTGGCACATTGGAGTGGCTTGATCCTCTGCCTTTAGGATTTTCTTCTCGAAGATTGCCCAGCCTTCCTGGACACCTTTGCCCATCAGGACTGTCTCCCAAAGAACTCACTCAACCATGTTCCTAAACCGGCCAAACTCAGCTCTCCAGAAGTCCAAGGGGCAGTTCTGCTGACCTCTCTCTCTGCTTCTCTGAGAATGGAAAACCTAATTTTGTGTCTGCTGAGCCCAGGAGAGCCCTCACCCACCACATCTCTCACCAGCCCCTCTCCTTCACCATTGGTAGCTCCAGTGAGGATCCTCCCCTGGCTGTCAGGGTGCCAGGCAGGTCTCCTCCACACACTCCTGGCACCTCCTAGATTATTCTCTTCTGTGCTGTGCTCTGATGTAGTGATTGTTTACTCTGTCCTCATCCTGGTTGGGTGGTCTATAACAAGCTCCTACCAGGAGATCTGCTTCGTTGGCCCTCCCCCTGATTCTTACCCACAGACACACAATCCTATCATCACCATCATTAAGCTCTAGACAACCAAAACACTCTGTAATATACAGGGCTATTCCACCACCTTTTCTTCACATCTAGTTTAAAGCTCTTCCAATGAAACCTTACCACCCTTAACCCCTGTGCAAAGATCCTTTTCCCACTGTCACCAGCAGGTCTGGTATGTCTTAACTGACCCCAAACTCTTCTGGTAGCACCAAGCCTGAACCCAGATATTGATCATGAATATACCACTCGTGCTCTAGATCCCTTAGCTTGCCATCCCAAGGGCCCTCAAGTCTTTCTTGGTCGCCACTTGTCTTCTTGTAACTTCACTGTTGCCCACCTGGAAAAGCAACAATAAGTAATGGCCTGAGAGCCCTACCAAACAGGTACATCATTACATCATTACATCATTACACCATTACATCTTTCCATTGTTAACCAAGCCAAATGGAGGCAGGAGCTCCCTAGGGAATGATCCTGACCTGCACATTGGTTCTTTGTTCCCTTCAAGGAGGGATCTCCTATGACAATGACACATCTTTTTTCTTTGTGGTGCAGTTGTGGTGCAGGACATGAACTTCTTTAACCTCAGTGACACCTCCATGCTGGGTGAACCATCATCCTCTTTGTTTTTTGGCTCCACTGGCAGCACCTCACACCCTCTGGGCCAGAGTGCCAGGGGAAGGGGGATGATCTCTGATGAGACATTCCTGCTGTCACTGGAGCTTGGTGACTGCTAAGGCATACATGTATACACATACAAACATATTTATTAGGAGTGTGTATATCTATCAGGAGCATATCATATTCTCACATTTTTAATTGTGTGCTTCAAAATCCTGCTAACATTTTGTCTAGGGCAAGAAAGATAGGTGCTGCAGTTTTAGCAGACGAGTTCCCTGGAAACGAAAATATTAAAATAATGTTTCATAAGAGACAGGAAGATTCTGAGAGGCACCCTTGTTAAATTTATGAAATCTCCGATATGAATCCCATCTGAATAAAGTGGCTTGTGGGCAGGCAGATATTAATCATCATGCAAGCTTTTGAAATAAATGCACTTTTGATTGAAGGTGCTCAAAGTTGTTCACTGCACTTCTTTGCAGAAAGCAAGGGAAAGAATGTACACACATTTAAAAAATAAAAAGAAGAAGAAAAGAAAAGGAAAAATAGGTGCTTGGACAAATCCCCTGGGGATATACATGTGGGATTTTTCCCTTCTAAAACCACAATTTTTACAAGATTTGTACTTTAAGATTTTTACTCATAATTCAACTCCTCCAGCTCTCTGCTTTTCTCTGAATTGTGTCTAGTTCTCCAAAATCTTTTTGACAGTCCTTGGCCAGGAGCAAACCTACAGTTTCAGTTGTGGCTGTCCTCCTGACTTGTATATATACATAAAGAAGATACAAAGATATACTTCTTCCTGACATTATTTTTGTGCAACAATTTCTGTCTTAGTCGTGGCAAAGTTTTGAGTCAGGAGGTCTCAGAAACAGCAACATAAGTTTTACAGCTTTTACCAAACTGTGGCTCAGTACCACAAAGTTCAGCCCTGCAGCATTTTAAAAAGGTTCTGAGTGAAGTCCACAACATTGCAGCAACAGAGCATCTTGATAGCACAACAGCTTAGGAGTTAACATATTCATTCCTCTTGGAAGCAGCTTCCAGGTTTCCAGTTTCCTCCTTTCCAAGGAGGAAAGTGCACTGTAAGAGTAGCCTTGGTTTGGTCTTTCCGAGTCTGGATGGAAGAGCAAATGTTTTGGAGAATAGGACAGAGGAAGGGTGAAAGGAAAATGCCCAAGCTGGCTGATGGTTATTTGCTTTCTGGTGCGGCAATGCTCAGAATTTGATGCAATTTGTACAAAAAGCAAAGGAAGTGAATTGTAAAGTTTCCTTTCTAGAGCATTTGTCTTTAGTAGGTGAGGCTCAGAGCTCTGGGTTCAAGCCCATCAGGTAAAGGAATGAATGTTGTTGGGCACAGTGGAAACCAAAGTTTATAAAATTATACAGAGGGAGAATATGAGAGAATATGGGCCTTTAGAGCACAGATAGTTTGATTGAGGGCCCAAGGGCTGTACCCATAGTGGCCTGGTTACCTGCCAGTGCCTCAAAGGTCATGAAATAGGTCACAGGGATCCAAAATCACAGGCTTCAGGTCCCAAAGATGGCCCTCAAATTGCAAACTGCGTGGCTTAAAGCTGTAAGATATTAATATATTCTGTGCCTTGGGAAAGGGATAGAATCATAGAATCATTAAGGATGGAAAAGACCTTCAAGATCGGGAAGTCCAAATGCCACCACACCCACTAAACCACACCATGAAGTGCCATATCTACTTGTTTTTTGAACACTTTCAAGGATGGTGGGTCCACCAGTTCCCTGGGGATAGATAAGGTGAACTGAGCTAGTGACTAGATTTCTACATATGCCGTTGTTTTCTTAGCCACATCACATCGCAAACAATGTTTATTTTCACATCCATTATTCCCTCTAGACTTATTTCAATGTTGCAGCTTGCTTTCAGCTTTTCCTTCCAGCTGCCTTTGTGATTCAAATTGTCTTTCTAAAGATTGATCTAATTTTGTTATTTTCTTCTCTTATTTCTAATTTCTCTAAATCTGCCAATATTATTGCTGTTCCCTGACGTGGCTCACTAGTCCTCCCAATTGAACATCATCTGTAAGCTTCATTAGCAGGCTGTTTGCTATCTCGAGCAAAGGGATGCTTATTTTCTTATTTTCTTTTTTACCAAGTGCTCTGTATTCCCCCACCATTCCTCGCTGAGCCATAGCCCATGCTTTGCAGAAGCTGGAACCAGGGAGCAAACAGCCTTCCTGCCACTCCTGTAGCAGGACATCTGTACCTTGTCAAAGCCCTTGGTGTTACCGTGCGTCAAGGGAAAGTAATGCAAGTCAAGAGTGAAACTTGTCAAGTTTGGACGTGTAACTTGGGGCTGTACCAGGATTAATTATGCCTTCTGCTGCTTTTACACACTCATGTCATCAATAAATTCTAATAAACAGGAGTAGGATGTTCTTATTCATGTCATTCCAGAGGAATTAGAACACAGTGGTGTTATTTAGCAATGCAGATGTTTTATTATTGTGTTGTTTATGTGAAAGTGGATATGACATGAAGAGGTATATCAAATGAGCAATAGAGAGAAGCGAGCTGTGCTCCCTTTTTGATTATGCATATTTATTCATACTGCAGAAGTTACTGCATGTGGCAGAGTCTTCCAAAATGGATTGCTCGGTTTGGAAACGTAGCCTCCTCTCTTCCCACAGCCCCCCTACCCTTCTTTCTTTTTTCTTTTTTTTTTTTTTTTAAATAAAGTTTAGTTATGTCAATACTACCTTTGTACAGTATTTATGAGTTCCTTCTTTAAATTGCACCTTAATTGGTTTAGTCACCACAATTGCAAAACAGGAACCTAATCACCAGAAGCTAAGTAAGCAGAAAAAGAATAATGATTTGGAGCTGTCTGTCTACTGCTGCCGAACAGACACACTGGGCACGGTTTAAAGCTATAATTGCATTGTGGCACTGGCTTGCTGTTCCCAGCACATGCATAATGTAGCTCCCAGTTGTAGACTGCCACATATCCTGCTGTATTTACCCTCAGATGCCAGTGGAGCACATGCCACCCACAACTGCTGCTTCCCAACAGTGTAAAACTGTCACACTTTCAATTAGATGCCCCAAAGCACTTTACTGCCCACTGGAGAGTATAGTCATATCTTTGATGGAGGAAGATTATGGGCTAAATGCATCCAGAGTAGTTCTCCACAGGCTGCAGCAGAACTACTTTGGGAATGAATTTGGATGAATTACGCCGTTCATTCCAGTGGCCATAAAACAGGGCTATGCACTGCTTCTTTTTGAGGGCACGAGTTCTTGACCACAAACATTTGGGCCAGTATATAGCCTTATTACTTCCCTGAAGGCTTCCACAGCTAGCAAGACAAAAAACACAGCGGGAGACCTTGCTGCTCTGCCTGTTCCTCTCTGCAGCTGTGTGTTGCTGTGCAAATAGGCACTGCAGGGACAAACTCTGCCTCTGCAGACCCCGAGCAAACCTGGCCCTTGACTTCATTGTCCTTCACCTCTCAGGTTTGTCTTTGTGTACCCTGCTGCCTGTGCACAGATGCAGCTCATACAAACCTTCCATGGCCATCATTTTGGATAAGAAAAATTATTTTATTCAAGGAAGATAAAGAGGTGCTGGTCTCCAGTAACCCCTCCTAAGGCAATGTTGTGGCACTTTTGAGCCACCTCACGTAATCTCATGTGTAGAAAAGGCTGTGTGCATGTGTGTGGATAGACAGCTATTAACATGTGGGCAGTCCCTCTGACAGATCAGCAGAATTTTGTTAAGCCAATGCAACTTGATTACATGTCAAACTCTAAAACTTTAACGGAGAAAGTAAATAGCCTATACCTCCACCTCGGCAGCATCTGGCCAAAGAAAGAAAAGATAATTTGGAGAAAGGAGAAGGTTGTTTAGGTCCTTATCATCTAGAAACGCTAGTCACACTAAGATGAAACCTGCTGAGGCCAGATTCAATTGAACCCATAAACACATGTGTGATTTTCGGAACAGGGAGTTTATTCACCTGTACAGCTGCTATTTAAGACTTAGATGAGTGGAAACATTTTAGCTTCCTCAAAGGGAGTTTCCATTGAATCCTCCTCCAATGACAAGCTCAGCTCCCATTTTGAATAGCTACATGGGCCTAGCACATCTGTGTCTACATTTAACAGTCTGTATGTGAGCTCCACATCTGAGCTTCCATTGGTGTCAGTGGGGATTTGAGCAGTGAAAACCAGAAGTGTTCATTTGATTCACTGGTAAATGTCCAGTGCACAAAGAACTGAATCACTTTTAGTGTGCTTTTTCCTACTAGATCTTTGAGAAAACACCCAGAGCTATCCATATATATGTACACCTTGTTTTCTGAATCTGTAGCTACCAAAGAATTTTTTGCAAGTTTTAACTTTACCTTTTACTTTTTTTTTTTTTTTTTAAATTTTATTTTAATCCAAGACAGCATTTATTCATATAGTTTCTTTGTGGTGCCACAACTTTGCTTCAGTAATTAACTTGTCCAGCTGAGCTATGTTTTACAGGGCTTGTATTGCTCATGTACTTAGGAACTTCGCTAAACCAGAGTTCAAAATACGTGCTTAAGTTGTTTACTAGATCAGGGCCTTGCTTAAATAAATGTGTGTGTTAATTTGAGCCTAATTGGTTTAATATTAACACCACATGACTATTAAGAATCGATTTAGTTTTAGCACAGAGCATCACGTACGTATCTAATTTAGAAAGCCCAGAGAAATTGAATGCAAACAAGTCTGAGAGTGTAGCAGTGAAGTTACAAATTTAAGCACACAAGAGCCAGGGTACAGAAACAGTGTGGATCTTCCAGCGTAGCAATAATAATTCAAAAATATTGTATCTATATAGTATTTTTATTACCAGTCAGACTATTAAATGCATACTTAAATCTATGCACGATATGCAATGTGGGCAAGTCTATTGTTCCTCTGAAAACTATAGCTTTTTCATTTCCTAATTGCAGTTTCATGGCACTGCCAAGGTTTAGTGTTTAATTTATATAGGGATTTCTATGGTTCTTAGAGCTGTTAATAGAACGGATTCACAAAGACCCCTACTATAAGGAAGGCAAGGATGGTAAGAATGCTATTCATCATACCACCTTTCATCAGCAGGATTAAAAGAGTTTTTATCTACATTTTGCAAAAGGGAACGGAGTCACAAAGTGATGACCTCATTTACCTACTGCTGAGCAGCAGGCCAGTGGAAGCACTAATAATAAAATCAAGGCCACCCAGGTCCTAAACCAACGCCCTCAGTGAGGTGCAGGATAGGTTATGAATCAGATATCTATATATACCAGTACCTGACTCTGCAAGGACAATATAAATGTGCAGGGACAGAATCAAGGCAGGTCTGCTCCCAGGACCTGCTGCTTTCAGTAAATATAGATGTAACCTCTCAGTCAGAGCAGTTCCTTAGGTGCAGATCCGGTGTTTTTACAGTGCATCAAAAGTGTCAAACGTTTGCCTGCATGGATCTCCACATAATTCACAATTGACAGAATTTGAGCTTTCTTTTGGAGCTACCCCTTGTTTTTTGCTTTGTTGGGAAACAACAAGAAAGCAAGCAAACAAAATCCTTTCCAAGCATGACATAAATGAAACTTTTGCTGTAATCTCAGGCTTCAGGCTGTCTGAATGTCAAAAAATTAGGTCTCTTAGCATTGTAGTGTCATGACCTGGCACCCATTAGTAAAACATCTAAAGACATATCTTACCTGATTTGTACAGTAACAGCAAGGGCTTTCTGGAAAGCCAGGGAGCTGAGCATAGTAAGTCCCAAAAAAGAACAGCAATTATAAAATATCTGTCTGACCACTACAAAGAACTTGCTCAGGGCTTCTCAGAAATAAGTGGAAAAAAGGATTTATTATCCCAAAGCTGAGGGCCAGGGCCAATCCTCAAGTAACCCAGAGAGCTCTGAGACACCTTCAAACATTGGAAAGACAATATTGCACAGACCCAGAAGTCCCACGAGCCAAATATCCCACATGCTTTGCACCATAAGTCATGGCAATCTTATTTCCCTCTTCTTAACAGTTGAAAAGTCCTAGCTGACCATCCTAAGTTTCTTGACTGGGGCCTTCAGTGGTCCATCACTTAGAGATCAGAGAGCTGGGGTTATTGGTAGTGATGTTGTTATCCACCTTTCCTTTGAGTTTGTGAATCTAGATGCTTCATTTGTTACTTATGTTTGTTGTCCCAGTCTTTCATAGTGGATGCTATTAAACAGATTTAACCTGCATATGCTACCTTCCACATGTTCATGGCACATGTGCCCTGGTTTGAGGTTAGTGCATGTCAGACAGGGCTAATGGGCTAAATGGCATCAGGGCTGAGGCTTGATGCTGTACAAACACTGATGGAGTTTGCAGACTGCTGTTCAGCTGTACTATTTGGGTTAAACACCATGAAATTGCATTTACCTCTTCCAAATGCAGACAGGAAACTGTGTGTCTCTCTGGGGTGATCTGCACTTCTGGGAAAAGGGATTATCCTGCTCCTCCAGCTTTCTGCTGTGCCTCATGAGTGTGAGCAGGGGATGGACTAAGAGCTCACCAGAGGGGCTCCATCTGGCCCGTGTTCAGGCATGGGCTCAGACTCAAGGGGAGATCAGAGCATCTCCAAAGCCAAACAGTCTATCTATTGTCCTGCCTGAGCTTCCTGAGCGTGTGCCTTGGTGCTGCTCCAGCACTGCAGAGCTCCTCCAGCAGAGCTGCAGAGCCCCTGGGCATGCAGTGCTCAGAGTGGAGCAGCTCAGCAGGCTGGGGTGCCAGCTCCTGGGCTTGCAGCATCCCAGAAATCAGCCTGTGTGACTGATGGAGCCCCAACTTCACTGCTGGAGGGATTGGCCTCTCGTGCAGGATGGTTGTATGAACTTCCTCTGAAAGTTCCTCCTCCCTCCCTTCGAGGCCTTGTGAAGGCTCATCCCACCCTGAAGAAAAGGAATGCGAACCAGTTTATGGAAAGGACTGTCTCTGCCTTGCTTCAGGCAGATATGAAGTAGCAGTGACCTGTTCCACAGTGGGTAGCAAAGTGAGATGAGCCCCACTTTAATCAGGAATCAAATTTTACAACTGGGGGAGTCCATGGCAGCCACCAAATATATGTGCTTTGTCTAATCATAATGAGGACCACATTGCTTTATTTCCCATAAGCCAGTGGTTAACATTTTTATAGGCATTTCCTTCTGTTTAGTAGCCTAAAAAGAGTAGATAACTCACAGATAGATAGATCACAACCACCATTGCACCATGCCTCTATTTTGGTCAGGTTTGCAGACATTTCCTAGCAAACAGGTTACAGCTTTAAGATTTGAATGTAGTCCACAAGTTCAGGCTTGAAAATGGGGAGAAAGAAAAAAAAATAATAGGTTGTCAGATGTCTTTAAAAAGGTGCATACATCAGGAGAGAAAATAAAGACACTATTGCTGTGCATAGGAGACTTCAGAAGCATTCAGATAATACTTACATCTGCTTTAATGATTCCATTTAAAATGTCATTTTCAGCATTTACCTTGCAGCATTCAAAAGCAACTACACTTACATGTTCTCAACAGACTCAGTGCTAGTCTCAGATAGAAGAGGGAAAAAAATATAGAAAAAAAGAGGAAAATGAAAAGTGCCATACAGTGTGCTTCAAAGAACAAATTCCTTGCAGGAAATTAGCAGTAATTTTGGGGCCACCAGTGTTGGACAAAAATTAGTTTCAAGAGAAAAGTGAGCAGTAGCGAAAGGCAGAAGTAAAGACAGGCTCATTACAAGGCTTTAAAGAGGAACAGGCAAATATTTTGAAGCAGGAGCTCTGGAATCAGTGTGCTCTTCTCTGCAAGACCCTGCACAAATCACATCACCACCTTTGCCTCGCATGGTTTGTACCACCAGGAGCAGTGAAGCCATGCTCACACCAGCACCCCAGAGCTTGGGTTTGCCTCCACAGGTGGAGCTTTGTGGGTGCAGCTCTGGGCTGGGATCTGGCTTGGGGTCATTGTTGACACAGCTTTTCTCTGTGGCCTTGTTCAAGCTGCTTAAAACCGCTTGCTTGCTTTGACAGAGGCACTCTTGACATGAGCTGTGCTGTGATTTAATCCCTTCCACCCTCCTCTCAGCTACAGATTGTCTCTCCCTGATGCCCAGAACCACAAGAGGATGTGCAGCCCCACTTCAGCCTCTCCAGCTCACATCCCAGCATCTCAGATTAATCCCTCTCAAGGCTGGTTTGTAGTGCAGTGCCAGGGCTCAGACATGCAACCTCTGCTGCAAGGGGAGTGATGCCTGGGGGACAGGCTCTTTGGGTGCCAAAGGCTGCAGGAGTTGGGTAACTCTGGGTCTATTAAGGTTGGAAAAGACCTCTAAGATCTTTGAGTCCAATCACATGTCATGGAAGCACAGACTCAGTAAATGGTTTGGGTCGGAGGGGACCTTATCAATCACCTAGTCCTAATCCCCCTGCTGTGGGCAGGGACACCTTCCTCCAGACCAGGTTGCTCCAAGTCCCATCTAGCCCAGCTCTGAAAACTTCCAAGAATGGGGAATCATCGAGTCCAACCATATCTGATTGATTTAAGTCTCTCATCTGCAAAAATGGGTTGAGAATTTTAAACCAAGTCCCCCTTGTCAGACTGCTCTGCACACACCAGAAGACTTTTGATAAACTCTATACAATCAATGTAAAGCTTAAGGGAATCCTGAAGCTTGTGTCCCTTAAATTGTCCTTGCACCATTCACGAAATAGTCTGGAATTGAAGCTCTTCCAATTTCTGTCATCTTGAGCCTGTTTATCCTTCTGTTTCACTCCCATAAGATCACACCTGGAGTGCTGCATCCAGCTCTGAGGTCCTCAGCACAGGAAGGACATGGACCTGCTGGATCCAGAGAAGGCCATGAGGGTGCTCCAAGGGCTGGAGCATCTCTGCTGTACAAAAAGGCTGAGAGAGCAGGGGCTGTTCAGTCTGGAGAAGAGAAGCCTCCAGGGAGAATCAGTTCCTGGAGTGGGTAAAAGAGAAATGGAGGGGGATTTTTAACCAGGGCAGGGAGTGACAGGACAAGGAGGATTGGCTTCAAACTGAAAGTAAGTAGTTTTAGATTCAATATCAGGAAGAAATTCTTGGCTGCTAGGATGGTGAGGCCCTGGCACAGGTTACACAGAGAAGCTGTGGCTGCCCCATCCCCACAAGTGTGGAAGGCCAGGTTGGATGGGGCTCTGGGAAAACTGGTTTAGTGGAAGGTGTCCCTGCCAATGGCAGGAGGTTGAAATTATATGATCTTTTAAGCCCCGTCCAACCCAAATCATTCTGGTATTCTGTGATGGTTGAATAATGGAAATGTTTGCTTTGCTGTTGAGGACAATCTTCAGTTGCAGATTTCTAAGAGAAGACAGGAGATGAGAGGGTCATTCTCGTTTTTGTACCATGGAAATAGGGGGCTCAAATGCTATAAAATGCTTGTCTGTATCCAGATAATAAAACAGATGAAGGAGGTGGATGTTACATATTTATTGAAACATTGCCTTACCCTGTACCTCTTTGAAGAATTTATTTAAAACCAGACATTGTGGAAATTTAAGTCCTGTGTTTATGGAGTAAGTGGAACAGCTGAGGTTAAATGCCAAGGGACCTCCCTAGGCCATGGAGACATTAATGGCATCCTGCTGCCTGCAAGACACACTCCAGCTACAGAAATGTGTGAAATTAGGAACACTGCTTTCTTTTCTTTTCTTTCTTTGGATCCCTTCCAAATTCACCTCTGTCTTCTCTCTCTGGATGCAAACCAAAGACAGTAGATGCTGCAGTGTGTATCCTCAGGAGCACCTCTGCAGATTAAATGCCCGCAGCTATTGTGCATCCAAAGTCTCTGATGAAAAATCCTTTCTGTGACAGAGGAAAATTCAAAATCTAAATACAAAATGGAGCCAAATTACCTACTCCTGCTACGGGAAGTCCGACATATCATTACAAACTGGTTTACTTGAGCATGTCCAATTTAATGTGCCTGGCTTTTTTTTTTTTTTTTTTTTTTTTCCTCTCACGAAAAAAGAAACAAAGATGAGAGGAAAAGACAGGAAACAAAAGAAAAGAAAAGTAGTTGATTTTTTTTAATCTCTGTTGTGAGTGTGAAGTGGACATTATAATGCAAATTATTGGGGTTTCCAGGCTCTGGTCAGGACAGTGGCATCCAGAGTTTCATATTAAGAAGAGATAAAGTGTCTGAACCACTGCCTGGAGTTTTCCCTGGAGTGGCCCTGGTAGCTGTTTTAGACACAAGCACAAGAAACCCTGCAGAAGGCAGATATGGAATAACTGGCCTACAGGGAAGTTTCTTCCTCAGCTTTGTTAATTAGAGGCTAGCTAAAGTCTCTAAAGTCTCCAAGCATAAGGATTTCTATCCTGGGACCAAGCAGTGCTGAGAAAGAGCTCCTGGTCTCTGTCTGGGTTCTGAAGTGGCTTCCCAGACAAGAAATATCCTGGGAAATCTCTTTGCTGTCAAAAATCAAGGTGTGGTCAGGTTTTCTGGAGTGTGCACAGCTCTCCAGAGGAGCTCAGCACTTCCAAAGGATCCAGGTGGGTCTCCTTAGGGCTCTGCAGAAGGGGCTGTGATAGCTCCCACCTGTGGCTGGCTGCTCTGAGACACAGAAAGTGGGAATCTGGCATCAAGGAGCCATGAATTCTGAGATGCCCTGTACACCCAGTCACTGGCCATGGCAGGGGTGTTGTGGCAGCTGTCTATAAGGAAGGATGACTTGTCCCTGTTCAGTTTTCACCACACCACTCAGGGTGAGCTGTGCACTGCAGGTCCCTCATTCCCCATGGGCTTCTGAGTCAGAAAACTCTCTAAGGAAAGTGTTCCAGCCTTAAATGTTGTATGTAGAGCTGATCAGAACAAAATGAAGGGGTTTTGTCAGAAAATCTACAGTTTTCTGACAAACTGTAGATTTTTTTTTCTACAAAAATCTAAGTTAGTTAAATGACATGTTGTGGAGCAGTTAAAAATAAGATCCATCTTTTCAATAAAGTGCAAGTAATCTAGTCTCAAATTTTCAGAACATGAGGCATTTTTTATTGCTTCAAAGTAACTTTTCACAAGGACAGTCACTGTAATTGTATAATAGAGTTTTAAAGCATGTAAATGTTTTTAAAACAAATTTCTGTTTATTGCCAGAAACATTTTTATTGACCAAAACTTTTACTTTATTTTTAAATTATAGTTCTCTGGAAAAATATTTTTTTTTCAGGGTAGGAGAGGGGCTGAACTCAGTTCAAAGCAGAAAAAAAAATTATTGCAGGCTTCCAAGAAGGACATCTGTTTTTCCATGTAAAGCTAATTTAAAGTTTTCAGCATTTTGACAGGTAGAGCCTGGAACTGAAGTGGGTGATGAGGAGAGTGGGAAGCCTAGAGGAGACAGAAGAGGGGAGGAGATATGAAAGTGCTAAGGATAGCCAGCTAGTGACAAGAAGGAAATATTTTCTTTTATGAAAGAAATTATTAAACCAATATTATTTTCTTTTATATTTCATCAAAAAAAGATTTTCCAAAACTACTTGTAATTGAATTTTTGGAGAACTTGGTGTATAGCTAGATGAGTATGTTTAAATCAATTCCAAATTTCATCTGCTTAAACTAAGTGGAGTCCTCTTTAAGAAACTGTTTTCTTATTGCCTTCATAAAACAAGACAGAAAAAAACCCTAAAGTAAAAAAAAAACAAAAAAAAACCCAAGCCAAAAAACCCAGAACAAACAAACAATCCCCTTTCTGCCCTGAAATTACCCTCAAAACACAATCTTTCAGTTTAACAAAAAAGTTCTGCAAATGCTTTCTTAACTAAAAAAAACATCCTTTTCTGGGGAAAACACGTATAGGCAAAATTACACAAAGCAAACTGATAAATACAATTGAGCTGCTGTGATGTTAACTCAGAGCTGATCGATTTAATTTCTGATGTGAGTGCTGGCTACAACCTGCCATGACTCGCTGCATCTCCTGAGCTGCAGCTCTGGGCATGGACTGATCTTGTTCTGTCTCTCCAGTTGTGAGATCACCAGCTAATGGTGACAGGCTGTGCCCAAGGAAGGCAGGATGTTCCTGGCACAGAGCTGGAATTAATATGAGCTTTCTGAACCCAAAGTCCATGTTGCAATGGGATATTGAAAAAAAAAAAAAAAAAAAAAAGGGAAAAGTAATTTAAAAAAATGGTTATTTACTTGAAGCAAGCACTTATGAGATTATTTCCAAGACCACATCCAAGCATCTTCCAGTAATTAATTATGAATTTGAATAAACGGTTCCATCTCTCTTTCATGATTGCTAATTTGGGATCTGGGTCACAAAACTGAGCGCAACCCACCGGGAGTCACTGACTCTGACAAACTCAGCCCTTCTGGGACATTTCTTCATTCAAAAGCCAAGCAGATGAATGGGTTGAGGCATGAAATGAGCAATTCATTCCACCCAGATATCATGGAGATTATGAGTCCATAACCTACATCTCTGTGCTGGAAGGCAGTTGGATACAAGAATGGATTCTGAGAATTTTTTTTGTTGTTTTTTTTAAGATAAAAATATCCATCTGCAAAATGGTTCACCTGCATTTAAGTTGGCCTTTAAAGTTTCTTGGGGTGGGGTGGGTGTGTTCTTGCTCCCCATCCTCTAATCTTTTTAATCAGGAGCCTGCCTCCACCACAGCTTTCGTAACTGCCTGGGAGAGCTGTGACAAGTAAATTTCAATCTCTCAGTGGAGCTGATATTCTTAGAGCTGCAGGAGCAGTCATCATGAAGGGGAAAGCTGTGAATGCCAATAAATTATTGAAGAAAGCAGGAGAAATATTTCCTTCTGTTGACACATTGGCATTCACCTTTGGGAATGTAATCATGGGAAAGGTAGGCAATCTTTTGTCATAGGAACCTTTGGCTCAGAGAATTCAGTCTTTTAAAAACCATAGTAAGGAGACTGCAAGCTCTCAATATGGAAGGGATATTCAAGATATAGGACATCTGAATCAACTGTGCACATTAAAACATGCTCCATGAACAACATGAGGCTTTAGGATGTAAACCTCTTCAATTCCCTGACCCCATGGGCCAAGATCTGCCCAGGAGTGGAGTGGTTTTCTGTGAATAAAGCAAGCCTTGAAAAGGTCAGAGCATGGTCATGGGAGAATGTAAAACTCAGATGAGGATGGGAGGCTGAAGCCAAGAGAGGCCTGTTACTCTAAGACAGGGAACAAGCAAGGGCATATCTACTGAGAAGTAAAATTCCTTTCCTCTTGGACTGTACCTCAGGGAATGGCTGGGAACAGGACTGGAGACCTGGGACTGTGCAGGGGCTGCTCCTTCTTGCCTGGAATTGTGTCCCTCCCACCTTCTGCCACCAGTGACAAAAACAAAGCATCCCAGACCTAGCAACAAGGAGGATTTGCTCCTCTGAATTTCGAATTCTGTTTGGAAAGCCATCAAATTAGCACTGATGTTTTATTCCAACATCAGAAACGGTAGGGAAAAACACCCAGGAGCTCCCTGGATTTAAATCCACAAAATCAGCTCCAGTTTTGTTTAGACAAGATGAGTGAATAAACCCCCCCTCCCCAGCATCATATTTGGCTCAAATCACCAATTTACAGGTTTACAAAAATCTAAAACTGCCCCTGCGGCAAATTAAGGGATTACGTCAATCATTCAAGTCCAGTCTACCTGACAACAGCACGCAGCAACAGGGCAAAAGGTTTGATGCTCTGCTGGAATGTGATAAGGAGAAAATGCCAAATGACACATAGGCAAAGTTATTACCAGCGAGATGAAGACAAACTGGAGGGAGTTCAGAGAAGTGCAGCAAAAATGATTAGAGAGCTGGAGGGGTTGATTTACAAGGAAAGTTTTACAAGAACGACCGTCAATATGCACAGCAGGGCTGAGCAACATCTGAGGGGGAGAGGGAGCCCATTGCAAACATCTAAACAGCACAAACACCCAGGGAGGAACAAAATTACCCCAGGGGGAAATAACTAGGATAATGGGTTGAAATTAAGAGAGAGAAGATAAACATCAAAATAACTTCTCAGTGGAAAGACTGTAGAATAATCTAATATGGGAAGATGTGGAAGTCCAAACCAAACAAGCTATAAATTCCTTCCCAGAGACTCTGCAGATATAAGCATCAGCAACAATTAGCTTTAGAAACCCAATATTTCTAAGCAATAAGTATCAAAGCTTTCAGGGGAAGCCAGGTGTGAGAAGCCATTTAAAAGGGATGGTTTCCAGATAATTCAGTGACAACATTCTTGCTGCTCAAAACCGTGTCGGGGAGGAGATGGAGAAGGCTCCAACTTTCAGTTTAGTGCATGAAGTGAGCACGCTGGAAACCCCCAAAAGTGCAGGTTTGGCAGTGTGGCCACTATCATACTCCCTGATGAATAGTTTTCCGGTTGAGATAGTTGGTCTAAATTTGCCTCCAGTCTGGAGTGACTGGAAATCAACACCAGATAATGGCTGCTTGGTAGATGGTGTGACATGAATTAATGCACTCAGTTGAATTTCTACTGGCTGTTGGACATGTGCTCACACTAGATATGCTTAGAACAGCATGGTCAGCATTAAATTAATGTGTACACTGACAATCTTACCAAAGAAATCCAGAAGGGGGGTGGCCATCAGTAATGAGCTGCACATCCACCTTTGGAGTGAAGTCATTAGCAAGGCAAACTTTACCTCATGGGCTCTGAACCTCTTCTTCACCACCCCTTCACTCAAGTCCTGTGTGGGATTGCAAAGCAAACAGTTTAGCATATTTCCTCAGCATACTAGAAAAATCTGTAATTAAAAAAAAAATTGCAATAGGGAAAAAAAATGTTGTCTAGACACTATTACTTTTTAAATTACTCTTTTCAGGCTGTTTCACGAGCAGGACAGGCATGAGCAGTTTGTTGTATGTGTCCAAATACATCTGGTTGTACAGAAGGTAGTAATAGCTGCAAAGAGTAAGGAAGCAGCATGGGAATCTCTTACAGAGTAGTATTTGAAGGTCTGGCTGAGTAAAGCCACTTATGCCATTTCTAGTTTATTGTTGTTACACTTTGGTGTGGCTTTCCAGTAATTTATAGGGGTGTTTGTTGAGTTCATGAGCTCTTGAGACCTGCATCCAATAAAATAGTGATGTACTTTCTCTTGACTGAAGGCAGAGGCATATATCATTGCATGCAGTGGGTCTGATATCATTTTATGCCAGTTGGGGAAAAAGGCTGTAAGGCTCTAACTTAGTCAAAAGAAGTGGAAAAGTTGAAAAAAAAAAAAGAAAGTCAATAAAGGACACTGCAGTGTGAAGGGCACTGTTTTGTTTCTATTTTCTCTAGCTTGACACATTAAGTTAGCAGGCAAAGAATTTGGTAGGTTAATCTTATCCTTTTCTAGAAGATCCCATATTAGTTTATGATCTCTTTCTGAGCTTGATATAAAGCTGTGGAAGTTAATGAGCAGCTATTAGATTTACCATTATTTATATACATACATATATTCCCATAAATTGTCATCTGTATTTTAACATTTCCAGGATGGAGAGTACTAATCCTTTATATCCTTGCAGTGTTAACAACAATATCCTTTTAAATTTAATTAACATTTTAAAAAGTTGTGTCTACCTCTACCATTAGCCTCTTCCCCTCTATCAAACAATAACTGATGAATAAGGCTTGGTTGATTAGCTGTACAGAAGAGAAAAAAAATCACAAAAAGAGTGAGGTCTATTCTTAAAATAACTTCTTTCTTTTTATCTACAGACTAGTCTAGACATTCCACAGTCAGTCAGCATGCAGAACAATCCCATCATGTAGAAAACAACCAAAAAAGAATACAGTTTCTAGAGTGACTGTGTGCATCTGTATGAAATAAATATAAAAGTCTTCTCCTCACAAAAGACAAAGCCAACAGTGCCTTTGTTGGCTTTCTCAGAAGTCTCAGCTCTCTCCCACATCAAGGAAAACATCCCAGAGGCTTCTCTGATGTCATATCACCTGGTGGCACAGCCCATAAGAGTGACTGAAAGACAATCCTCAGATGTAGCACGGCAGGATCCCAGCTCAGGACAGCCCAGCTCATGACCTCGCAGCTGCCAAGGCTGGGACAGAAGTGAGGAGGCTTTGCACATCTGTGTGAAACCCCAGCTGATTTCAGAGAAGCAAGTATTTCTCTCGGACAAATACTCCCATTAACTTCCCCTTGCCCTGGGACAGTGGTGCTGAGGCATGCCCTGCTCACCACCTCGGGCTCCTCCATGGCCTGGCAGAAGGTGATGCTGGTGGGGACACAGCCAAATTCCAGCAAGCTCAGTCTTTCCCGTGAGCTGTTCTGGCCACAGGCCATTTGAAGGGAGGAGGGGTGAGTGGAAACTTTTGTTTTGTTTGTTAAATTCAGCTTGGGATTTCCCCGTGATGCTACCAGAGGAAAGTGTTAGCATATGAATTATTTAACATAAACTCAGGGACTGTAGTGGGTCTTCTGACTGTCTGACTTCTGCAGAGATTTCTTTAGCTGACAGATACTGCAGATGCATTTTCCAGTCTTAGACTGTACCTCATGGTGGCCCCAAAAAGGCTTGAGCATAAATGCAGGGAGACCTTAAGAGAAAAAGGCTCTTGTGTGGAGAAATCAGTTAGGATTTCAAGCTTATAATTTCTATAGTTAAATCAGTTTTAAGAAAGAAAGAGATCATAATTCAAAAGAAAGGTCATCTTTGATCTGCCTCTATCTTCTTGCTTTCCTTTTACTTGCTTTGTTCAGGAGAGGAATAAAACCCACATTATTACTCAAGAGGCAAAGCCTTAAAGGGAGCACAGGCTATTATGGAAGCTCCAGCTCTATTTCCACCCCCCATCTGAAACCAGGGAGCCTTTCTATTAACAACAGCAAACACACCTAAGTACAAATAAATGTTGCCTTGAAGAACCTGTAAGACAAATGTGGGCTGGAAGAAGGGAAGGTGCTGCTGAGATGGGGAACTGAGGCACAGCAAGGTTAAGTGTCTTCCTGGAGGTCGCTCTGGAAGCCCAAGATCGAGCTGGGAAGAGAACCAAACTCTTCTGAGTCATCATCCCCTGACAAGCCCATCCTTCTTCTTTTCCTACTAAATGGAGCAATCCTGCATTGGTTGTGGTATAATGGTCTACATGACCGGGTAGGTCTTTTCCATTTCCAGTGTCTATGATGAGAGTAATTCTGCTTAATGGGGATGCAGTCAGCTGGTGCCAATGGTTAAGTGTTGCTTAACCAGGTGTTAAATAGGTATGAAATTCCAAGCTCTGGGCTTTGAATGTAGAAGTTGCCAAATGAAAATGAAAATAAAATAAAATAAATAGCAAAAGGGAAGGGAAAAAAAAAAAGAGAGAGAGTAAAGGAAATGCCCTGGAGTATCAGATCCATGTGCTTACATACATTCAGTCTGTTGTTTTCCTTCTACTCCCATATTTCCAAGGGGAAATATTTAAAGCAAGGGAGTTTAAATAGCATGTTTACTTAATAAGGTTAACAGACTATAGAATACCCAGCTCTATTTAAGTACACTCCTCCTCCTTTCTCTTTTTATTTTTTTTTTTTAAATGTATGCAATGGCTGGTTTTTTATCATCTGTCACTTTCTTTTGCAATGTCACCTTTAACTCACTGCTGAAACACACTGTTCTAGTGAGCTCTGCTTTCCCTGTGATGTGTTCATTTAATGTGTATTAAGAGGAATAGCAATTGTATGCAGGCATCAGACAGGTAACACTCTATGTCTTTGTCTTACGTTATCTCCTTAACACCTTTTTTTACTGTCATAGAATTTTCTACAGAAAGTATATCTTATATCTTTATATATGTTACTTTTATATACTTTTCCATGTGATGTAATATTAGTGGCTCTTCATCCTCACCTTTTTTTTTTTTTTTAAATTTCGTGAGGGAATCTCACAAACTCCTTTTCTTTTTATGCTGAGGAACCTCACACTGCTCCATTTCTCACATTTCTTCCCTTCAGTGCTTTAAAGTTTGACACATCTGAAATCCATAAATTATTTCACAGCCATCAGTGTTTCTTCCCAGGTTAAATTATTTAATGGTATTGTTTTATTGAAAGATTCAGATTAGCTGCTGACACTTATTGACAGGAAGAAACACATCCTTCCACAGAGATAAAACATATTTTTTATTAAAGAAGGGAGTAGGCAGGATTGGGCTCCTGTGTTCTTCTCACATGAGGAGGAGAAAATGAAGACATTTGGCCCTTTAAATGACTGTATGCCGTGCAGACATGCAGACCTGTCTTTTATTCTCTCCCTTTCCCTCTCACTCTGAGACCCTTATTTTAGCATACTCATTTCACTTCCTCCATCCTTCAGGTTCTAGTCTTAATCCCCAACAGTAATTGCCCCATGGAGAGTGGAAGATTAGGGGATTGAAGAATGAAGCTCTAGGCTTTGATTTCACTGGGTTTCATTATGTAGCTGGAGCTGCCTTCCCAAGGATTTGCAAAGCCTGGCAGCCCCAGAGCTCCCCTGTCCTCAGCCAAACCCTTGCTGGAAGGGCTTCCTTCTGGGCCAGGACCAGAGCAGCACCACACATCTGACTGGTATTTTGCTTTTCCTTGGCAAGGAGCAGTTTGACCCCAGGCTGCTCCAGGAATTTACTAGTGAAATGCATGAGAGAAAAAAACCCAAATAACCCAGCAAAATGCAACAAAACACAAAACTCTTATTAGCAGCACTGAGCCCACAGGCTCAATCAAAAGAAGAATAAAGCACACACATGCAAACACACACTCATATATATGTATGCACTTCTGCATATACAGAGCAAGAACTCATTTACATAAACAGGCATGCTGTTACAGCAAACAGCTCTCCTCTCCCTTGATTTCAGCAGACCCTTCCTACCTTCACTGTGCAAAATTCACTTCACCACAATGCTACAGAGAGCAGCACAAATCTTCCTCACGAGGGTGTTACGAATTCAGTGTTCTTTTTTATTCTTTCAGAATTTACCTTGGAAGAACTGAGTGAATTTGGGGATTTGCCCCAAATTGCTTACAGAAGCACCAGAGCAGATACCCAAGGGATGTAAAAAGAAGGGGTGAGGCAGTGTTCTGTCCCAGAGTGACTGTGTCTGCTCATGGAGTGGAGTATGCCAGGGTCAAAGAAGCCTTTGGGGTGTTTTAGGTCTCTGCAGAGGAGAAGGCAACTGGTGTTCTCTGCAGGACAGGAAAGTGGTGCTGGAAAAAGCACCACTGGCTGGCCCATGCCTCTCTTTGGGATCCCAGCCTCAGTCCATGGGACCTAGTTTGGTTTCCATCAGTATTAGGTAGACAGGAGGAGGATCAGTGCAGTCCCCTACCCTTGTGGTTTTCAGCAGTATCTGCTGCACCTGGGACACTTTAAATTGCTGCCTTCTGCCTGCATGGTTTATCTCTGCCCAAATAATTCAAATCTGTACAAAGCTGGCAGCACAAATGGTGATAAAGCTCATGGTGGTTTTGCAGCAAGTAGGTTGCTGCAAACCACTTCTTGCATAGAACTTCAGTGCTGAAATCCCCTGATCACCAAAACACAGAGAAGAAAATACATAAATGCATTAGTGACAGCCCTTTGGACTCAAGAATGGATGAAAAAAACAGCCTGAAACTGTTCTACACAATTTTTGTCCTTTCTCTCGATCCAAGAGATATTTTGGTTAGTGAAAGGATCTGTCAGGTAGACACTTCAATGATATTATTAATAGAATTTTTTTTTCTTTGCAAAAATTTGTTCAAGAGTCTGAGAAATAGCTTTATTTGAGCACCTATAAGATTTTTTTTGCCCCCTAGTTTGTGGAGTATTTTTTTGTGGGGGGGGGGAGGGCAGGGGGTGTTGCTTTCTTAAATTAAGAAAAAAAAAGAAGATAGTTTTCTCTTGAGACTTTTGGTAGATGGATTCAAGCCCTCTGTCTGAAAAATAAAAGGGGTTGATGCTGTGTGCTCTGTTTGTGTGAAAGAGCTACATGCTAATAGAGCCAGTGCTAGACCCATTTTCTTTTCCTATGAGTCTTGTGAGAAATTCTACCCTTAACCAAAATAAGCCCTCTTCCCCCATCATATTTTCATGAAAAAATAAAAGGAAAACCGTTAAAAAAAACAAAAAACCAAAACCAAAGCAAAAACAGAACAAAGCATATTTATCTGAAATATTCCAGTGTTGGCATAGGAAGAAAAGGGATCCCAGGGTAGTGGCCCAGCCCTACAAGATGCCAAACTCCCTGTTCTCCTTCTGAGAGCAGAAGATTTAAGCAGAGTGTCTGGGGTACATGATGCCCTGCAGGATGTGTCCCCAAGAAGAAAACAAGAGAAATGAAAGAGGTGGAAAAGGATGCTAAAGCTGCTGTCTCATTCGCCACTGACTATGTCTGCTCCCTCTCCAATCTGAAAGGAAAACATCTATATTTCTGTAGGACAGCTTAATGCGTCCGTGATCGGATAATGTGCATTACAGCCTTCTTTGCTATTCTCAGAAGAGTGCTCTAATGCCCTGCTTGTACGTAGGACACACACATCTGTGAGGAAAAATACTGTGTCCTTTGGTTTCAGCTTGGATTCGTCCGAAAAGTAACTCCCTGCTTGCAGCCTGCCTGGCAGGAGCACGAGAGGGAAAAAGGCAGCAGAGCCCACGTCTGCCTGGCTTTTAGGTTAAAAATGACATTAATATGGCAAAGCTTCTTTCAGGACTTCATCATTTCCACCAGCGGAAACGAGACGAAGGCCCCAGTCACATATGTGCTCAGACATGCAGAAGCAAATGCCAAAATGAATTAACTGGAATAGCTCTATTAATTTATGCCTTGGCAGTAATGACCTTAAGACACAGAAGAATTATATATTAATTTGTTTCTAGTGTATAACACTGCTAAGTTAACACATTTAGGAGAACACACTTCCCTCACCTCCTGCTGTGGAGGTAAATGAGGCAGTGTCTGATGGTGACAAACCAGACCAGCTTTCCACTAGATGGCAGCTGGTGCCTGCACAACCTCCAGGCATATTTTGGTGCAGCAAATACTTTTTTTTTTTTTTTTTTTTTCAGTGCTAATCATCTCACAAGCTGGAAAATGGGCCATTTCTCTCCTCCCTCTCCCCCTCTTTGTTGCTCAGTTATTGGGGAGGAATGGGAGAGAATAAGGGGAGGGGGGGGGATCACTTGACCGGCACGGTTTTGTATCAGTCCTCCATCTGCTGTGGAGCTGGCCTGATTTTTTTAAAGCCAACATTCCCTCTGTGCATGGAATGGGAGAGATAAGACCGAGTGTGTGTCTTTGTGGGTGGATGTGGTCAGGAGGAGAGAGAGGGGCTGGTGCTGAGAACTTTTTCCAGAGGGTTTTGCAGCAGGGATGGGCAGCAGGCTGAGCTCCTTGGAGAGGAAGGATTTGTGCCCGGGTGAAGGGATGATCCAGTGAGGGAAGGCCATGGGGAGGAACACCCCTGCACAGCACCCTGACATCTGCATCAGCCTGAGGGAGGCCAGAGCCACAGCCAGGGAGTTGAGTGTCCTGAAGTTTGAGATTACACAATGAGGAACACAGGAACAGGCTCATGGAAACACAGGATCGGGGAATGGATTGAGCTGGAAGGGACCTTAAAGATCATCTCATCATCTTGTTGCACCCCTTTGCCATGAGTAAGGACACTCTCCACTAGACCAGGTTGCTCAAAAGTTCCATCCAGGCTGCCACAAATAAACCTGAGATCTGCAAAGATGCTGTCTGAAAGCTTTTCCCCTCTTCTGGCCAGGGAATGGTGGGGAAGCAAAGCATCAAAATTGATACAGAGTTTTCTGCCTTTCAACGGGCCACTATAAAGCATTCCAAATACTTTTCTTCTTCTGCCCAGGCTACATTCCCGGTCCAAAATAACTATTGTTTCTGCAGAACTTTCCACTTGAGACTCTGGTGCTTTCAACAGTACCTAAGCAGCTTTCTGAATGATTTCCAGCTTGTGCAGAGGCACAAACCAACGCCTTGCCTAGTGATGATATACATTTTCTTGTTTTTCTCCCTTCTATATGATGAGCATTGCAGCAGACCGAGGTGGTGAGGTCCCTACTGCTGCAGCCTGGAGAGGGTGACAACAGGACAAGGCTGTGAGGCTCCCTTGAGGCAAAATCTCCTGTTTGGAGAAGGTAGACAAACATGCCATTGGTTCTGAGTATTTCTATTCCTGTTATGAGAAATATGGAAGGTTAATTTTCCCTTCTCTGAGAAGCAGGTTGCAATCAGCAGGTTTTGTTCTCATCTTTGTTGTCTCCAGCCTCCTCTCCCCTCTTCAGCCCCTCCAGCCATGCTGAAGTTTCTCCCTCTCTCTCCAGACCTGCTGCTGCATTGCCAACACTGGCCCTGTACCCCCTGCTCTGCTGCTCCTCTGCAGCAGCTTCTCAGTTAACAAATTGTTACAGTTTCACTCCTTACCTCCTTCTCCTCCTCTTCCTCCTTCAAAACAGAAAACAATGGCCAGACCCCAATTACAGCATCTCTGCAGCTTCAGGGTGTCTCCAGCTCTTTGGCTGCTTCCAAAAAGTTCGATTCATCAGGCAGGAGATGCTGCAGCATGCCAGATCTCCTCTGACTAATTTTGCCTTGACTTTCCCAATTCTTCCAGTCGTTTGTAGTTGAGTGCCTTCCACTTGGTCCCAAGACAGCAGAGTTCCTCCCTCGGGGCATTGCCAGCTGCCATATATGAGTTTCTCCTATAGAGATTGAATGAAAACATATACTGTGCTGGAGTGTTAACTTGTAATGCAGCTATCAGCAGAAGTACATATCACTCTGGGTGGCATTAGTCAGTTATGACAGAAAGCCCATTGGCGACACAAGTCAATTGATAATAAAGCATAATCTCTCTTCCCCCCATCACGTATTTACCAGCCATGAACTACTGTAGCATATTTCCTATTCACAGATGAATGCTCCAGCCGTTCAGATGGGTATTTTTCAGAGCTGAATGCAATCTAGAGGGTTAATGGCTCCAGTGCAGTTGTCTGAGGATAAAGCCACTGCAGGTGCACAGCTAAACAGGGAGTTAATTGGGTGGCAGGTGAACATAAACAGAGAGCACAGAGGGTGTGGAAAAGGTTTCAGTGAGGAGGAAGGATCAGTGGGAACACAGAGCTGTAGAGCCCCAAAATAAAGACGCATTGAACTTTCCTTCCCTGTGCCGCAGTCTTTGTTGCACAGATCCTCTGATCTTTGTGTTAATGCTTGACTCTCCAAAATGCTGCTGCTCTTGCTGTCGTGTTCCCAGCCTGGGATGCAGGCAGGAAGCATCCCAGCAGCTGCTGCTGGAGGATGGGGCTTTTAGGGGCTGTTGGTGGATGATTCATCTTGTGCCATGGGGAGGGGAGGAAGCCTGCCTGACATGGCAGGGATGGGCTGCTGTGGGGAAGCAGAGCCTGAGACTACTCCTCTTGTTTCAGGACATAAAACTGGAGCCTAGGAGATGGAGATGGGGAAAAGAGAGGAGTAACCAGGCAGATGAAAACAGTCAGCCTTGCCTGTCTTAGCTGGACAGTGCAGTGAGCCATGAGCCAGGCAGGGATGGGAGCAGTGAAGCACAGAGGCGAGCAGGCAATGCAAAGTGTGGGGATGGAGAGCTGAGAGGACCGACATCCAGCAGGCACAAGGACCCTGAAATTGCCAAAATAAAACAAAACCCATAGACAGGGACCTGAGTCCTCCCTGGTGAGGTGAATGTTCTCCCACAGCAAGGTCAGAGCAGAGGGGATACCACCAACCAGATCTGGGCCATCCATCACAAGCCATGTCCAATGTGAGACTGCAGAAGTGACTCACCTGTTTCTTGGACCCATCAGCTCCACACTCCTGTGTAAAGGAGGGTTCTCCCCCCATCAGCTGTGCTGTAGGGCAGCAGTGCCTACTGGAATGGCCAGCTGATCCCCAGGCAGCCATCTGAGCAAACCTCCACAGTGACCTCAAAGGCCATCTGACGCCCCCACTCCGAGCTTTCTGTGAGTTTGGTGCTCCACTGCTACACCCTGAATTCCCAAAGCTTGTGACAGTGAGCAGCATGAGCAGGCACTGCTAGGCAGGGCTGTGCTGGTGGGGTGGCTGCTGCACTGTTATTTAAAGCTAGCTGAAATAAAGTAATCCTGCTTCCATTTTTGTTTCCTGTGTCCTTAAATCGACTGCTCCAGACAGGTCGGTGATTTTTAATCAGACAAAAGGACTGAGCAGGATTTAAAATTTTTCTTTTCTTTGAAAGTCAGACCTGGATTTTTTTAATTGGCACAACTCCTGGCTCTTGTGAGAGCACGTTGGGCTGTGTTCTTTCATGCTGTGCTCGTTCAGAGTCCCTCAGCTGATGGTGGGGCACGAGGAGAGCTGTGTCCTCATCCTGCCTCACTCTATTCCATTGACAGCCTGTCATGCTCCCCTCCTGGCAGTCCCTTCCTTTCAAAGGTTCACTTGCAGAGGGACCTTCAGCCTTGTGTGGGGTGGAGCAGAGCGAGGGGTGCTCCCAGAGACAGCCATCTGAGCCAGGTCCTCCCAGCTCTGGAGGCGAGGCAGCAGCAGGCCACCTTCATGGTTGAGTTCCCCCTCGCAGCCTGAGCTTTATCTGGATATTGATAACCCGAATAGCTCTCCTAATCAGCCACTAATGGATTCCACCAGCAGTCCCTTATTTATCTACCACCTCTCCCAGCTTCAGTCCTCTGTCTCCTTGCCACTGCTGGCCAGCCCCCTGTGCTGGGCAGGCACCTCTCATTTTTCAGAGCAGGGCAGTGTTCTTCTGCCACCAGCTCCTCTGTGGCAGCACGTCCTCTCCCAGATACTTCAAGGCAGATGAGATGTTTTAAGCCAGATGAGGTGGGGGATTTGGTTCTGTTCTCACCTAATGGGGCTGCATTAAGGAGAACAAACACATCTGTTCTTCACCCTCCCTTCTGGCCACACGGTCCAGGCACACTGTACTGTGGCAGCCTCCGTGGGTAATGGGAGGGCACAGATCTCTGTCTTCATGCCTGCATGTACCTGCAGATATGAGTACATGTGAGTGTTCTCCTACCCATGTACTCTTCTAAAATTTGGCAACATATTTTTCTTTTCATCTCCCAGCCCATGACTGACTCCACATGCCTGCCCTGCTCCTCAGTGAGTGAATCTCCAAGTGTGACACAGTCCAGGGTACCCCAAGGTCTGTGCAGTGACCACATTAAGTCTGGAAATAGGATCTTTATATGGCTTTTTAGACCTGAAAAACTCAGCCAGCCTCTGTACTGGCTCCCATGGGTGACATAGAAGTGCTTCCTTTTATTTTCTTTCTGTGGTTTCTAGGTAGTCTTGTAGCAAAAGGGAGCTTGGCCACCGGCTCCAGTAGGAGCAGACTTTTGCCCTACAGGCAGCAGACAGTGTCTGGTGTTTCCCTGTCTGAAGGCCAGGTGCAAAAGCAATTCCTGGTCTGGGATGTGTCTGCTCTCTAGAAATACACAGGCTGGCTTGTAGACACCTACATTAAGCCAATGGCTTCTCACTCAAATGCCAGCATGAAGAAGGCAGATAAAGGATGTTTCACAACTCATTTGTTGTTTTCTTTCTTTCTTTTTTTTTTCTCTCTCTCTTTTTTTTTTTTTTTTTTTTTTTTTTTCCTCCCGTCAAAACCGGTATATCAGCAAAAGATTCAATGTGCCACAAGAACAGCTCATTACCTTACTGCCTCTTTTGTACTGGGAAATAACTTCTCTAGGAGTGCTGAAGCATGCCTATGGAAATCACCTTGTCACACCCAGGAGCACTTAACCTCCTAATCCTTTTTTGCAATCCAGGAAACTGAGGCACAGACAAGCAAAAAAACTTCAGCCAACATCACATACCTGGACACAGCAGGACTTGTTTTTTCTTACCCTGGAAACACAGACTGGTTTACCTGGAACTGATGGAGTTATGTGACTGTAAAATTGCTGTGAATGAGGACGAGTCTGGGCTCCAGGAGTCCTGCCTCCCCAATCCCTGTTCTAAATACCACATTGCCACAAAAAGCTGACTTCAAAAATAGCGTGCACAACTTTGTGCATGGAGAAGCCAGCAATTTACACAGCTGAGCAAATCATAGAAAACTCTAAACAGGGAGTAGAAAAATATTTACACTTCCAAGGCCTGAGTGTAAATTGAAGAAGTACATCCCATTAATGGGAGTTTATGCACATTGATACATTTCATTTTTCCCTGAAATGCTGAAAATGAAACACTGAGACACAAATGAACCAGGAGTTGATCAGTGATGCTGCTTCTGCACCTGCCAGCCAGATGACACATCAGGTGAAGGAGTGAAATATAATTCATGCTTTGCCTTGACTCAGGGAAGGTCAGAAGGTGGTTGGGGTGGTTCTTAGCCCTGTTTTGTCATTTTACCCAGCTCTCTGTGCTGGAGTTGCCCTTGATTCCTATCAGTGTAAATAAAGTCATAGCTGGGCTTCCCAAATTCTCCACTCATGCAAATCCACGGGTTTAATTTGCATCAGATAAGAGTTTCTTCCAATACCCCTAAAAGTCAAGTGTGAGAGGATAGGGAGAAGAGGGCATGTGCTACCAGTCAGCTGAACACTGCTTTTGGTCATTCCTGCAGCCCCAAAGATGGTTCATGTCTCCCTGTTCACCTGAGGCATTGCAGCCCACCCTCCCTGAGTAATGGCCACCAGTGACCCTGAAAAAAATTAAATGTGCTGGAAAAAATCAGCAGTGACGACAAATATGCCCAGAAAAAAACAAGTGGTGCTTGTCAGAGCAGGTATCACGAAAGCTGACATTTAAGTTGGATTTGGAGTCTTCCTAAGAGCAGCTATGCTTTGGATTTCTTCTCAAGGGAGAAATAGATTTCCAGTTTTTGTTTAATTTTTCTAGCTTGTTTGTACCTTCTTTATGTATACATATAAGCTGCAGCTACTGTGGCTTCCTCATGTATCTGTGTGTATGCACATTAGCCTGCTGTAGCTACTGAGGGAAGGCCTGGAGAGTTGCCCCAGTTTATAACAATCTCATGTTCCTTTTGGGATGGACGGAGCCCATTCTTGCAGCAGTATTTTGTTTGCTGTTTACAGAGTACTGTTGTTTTCAGAGACATTTCTGTTAGCTTAACTTTTGTCAAGATCATCTTCTCGGTAAGTTTTACCTTGGGAATTCACTTTTTCAGTCACTGATCATCCAAGATGATAGTTAATGCTGAACCAAGGCATTAGAAAGCTATTTGGGTGTCCTTCTTTCTCCAGGCTAATTTCATCCTGAAAAGAATTTAAAAATTGCCTCTTTACTGGGATGTTTCCGCCAAAATGCTGGGGAACTTCACAAAAAAAGAGGAGACTATGTATAGAGAAATTGCCCAGGGGAGGGCCCATGCTGCTCCAAAATCTTGGGATTATCTCCTCATTTATCAGCATGGGGTTTGAGATTTAAGAAATGGGATGTCTCAGGAGGGAGATTGGAAAGTGGGAAAGGCTGTGGTTTATACTGGGATTGAAACAGGGAAAGGAGGAGGCAAGGAAAGCCACAAAGGAAGGGGACCAGAGTGGCAGTGAGCTGGCAGTGAGCTGGAAGTGACAGGTGACAACAGCAGCAGAGCCAGTTCATTAAGACAGTCTTTAAAATGTTTTCTGGCTGAAAACTCCATGTGACAGGTTGGGGAATGATTGACACCAATCAAATCCTTACCTTTTGCAACAGAAGGGTTCTAGTATGGCCAAAGTGTTAAATCCCCAGCAATATCCCTGACCATAGTGTCACAGCAGTCAGAGGCAGGGCCAAGCTGAAGGGTGCAGACAGATCCTATAAATTTGATTTAAAACATCAAGAATTCATCACAGTTGGCTCACCAGTCCAGTTCTGTAGGTGAAGCAGGATTTAAGGCATGATCAATACTTCTGCAGACGACCTTACTGCTGAGGGTAGGGAGAGGTAATGGGGCTGGGGCAACAACAAGAACTAATGATAAAGAAGCTGCCCTTCTACCTTAGAGGGGAGAGAAGGGCTTTTTAGGCCTTGCCCTTCACTCTAATCTTGTCCTCTGTCCCTTCAGGCCCTGTAATTGATCGTTTAGGGACAGAGGTCAAAGCGTCAATACAATTAGGTAGCTGCTGTTGGTTATATGTACATGACTTCTAGAAAATGGTATGTGACAGGAGTCAAGAGAAGGAGGACAAAAAGAAAAAAAATTAATAAAAAATATTGGCTTTGCATTTAGAGGATGTATTTTGGGGGAACCGGGAAATTGCGAGGTCTCATGTAGATGAACTGCAAGACTAAACTGTGAGGGTTCCTCATTCTTTCAGGGGATTGTGTTGCAATGTGCCATCTCCTGAACATTTCTGTTCAGCCTGACTGTTGTTATTGGTGTTGGCACCTTGGGAGAGACAAACAGTTATTTTTTTCTTCTTTCTCCTAAAAATTTTTAACCTAGCCTTTGTTAAAGATTCATCATACTTAAAAACACGCAATGCTGACTTCTCATTACTCCCTACCTAAAAGCACTGCAGAATCCTCTTAACAGTTATTTATTATGCTCATCTTGAAGATTGCTTTCTGGGACATGGTGAGGCTGTGGAAAAGATTTCAGTTCAGGCTTTAGGCAGGAGAGCCAGGACTGCTTTCCTCCTCAGTTCCAGCGCTGTGGATTGAGGATGTGGGGGCGGAGGAGGGCAGTGGGGTCCATGCTCATGAGTGAGGGGGAAAAGGTGAAGGGTGAGGGGCCCTCAGCAAGGTCCTGTGTGCTCTGTGGGAACACAGAATAAACCCTGACTCACGTGCCTTGCTTCATGTGTGTGGGTGAAGGTTAGTTTCAGACAAAGATAATAAAGAGAAGGGAAATATAAGTTAAATCCTTGTTAGAACCGGTGAAAATTTGACAAGGGGTTAAAATCCAGGAAGGGTTAACCAATGCTTTAGCTGGATGCTTCTGCCCAGCTGTGGTGCACTGATCATGTTTCCCTTCCCATCTCTGTTTCTAAGTGAATCACAGGGCTTGTTCTTAACATGCTGCAAGATCTCAGTATGAAATATGCTATATAATGACTCGGTATAATTACCCAAGGATGAATGTTGTGCTTGCACAGTGTCCAGAATATCTTTTCCTCCATAGAGGGGATATCTGTATGTCATGCCAAGAAAAGTGGATGGGCCAGTGCAAGCTGGAAGCTTTTCCAGACATTCTGCAGGAAGGAGGATATCTGTCAGCATCTTTCACAGGCACTAAACAAAACAAACAAACAACAACAAAAAAAAGATATTTAGATGAAAAGCCCTTTAACTCACTAAACTGAATGCCTAGAGGAGTGTGTTCCTCTTCATCCTTTAATCAGACACAGAGCTAAGCCAGAAGTTTGCTGGAATTTGACATATGAGGCTGAAGGCTAGTGGATCTCTGAGGCACTCACGAGCTCTTACTGCGGGCTCTGGGAAGGATCTCTGACATGCTCAGCTGTCAAAAAGCATCTCTGTTCTTTCAGACCTGTTGCCCACGAACTCCACTTAGGCTTTTCATTGCCTGGTGGAAGACAATAAAAACCTCTTACAAAGACAACCAAAATTGCTAGAGAGTCTTCTTTTCAAAAACAAAACCTAGAAGTTTAGCCTTTGGGAAATTCATTTTCTATTAAGATGTAATTTGTGAAGTTTTTAAAGAGCAACTTTGGATTTTCAGGTTTAAGAGGACTTAAAGGAAGGCAACAAAGTATAAATCATAAAGACAAAACTTTTTCCTCCTAAGTGTTTCTGTTGACATGTTTTTGAATGTCAGAAGGAATATGTTCCTGCCTGAAAACTAGAGTTTGTCAATATAGAGTATTCCTTTGCTCCTTGGAAATACGAGCAGGAGATTAAAATTCAGATCTGTAGAAAGCATCAGAGTACATCTCTGAGACCAGCAACAGCTCCTTTTATCTGATGGCAGCACAGTCTGTAAGATACATGGTTGAAGGATTCTCATCTCGTCCTGAAAAGGCAGCAAGAGAAACTTTCTCTACCCAGTTTAGGACGTGATACTCAGAGCACCATTTTGATAAGACCAGCTGCAGGGAATTTTTGAATCTGTGAAGCAAGTTTGGGGTTTTTACAGGAAAGCACCTGATTTTTCAAGGTTTTTTTTTTTAGCATAATGCCTTTTTTCCTCACATATGTACGTAGCTCTCATTTTCAAAGTTATGCTGTGAAGGAATGGACAAGACATTCCCTTCCTGGTGCTCCATCCACCTTCCTTGTGTTGGAAAAGGTCTGTGATATTTGCTGCTCCTACAGATCAGACACAAAAGAATTCCAGAGTTGTGTAGAACTTGGAAGTGCAAATCAAGCAGCTGCACTAAAGAAAAGGGCCTTTCTGGAGAAACAGTCCCCTTCCAGAGCTGCTGGATTATACTTGGATTTTTCTCCCTTGATTTCCACTTGCTTGTCAGGATGTCAGCAGGGATTAGGACACTCCAGAGTTAGTGTGTATAATGCGTGATGTGGCTCTAGACCCAAGCAGGAGTTCATGGCAGAGGATGAGCTCTTCCTCCTCCCACAGCCATCTTTCAGAGGAGTGTACTGCAGGTGTTTGTGGTGTTTTACGTGCTTGGCCAAGCTCCTGCTCTCATTTCCATCAGCAGGAGCTCTGGTGTGGGTTGAGCTGGCATCAGGATCAGACCTTTGTTTAATTCCCTTCCCATGTTGATAGAGAGGCATGTCTGCGTGCACAACACAACCCATGAACGTGTTGCTGTCCCTCGAGGAAAGAGACTCATTGAATAATCCTTTCTGTTTAGTATTATTAAGTGGACCATGGCCCCAGTTTTGCTTGTTTTGCTGCTACTCCTTCGGGACGAGAGAGGTGGCCTTGTTCACACCACTGACTTTCAACATGGTGAGCAAGATTTAAAGAAATGTAAGCCCCTCTGAGAGAGGAAGGGTTACAGAGCAGAGCTGAATAATGGGCTTTAATAGGCAAACCAAACAGTTAAATAAAAGATGCACACGGCATGATAAAACTTAAGGAATGCATATTCAATGCAATGCATTATTAAATACAACGGTGAACATATGGGTGCCTACAATTAATGTATATAAATAGCTGATAAAATTGCTCAGTATTAGAAAGCTAGCGGCAAAAATGACCTCATATGTCAAGCAGACAAGCAGGCAGTTACCATTTTCTTTGTACACCTTACAGATGATAAATTAGTTTTATGGTCTGCATGGGGCCCTTATCACATTACAGCACCAAGTGTTTGATAAAGAAAAAAAATGCCTCAGCTAAAAATCGAACTGAAATTTGGAGTCCCCGTAGACCTCATTTTTTTTAACGTAAAGAATTTTAACCAACTTCCTTTTGGAAAGATTTATTGCTCTAAAGAGAAATGTGTATCTCTATCCTATGTACTTTTATTACAACTTCTTCTCTTCCCTTCTTTTTTTTTTTTTTTTTTTTTTTTTTTTT
>JAODKT010001744.1:4147408-4169692 GCA_027576195.1 Cossypha heuglini
TGTTGCACATCATCATAATCCTCAGAGAGAAAACGCAGTGAAACTTCACTGCTTTGTTTTTCTCTCCCTGACATTAGGTATAATATAAGACTGCTGTAACAGATTCATTATTGATTGGGGGAATTTAGTGGTTACAGCAGAGGGAAGGGGCAAGCAGGACTCCTGGGTTCTGCTTCTGCCTTTTTTTACTGACCTTGGGGTGAGCTGTTTCAGCACCCTGAGACTCAGTTTCTCCATCTCAAAAACAGAAAAGTCACTGTTAGGCAGAACTATTCACAGTGCCCAGAAATCCCAGAGGAAATCCAGGTACTGAGTTTGTCCTGCAGCCAGTGGTGAGGAGGGATTCTGCAGTGGAGGCTGTACCCTGGGACCCATGGTGCTGTAGCTCAGAAATTAGTTTCCTCTTTTACAAAAGGAAGGGGATGAAGAGATGAATTTGCCAAGAAATCCAGCAGTTTTACCTCTGCTAACCCTCTGCTTTTGACTGACCTTTTCCTGCTTTCATCAATCTCTGCTCTGTTGGCACATGAGGGTACCTTATGGGCATATCTTCCAAACCTTGTATCTCTTTTCCAGAGCTGAAAAATGTTTTGAGGTCCAGTGAGGAAGCTGGGAGGCACTCATGAGCCTGTTGCTGGACCCAAAGGCTGGTGTGAGGGGTGAGGATGAAGCCTCACTGTCTCGATGCACGCTGAATGAGGTGCAGCAGTTTTTACAGGGAGCAAAGCAATGTCAGAGCCAGCCCATGGCTCCTTCTCCTCCTGGTTTGGAAAGGCTCATTGTAGAGGTAGTCTACAGTAAGTACTGGTTTCCCAGCTTTAGCCACTTATTTTGAGGGTTGAATGTCCAATGCAGTTCGCTCCAATTATAATCCCATAGAAAACAACTTTTTTTTTTTTTTTTTCCCCACTCAAACCAGTGTTTTCTCTTGTAAGGAGATACTAGGCTTTTTTTTTGTTTTTCACTGTGAGGGTGCTCAGGCCCTGGCACAGGTTGCCCAGAGCAGCTGTGGCTACCCTTGGATCCCTGGAAGTGTCCAAGGCCAGGCTGGGTGGGACTTTGAGCAACCTGGGCTGTTGGAAGGTGTCCCTGCCCATGGCAAGGGGTTGGAATGGATAGTCTTTAGGGTCCCTTCCAATCCAAACCATTCTGGGATTCTGTTCCAGGCATTTGGTTCCCAGATGTAACACTGACCAGACTTTTGGTTATATATTCTGTGGCTAAGTTTAGTTATTGATGTTTGCCTCTGTTTTTCTGAATCTCCCCCCACCGATGTAAATAATGAACTACTTGAGATATGTTTTTTAGGAGAATTTAGGATGGGAAAACACTTCTCACATTTAATCACTTGCTGAAATCACAAAGACATTAAGATTTAAGCTTGTGCTTAAAAGTAAGCACAGAGTTAAACACCTTATGAATTTAATTAACACATTCTTGCCATGCAATGAAGTTGAAAATACCTTTGGAAGTCCCTCTATAAAAATGAGTAATGTTGTATTTCCCCACTGACAAATCTCTACTAAAATGCCATACAATGAAAGAAGAATTTATAGCTGTAAACACGGCTTGCAAAGAGGGAGGCAACCTCCAGAATTTAGCAACCACATTTGTTAAGGTTTCTCTAAAGCCTAAACTCCCAATTAACAAGCAAATCATCATCAGACAGTCAGTGAATGGCAAATTCATTCTATTCAACATCTTTTCAGAAGTGGATTTTGTGCACTTATCTCCATGAAAACCCAGCAGGAAAGTTTTCCATGAGAATGATCCTACATCTGCCTGTTTTTAATGACTGTAATGGCAAGCAATATTCTACAATTACTTTGGTGATCTCATTTCAAGCATGCAAATCATATTATTTAAGAGCCCAGCAAAAGTCATTTATTTCTTGGAACTGCCAGCTAACTTTGGTGGGGTGAGGAAACGCTGTGCTTGGAATTAAAAGCCCTGATGCCTTGTAACCTTCCACGGTGGAGTTATAAAATTTGTCCAACAAGGTCAGGCAAGAAATCCTGAAAATGAGTCAGAGAGAAAGAGAGAAGGAGGGGGAGAGCCACCACCCTATATTGTTCATTACCAAGTCATCTCGGTGTTCTCTTAGCTGAATGAAGGATTCATAAATGGCTCATCATATGGGGCAGCAGCTAATGGCAAAAAAAAGTGAACACAAAGTCATCCCAGAAAGACATCTGGGAAAAAAGATCCTTTGATTGTCATTGTGACCGTTCTGTAAAGTTGATGGATATATTTTCTGAGTTTGTCATAGACAAAGCCAATTTTTTTTTATCCCGGATTATTTGAGTATATATATACTATTGCAGTTTAGCTAACTCATACATTAAGATGTAGATAATATCTTACCTTCCATTTTCTGTTGATACAGTTGTCTGTCTTACTATCTTATTCTTTTTTTCTTTTTGTGGGGCTGCAAAGTCAGGCTTGTTTGGCTAAAGCTGTCAATGAATTTTGATACTATAAGGAAAATATAATTGCCTTAACACAGTTAATTTCAGCTCATACTAATTCATTTTGTTTCAATGTTTGTCTCTTTGCTTGTTTGTTAATTTAACCCATGTGGAGACTCAGTGAATGGTGTGACAAGATATATATGACAGCAATGATTAAAGAGGTATGTGATACCACTTCACCTCAGGTTGCCAATCCTGTATAAGCTGCCAAAAACTGAACCAAACCAAACCAAAGCAAACCAAACCAAAAAACAAATAAATAAACAAAAAACCCACAAAAACTCAACCAACTCAGAAACCAACCAACCAACCAAAAAACAAAACAAAACAAAAAAATAAAATAACAAAAAAAACCCCCAGTAAACCAAAAGGCCCCCAACTACTTTTTAATTATAGTGCTCTTTTTTTTCTTTTGGAAATAAAACTTTCTCTGTTTTTCTGTCCCTATTTCCCCTGCCTTGTTCCTCCTGCCAGTGGCTTAAGGGAGGTGTGAGTAGGGCAGAAGAGAGGCAAAACCTTTCTGCAGTGCTTCATATTAAAGCTCTGAAGACTTATCCCATACCTGTGTCTCATAACTATCTCATTTTATCACAGTTACAAGGGGAAAGATTTTGTGGAAACTGATTATTAGTTTCATGAGAGACAATTCATTTAAAAATGGCTAACCAGACTGCTGAGCAGAATTTCTTCAAGTGGGAGGAGATGTGTCCTTAACAGGAGGTGAAGAAAGAGATGTGGGGGCCTTAGAAAAGCAGAGGGAAGGTTCCTTCCTTTCATCCTCTTTCTCGAGCCTCATCCATTCATCTTTTGCCATCAGCCTTCCCCTGGAAGATTTTAGGGTGAGCAGTCCCTGGGTGATGAACTGTTGGAGTTGCACCAGAGAATGAATGTGTATGAAGGCACCAAAGCTTAGCACAGACACCTTTCCTTCTCTGTTTGATCTGTCATTGGTCAAAATGAACAATATTAATTCTGTTCTTATGCGCAGAGGTATTAAATCAAAATAAACCTGGAACTTCTCCACCGAAGCGTGCCAGACTGTTACACCAAATATCCACTCATTCAGCATATTTAGAGTACCAAGTTTGTAACCTTCAGTTGTAGATCTCCATCCCCAAGATATTCTGTCTTCTTAGTCATTGAAATCAGCGGGGCTTAAGCTCTTTGAAATTTTTATAGATCTGAGACATTTACTGGTGAATTATATTGCAGAGTTATTTAATGTCTGAGCACAAGTGATTAAAATACTACATCACTTACAGAGCTTTGGTTCTGTGTTATTCACGCCCATGCCAAAGTCTCTAAGTCTGCTTGCCAGCTTATTCATCTTAGCTTGGCCCCTGTGCTTCAATGACTTGGTTTCAGTCAGGTGAGTGACCTTGGTTTTGGTTGTGTTGAGGGTTACACGGGTGTGGGGAAAAGTGCTGTCCTTTACTATGTGTATAATAGTAACCAAGGTTTTTCAGGAACAAATTAAGGACACAAATCTTACCCTCAAGAGTTTATGATTTGAATGGATCTATAACATGATGAATGAACACAATAGAAGCAGAAAGAGGAAAGAAAAATATAGGGTCAAGCATCACTAGAAAAATCTGTGTCATTTTATTGATGAATTACACATATATTTACTGGTTCTATTTCAAGTGTTATGGAGTGTAATTGGTATTGTATGTACATATACATGAAAGATGACCCAGAGATAAGATTGCTAGAAATCAGCTGCTGCTAATGCAGCAAATCTGTTATATGGTATATATATTTTTATACATGTATTATTAAATCCATAAAATCATTTAATATTTTTTGGAAAGGTACAGTGCTCTGAGCGACTGGCATCTAGCATGCTCTCAGCAGCATACCAGACACTCTTGGATGACACAGCACAACTGGCTTTTCAAGGAATGGGGATGCCAAGGTTTTAACACAAAAATTACTTCTGCCCAGTGTGAATCAATAACTCTGTTCTTTCATTAGCCATTCACACTTTGAGCCCATGACACTTGGTCTGCTTGACCTTATTTACTCCACCATGGAGTTCATGGAAAAGAAAGCCATTGACAACCAAACAGCATAATTGTGATTCCTGTATCTTCCAACCCAGAGATAAATGCCCTTAGTTATGATTTCAGAGAGTGCTCTTAACCATAGATTGGTTTTGATTGCCAACTTTATAAGGGCTAATTATTAATTATAAATTCTTCTTTATTGGAAAGGCTTAGGAAATGTCTCAAAGATCTTAGGCACATCCTAGGAAGAAAGGAAGTCATAGAGTCACAAATCATATACTGTTAAGGATTGGAATTGACTTAAAGGTCATCTAGTCCCAGCTCCATCTGCCATGGGCAGAAACACCTTCCACAATACCAGGTAGCTCAGGGCCTTATCCAACCTGGCTTTGAGAATTGCCAGGGCTGGGGCATCCACAGCCTCCCTGGGCAACTTGTTCCAGAGTCTCACCACACTCACAATGAAAAATTTGCTCCTAATATCTCACCTAATTTTCCCCTCTTTCAATTCTTACCCACTACCCCTTGTTCTATCAATACAGTTCCTAGCTGAGAGTTCCTCTCTTGGCCTCCTTTGGATACTGCAGAGACTTTTCCCCTCTTCTCTTCTTTCCATTTATCCTCATAGTACTTCCAGGGTGCTTTTTCCAGAGCAATGCCAACAACGTGTGACATGTACCCAGTCCAAATGAGGAAATACAGGACAACAGGGAAATTACTGTGGATTGCTGTTGGGTTAACGTGGCTGCAGTATGGCAGGAAAGGGAAAAAGGGTGTGGGGGTGTGTGTGTGTGTGTGTGTGAAAAAGTGTGATCAATGAGACAGAGCTGATTTTTTTAAGGATTAGGAAGGTGAATAATTAGAGGGATAAAAAATTGTACATAGATAATTTTTTTGTCTCTACTGTTTGTTTTTTTCCCCCCACTCTGTCAGTATGATTCTTGGTCCAGAATAAGCCTATACTGGATCCAGTCACTGTCAAGGGCAATAAATACACACAGTACACATAAACTTTTGACATAACTTTATTATATTTATCACAGCCCTGTTTCCTATCTGGTGACATTCCTGAAATTTTCTGGATTCACCGCTGCCAACTATGTAAATTCTTATCTGGATGTAAACCCATACTTAGAACCTGCCCATATTCGATGTTTATGTTGAGTGTTAAAATACACCAAGGCCATTCTTACATGTGTCCTGTGCAGAGAGAGGTGTGGCTGGCAATTGTGTGGCTCTGGGCAAACTTGGAAGTGTCTAACAGCTACAAAAGCCATGTAGCCAGGCTAGCTTGAGGCTTGGTGTGAGCTATAAACCTTTCCAGAGAAGGGAAAAGGGGGGAAATAAATACTGTGACAGTAGTGGAGCTGAGCTCTGACATGCAGGGCTACACAGCCAGCTAAATCAAGACTAACTCAAGCTGGCCAGGTGAGTTATGGTCGGACTTTTGACTGCAGTAAAATCACTTCCATTGGGAACACATCTAAAGTAAGGCAAGATGCAGTATGAATAAAAGTGTAAGGTGGGTTTGAAGGTTTTAAGGAGCTACTGTTTTTGGAGCAAGTGTAAAACATATTAATATACAAATAAAAAAACCGCCTGGAAACAGAGACAAGAAATAAGTTTTTTCGGATCTCACATCTTATTTGTGATTAACACAAGACAAAAAAACTTAACTTTCTGTTTATATTCACGTGTCTAAATGGACAGCCTAAGGTGAGGAACCTGAGCTGCATTTCCCCAAGTAGTGTGCTCATGTCTGTCTGTCTACTTGCTTATCTGGTTCTCCCTCTAATCATGTGAAACCACAGAATAAACTAATAGCAGCTTTCCCAGATGAAAACAAGTGTATTATCTTTTTATATTTTCTGAAGCAGGCCAGCATTTCATCATTTCACTGTGTTCAGTTGTTATGTTAGATTGTTTAATGTAATAGAATGACATGACACTGGTACACCAGATACATCAGAATTATGAACGCTGGAAAGAGACAGTGATAAAGTGTTTTGAGATACATGCAATCCTGATAGTGCTATAAGTTTCTGCAATTGATTAAAGACATTTCCCCTGTGCCACCTCATTATTACACATCAAAGGGGAAAAACAAGGGCAAGCTGGATAGTGAAAAAAAAAAAAAGAAGAAAAATATGTTGCTGTATCCATGCATCAGAAATCCCCCAGATGTGTTAAATTATTATACAAGTATAAGTAAGCTTGAGAGAGACCAAAATAGGTTTGGAGGGCAAAAAACTTTGTGTTGGTTGTCTTGTTGATTGACATATCTGGAAGAGAGATTGTAGGGAAGCATCTGAGCAAGTAAGAAAATGACAAACTCAGAATTGCTGTAGAGATCAAAGAGCTTTCCAGCAGCTGCAAGAATGACAAAGATGCTGATGGTCCAAAATGGCTGTGAAGGTAGATCTGGTGTTGGGCTGGCACCAAAATAAAACCATTTAAATGTGTTCAGTATTAATGTTTGCTGAAAATTAAGATTAGCTTGAGCTGAGGTCCTTGGCTCTCAGTTTATTTCAATATTTCTAGAAGGAAAAGGAAAGTTCAGAAATCCTACTCATTGTGAAGATGTGAATCTGTGAGGCTCCAAACAATTACAAGTAGACTTTGTATTCCATAAATCAGCAGTCATGAACTGAGGCTTTTGCAGATTTTGGAGAGCTTTGGGCTCAATTGAGAATGAACATTGCTGTCCTGAGCTCATGCAAATATCCCCAAACCTCAACTCATTGGCTTTTAGGAGAGATCTAGAAAATCTGTGGAAACCACATGGATGAATGAAAGCTGGTTTATTCACTGAGCCAATGAAATACAACAATGTTGGATCAAGAAAGTGCAAGAAGATGCCAGAAAAATTCAGGGATGATAAGTCCAAGATAAAATGCTCATCACAGTACATTTAATTGACAGTGACATGATTTTCTTACAGCCCAAGTTCACAACTTGTCAGAGGAGGTACAATCCTCATTGTTCAGATAATGAACAATGAGGGGGAGAAGCAAAGACACAAGATCACAGGAGGAATCTCAGTTAGTTATCTAAGAATCAAATCTACATAATTTGGAGTTCAGACCCATGTTTTGATGATCACACATTTTCTCTCCTTCCTGTATCATGATATTCTGCATCAGGCAACACTTTTTTTTTTCCTCCAAAAGAGGATGCTTAACAATTAGTGAAATAAATCTTTCACAAGAGAGCACAGATATGGGTGGTATTCAAGGAAATTTCTACTAAACAATTGGTGGTCTTCCTGGTCTGAAGCTAGTCTCTGCTTTCCCCAAGTTGCCTCCATTTTATCCTCACTCAAATGCTTGAGGAGAGTCTCTGGAAGAAGCCAAAACTGGGCTTACATCTGGAGGTAGACTACTTATCAGGCACTGGCATTTCTGAACAGGGTGAAAGCCCTCAGGTCAAGCAGTCTCACTGCTTATGGAAAAATGTGCAACTTCTCCCACTTCTAGTCATGCTTGGGCACTAGCAGGGGAACATCTGCCTGCAGAACTACTCGTCTGTCACTTTTTCCCATCATTTAACTCACTTTCATAGGAAGAAAATACAATTTCACAAGTCTTTGGAGTCTCAAAGCTTCTTTCCCATTTTCAAGCCATTTTTTTTTTTTCTCAGTATTGACTCATTCAAGTCATATGTTTTAGCTGATGTTCTTGTTCAAGCTTTGAAACATCAGAGCAGGGAAAGTGTTTTTAATAAAAAAAAATTGTGTGACTTGTCTTAATGACACATCCTCCCTTCTTCTCCAGGGGAGGAGTGGGAAGACACTTAGGTAAAGGATCTAGCAAGGAAAGACCCTAGAGACTGTGTCTGCCTGTGCTGTCAAAAGAATTTCCATGTACTCGAATTTGTATATATAAGAAGTCTTGGAAAAGAAGATATTACCACTACTGAATGTCCTTCATTATAAGGCACAGCAAGACCTGAAACAACACTTTGTTCATGACTCAGGCCCAACAAAGACAGGACATTGCAAGTGCCAACCCAAGAAAATTATTTTTCCAATCATAATCAGATAAACTGTGAGAAATAAGAGTAGATTCATACAGTGTTTGGAGAAATAGCCAATGGGGAGCCTCCTGTCTATTGGCAAGACCCTTATTGACGTCAGTGAGAGCATGACAGAGCCCAGGATGAAGCAGACAAAGTATTAGGGGTACACAAATACCAAATAAAAATACCACAGGCATTTTGCTCTTCAACATTAATAACATATGTCAACAGTCAAGTGCTGCTTCCTCAGTATGAAGCTGTGATATCCAGCCAGTAGGTAATCTCTCAAGACTTCCCAGCAGCCATTTATAGCTCCTGATAAAGTGGAGGATTTATTTTCTTAGCTTGCCCCAGACCCTCCTCAAAATAGCAGTTTTACTTGTGGGAGTGGAAGTATGGATGGCATCAATTGCTGGTTTCATGGCAAGGAAAGTACAGAAACCAGGATACTGATAAGGGTTAGGAGCACCTTGCTTCTGTTGTCATCTCTGTGATGTTCTATTTATGGCAACTGAAAATACATTCACAGAGGTACTTAGACATCCTGGGATCTACATCTGAATTAGTCCCATGTCAGCAGAATCAGATTATGAGACCTGGGAGGAGATATGAACCTAAGGAAGGGATCCTGACAGAGTAAACATCAAAGCTTTAGAGCTCAGCTTTGTCAGAGGAATCCCTGGCCAACACACTGCCTTGTTCTTCATAAGATCACTGGTTGTAAGTCCTCTTTTAGAAGTATATCCTTCAGTCTGGCTTTCAGGAACATGAAAAAGCAGAGATAGAAAGAAGCACCATTATTGCACAGGTATCAGAGGGCACATGCAGCCCCATGCCAGCTGATATAATTCCCCTTTCATGGTTTGAAAAGTTCCATCCCAATCTTTGCTGTAGTTTCAGTTTAACTGTAGAGTTTCGTGCAAGGATGTTGGAGGTGTAAATACATTTTTCTTTTAGCTCGTGATGATGTGGGAGTGGTAGCTTGCTGAAAGGAGAGTCTGAGAAGGTGTAAATAATTCAAGTTACAGTAGAAAGATTTTCCAAGAGCTTTTTTGGCTAGAGTTTAGCTTCTCAAGTGTTTGGGAGCCTGAGCACCACTGATTGCCCAAGACTTTGTGAAATCAGAAAAAGTCTGAAAATCTGTGTCTTACTCTCAATTTACCTAAATTTACCATCCATGAAGCAGGAATAACCATGCTGCTGAAAAGAAAAAAGACAAAAAAACCCCCCACCATAAGGCCTGTGGCAAGCTCTCTTCTGTAGGCATAGAGACCCTCTAAATAGCTCTCAGAGAGTTCCATGTCCAGTGTCTGAACCATCCATCAGGGCCTGAGTTAACCCCCCTTCCTTCCTGTTTTGAAGTCTGGTGATTTCACTGCATGTAGCTAGGCTCTTGGCAGCCCCACAGAGATTTTTCCTCTCGCTTTCTGGTGCTGTTTTATTCTATGAATTGTTTGCACTTCAGGAACAGGAGAATGAATTGGTCTCTGTGGAGTGTTGATGCCATTTCAGACTGAATAGGCTGGGGGGCAGCTAACCCTCATGACAGAATAAAATACAAAGAAGGTTTTATTGGTGTCCCTCTCCCCTTTTAACCTTTTAAATACCTCTTTGTGAAGAACTTATTGTCTGCTCTTCTAAATTAAATCAGAGATGAGAAAAGGACAGATTAAATTCTAACAGGTGGAAGGGCTGCAAAGCAGCCAGTCTTAGCTATGGAAGATTTATTTGTGTTGGGAACATACCTCTGGGAATTCACTTCAGCTTACTGCTTTTGAGGTTGAAGAACAGAGCCCTGTCTCTATCCACCTGGTTTTGGACTGTGGCAGAACCCTTGTTTGTGCCATGCCCTGGCAGTTTCCTTCACATGGTGTCCCATTGCAGGTGAATGATGCTTTGCATTTGTAGCTCATTTTAGTTTTACCAGTTATATTTCCAGGTTTAGCTTCACACTTCTCATATTTGTGAAAGTTGTTGAATCTCTGGCAATGCAAAATGCCCAGTCTTCCTTGTTACCTTTTAAAAATGCCTGTATTTCTGCCTTTTTTAACACGTTCATCTTTCTGCCTCGGGCTCCTTACCACTGAAGCTCCAGACAACCAGGCACGTCCTGTCTGGAGAGAAAAAGACTAAAGGGAGTAATGATGAATGTCCATAAACACATAAAGGCATGTCCCTGAAAGAGGAGAGGAACCAATTATCCTCATTAGTCAGTGGGAACAAAAAAAAAAAAAAAAAAAGAAAAGGAAAAAAAGAAGGAGTGATTGGTTCTAAATGAAGCACTGCATATTTAGGTTGACTGTTATGGAAAACTTCATAACTATTAGTACATTTAAGGCAATGAAGCAAGTCACCCAAGGGAGGTAGTCAGATCACCTTCATTGGAGATAGTCAAGGGAAGGTTTGACACTCATCCATCAGAGAAGTGTTAGAGATAATTAAATCAGTCTTGCCCCAGGCAAAAGGATGGACTAGATAATTCACTAGTGCTCCTGTTCAACCCAGCAGATTCTATATTTTTCCTTCTTAATTGGAAAGATATAAATGTGTGTGTGTGTGCATGTGTGTCTATGTGTACCACAATTCCTTTTACCCATGGAATGGCTGAAGTAGTGACATTTCTTTCCTTGGCTTTATTCTCTGTGTTTCAAAAGGTTTACTCCAAATTGCCTCAGCAGCTTTTTCAGGTGCTTGTTTGCAGAGTTCTGAAGAGGATCAGGTGGTGGCAGCTGTTGTTCTTAACTTTTCCTCTTGATTGGTTTTGTTTTACTAAAATTTAGCTCTTAAAATATACATCTGGACAGGAAGAATTGTCTCCTTGCCTGACTGCTCAGTGCCACAAACAGACTAGAGAAATACCTCTGAAAGGTACTGTTATTTAAATGTTTTTATTCAGAAACCCATCCCTCTCTGGAGTTGCCTGTGTCTTTCCATTGGTTTTATAGGGATCCCTGATATTTCTGATGTTATTAGATATCTAAAGACTCTGAAATGAAGCATCCTGAGCCTGCTGCACCTTGCAGCCCTGCACAGGCTGTTTCCCCATGCCTTTGTTCCCCTGCTGATGATGCAGGGTAATGGCCATGGCAAGGCACCCAGTGTGCTGTGCATTTTGCCCATTACAATTAGCATGATTGTCTCAGTGCTAGTTTGTGCTTCTCCATCTGTTTGCAGCCTCCATCTGTTGTCTCTCCTCTTACAGCCAGTTAAGTCTAAGGATTTAGATAAAGCTAAGAGGTGTGCTGTAAGTTGTCTGTGGCAGCAGGCACCTGTGCCCAGCTCTGTTCTGGGTTTGCACCACTGACTGCAGCCAGGCTGTGATGCCTGACCCCATCCCACTGATGGAACAGCAGCTCGAGGGATGATGAGGGCAGTAACAGTGGAGCTCCTTGATCTTGTGTCCGTGTTCCAAGAAAAGCTGCTATGGCACAAACCGTGCACTATCTCATCATGATTGCTGGTAATCACAGAGCCCTGCAAGCGCATCTTGGAGAATAAATTTAGGAAGGACTTTGAAATCTTTCAGACAGGCAAAGGATAATATTGATGTTCATACACTGTGAGAAATACTGCGCAGGTAAGCACCATCATTTTTTTGGCAGCTCAGATGAAGCATCCCTTATCACAGCTGAGGCTACAATGCAAGAGTTAGTTTCTTTCTGAAGTGTGCAAGCTGAGTGTAATTCTACCTGAGGGATTTGCTTTGAAAGGCAATTAAAACTTTGCACAGCAAATCTTTATGGACAACTCAGGAAGCAGTTTGCCACCTACTCTACCTTAATCTTTGCAGCCCTAAAAATACCAACCATGCTGGGAGAGCTTGAATGGTCCTTGAAAGAAGAGCTTCTTCCAATGTGTGTGCAGACAGCAAAGAACATCATTGTCTGGCTTCACAGCTCGGAGAGAGACTGAATACAAACTAACTGTGTACAATAAATCAGTTCTGAATTAGGTCAGCAGCAAATGGAGAAAGATCTTTTGACCTTTCATCCAGTTACTGTTAGCCAGTGTGTCATTAACACCCTCCCTCTTGCATAGCAGCCCTCCCAAATTCAGTGATGCTCCAGGGCCACTTTAACACCATAGATGAGATAATTCAAGCATTTCTTTTAGCCACTGATGTTCCTTACTTTATAACATGGTAGAGCTGAGTATAGAATCACAGAATGACAGAATATTTTGAGTTGGAAGGGACCCACAAGGATCACTGAAGTCCAGCTCCTGGCCCTGCACACAACAATCCAACAACCCCAACAACTCCTCCAGGTGTCTGATGGAGTTGTCCAGCTGACTTTGCCAGGCTGGTGCTGTGACCACTTCCCAGGGGAACCTGTTCAGTGCCCAGACACCCTTTGGGTGAAGAACCTTTACCTAACATCTAACCTAAACCTCCCCATGCTCAATTTGACAGCATTCCCATGGGTCCTGCCCCTGCTCACCAGTGAGAAGACATCAGCAGACCTGGTTTAGCAGAGCAACAGTAGTAGGGGAAGATGCTGGTTCTTTATTTTCATTCTGAGGTATCTTTAAGTTATGTTATGAAGAAAGACAGCTTACCTGAACATTGAGTGAGACCATTTATGCTCCACGTCTCCTGGATGTCACTCTATCCAGCATCATTTAAAAAAGATCACCAGAAATGTTTGGGTGAGCCTGTCCCTGCATCTGGTAATTCCTTTTGGCTTCCAAAGCAAACTAGACCAACCTACCTCCTCCCCAGTACATATATAAGTGAGGGAAAGACAACATCTTTGTAAAGCATCCTTTCAGGCTCTGCCAGGAGGTTGAAATGTGGTCCCCCCAGCTGTGCTAGAGCACAGGTTAGCCAGGGTCTGTGGCACACTCCTGCCCTCTTTGGATTACATGTTCTGCATTATTCCCTTGCAGGTCATACACCTCCTGTGTGAGGAAGAATGTGATGCCAAGCCTCTAAAATGGACTCTTGGGGGTACCATAACAGGAATCTGGTCTACATGAGTGGCAAGGGTAAGAAATTCGTGGTATCCATCTTCTGGTTTCCCAGCTACTTAACTTTTATGAAAATGTGCTTTTTTCAGTGATAGGCTAAAAACACCCAATCCCCTGATATTAACTCTGCTGTGCAAAATGGCAATTGTTAATTTGCTGGCTAAGAAAAGAGACCATAACTTGGTTTTTCGAACTATCATCTTCCATATACTTAAGCATGTGCTTAACTTTAAACCTGCAAGGCATTTGTGAAGACAGTAGATTTATTTACATCAGCAGAGGACATAAACCTATACTTCATAGGATTAGGTTTGCCATTAACAGCCTCAGCATCCTGACAGTGTTGTTTTCTAGTTTTGCATAGCAATAATGGCAAATTTGTGTCTGATGTGATTTACACAACCCATCACTTGCCTTTGTCTGTGAAGCTATAAATCAAAGTGTATTTTTTTTCCCAGATTGATCTTCAGTCTGACTTTCTGAGCCATAACTGTGATTATGCCTGTTCCCTCTTTTCCCTTCAGGTTTTCCTGAGAGGTTTTCACCACAACACTTCTCGTCTAACTGGGACAATGAATTTTGTTGGTTTGTTGTTTTTTTTTTCACTGCCAAACTTTCTTTAACAATCTCTCTTGTAGTTAGAGACTGCATTTTCCCTTAATTACTCAAAGCCCTCGAAAGTAAACAATTTTAAACCAACAGAACAACGAGACACATGTTTTTCTGGTGCCCTCTCCCCATTGTCCTTCCACTCTTAAAACTAATGGTACTAAGAGATTAAACTTCATCCTACAGGCAGTGACCTGTTCTGCTATTTCATTTTAATTTTTCATATCTCCCTCCCCCCATTTTGGCTGGCAGTACCCTCAGGTTACACCTTACATCAAAGTATACATCATTTGCTCTTACTTCTTTCTGCATGCTGCCTCTAGGCTAGGAAATTGGCAGAATGCTGCTTTTGCTGCTGAGAACTAGCCATTTTCCTTTAGTCAAATGTTTTTTAGCTTGAAAATGTCAATACAGAGATAAGTCATAAGATCAACTCTTAAATATTCACAGACTGCTTCCTTTGTTTTCTTTTGTTTTCTCTGTGTCACAGTGTTATCCAGGGTAGTACTTTACTGGATGCTTTGCACATTTTCCTAAACAGTTTTTTTCTCATTAGTGCTTAAAGAAGTACCAAGAGTTAAATTTTTCATTAGGAATTCTTGTGCTGTGTAATATCCTGCATGTATTAGATACACAGACATATTTCCCTTATGGAAAAATCCTATAGGGCTTCACAGAAAATTACAAACTTTCTCATATAATTTTTTTAAACCACCTTGTAAAAAGCAAATATACAATGAAATATACTTCTATTGAGATGGTTTAAAGAAACCTGAGGAGAAGAAATAACTCTCTAATATATCCTGTAGGTTTTTTTGAGTAATTTCTATAACCCTATTAAGTTTCTTTAGAGCTCTGCCAATTCCACCCCTCTGTATATCCGTAGGCTCCTTTGGAAAGGGCACAGAAATAGCACCAAAACACTGCTCTGCCATTTCTCTCTATGGATCTATATATAATAAGATTTTCCTGCTACTTCCAGTCCCCCTGATGGCTTGCTAAAAACTCATCCTTACAGTCCTGGCAGCTCTCTTGTTTCTCAAATTTGTCTAAACCAAATCATATCTGCTTCCTGCATACCCATATGTCCCATCTTTCAGTGGTGGAAACCACCACATACCCCGTGAATTGCACCTACCAACAAAATTTTGCCTCTTTGGCATTTGTTTTCACTGTCTGCATTCATCTGGAGCCTCAGATTCCAGACTTCAGGGTGGGAGCATTCCCATGGTTAAACCCATGGCACAGGAGGTTATACCAAGCTGAATCAGCACCAGGGCAAGGCGTGTGTAGGGATGGAAGGTTTGGAGCACCAGTGGTGTGAGGAAGTGAGGAACCAAAGTTCTAACACATTTTATCACCAGCAGCTGTTTGCAAGTTACTGTCAACCTGCCTGCATAAATCACAGAGAGGTTTGGGTTGGAAGAGACCTTAAAGATCATCTGGTTACAACCCCCACTGCTGCAGGGGGGGGATTGGATGCAAAGCTTGGTAATGACCAACAGCACCGTGTCAAGGGCGAGTGGGCTTGATGGCATCACATCACACCATCCCCTGTTAAACTGCTCCTGATGGCTGAGAGCAATCATCCAAGTGATTAAGAGCAAATGTGGGATGGTATGGGAGGTTAGAGAGCACTGAAGTCCGTTCTGACATTTGTTCTATAATTACCTTATGCCTCAGTTTCCCCAAGGGATGCTTCTATGCAGTTTTGTAAATATCTGTAGTTGGAACTTTACAATTGAAAAGCTAAGGCTGAACTCTAAGTTTCTGCTTTGCATGGGATGGGCGTAAAAATCCTGCAGTCCTGTCTAAGACCAAAAAAAAAAAAACAAAACAGAATAATATGTTCAATGTTAATAATTGTTATATATTTCTGAGTAAAAACACTGATGTGATCTCACCAGCTGGTTGATTTAATATAAATATTCAAATGGAGAAACAGTTTATTAAACAGATTGGAAATCATCAACTTCATTATTGTAATAGAGCAAATACAGTGTCTTGATTTTCAATAAATGGAACAATCTACCGTATGCTGAATCACTTGCTGTCTGTTGCTATGTTCTATTAAAAAGAAAATAATGATTCTAACAGAATGTTGTGTAGCCACTCCAAGAATTAATAGAATTAGTGCAGTAACCTCAAGACAGAATATAAATATTCTATTGAATTATCAATTAAAAACCCATAGCAATAAAGGTAAACTACATCAAATAAGTGAACAGAAATTATAGACTATTTCCCAAATTCTTGTATTAGTCTTCATCTTGAGCATGAAATGAAAATTCCGGAGAGTAACAAGTATATAATTACTTGACATTTTTCTTCTTCGAGTCATCTTAGGAAAACAAATTACATGATGTAAGTGCAGCTCTTTGAATTCATAAACTACAGGCATAATGAAGAAAACATTGGGTAGTTATTATGCATCAAGCATTCATTGATGTTAATTTTTGCTCAAAAGATTGAGACATAGATAATTTTTCAGTTTCTAATATGAGTCTGCTAAAGTTTTGCTTCCATCAAATGCTGTTCACCCCTGTTGAAGGAAAAATTGTTTAGTTCATTTCCCTGGTTTGGCTGGACTTTTCTCCTGGCAGCCACCTGCAGCAGAATATCATCTCTACAAAATCCAGCTTCTCCTATATGCCAGTTTTAATTAGCTCTGACATCACAAAGGTGAAATAACATCACAAGAGGCAGAGGAATTCTTTAGCCTTATCAGTAGGGATAAGAAGAAGAAATTGGGACAGGGATAATATCAGAGACGAAAAATTCCTATTCTGTTAGGCCATGGGATAGTACTCACATATAATTTTGAAGTGAAAATTCATGGGGATGAGTGTAGTGCTTCCAGTTCCTCTCATGTACATGTTCAAGATATTCCAGTTTCAGGCATTACACAATTCCCTGTCTTCATGTTCCAACTACATTGCTGTTACAATGGGTAACAGCACCCACAACATGGCAGTACTTTCCAACATGGTCTGGCTGCTGTTGTAGTATGAAACAGAAGTGTAAGAATGCAATTTTGTTCTTTCTGAAGAAAGGAAAAAAAAAAAAAGAGAAAAAAAGTAAAAACAAAACATAGAAGCAAAATGTGGATAAAGAGCAAAACACTGAAATGCCATCAATGGAAATAGCACTAAGTTCTAGAAAACTTAGATAAATTTTTGGTTCGATCTTTAATATAACCTGCCTTGGGAAAATAATTTTCATTTCATGCACTTACATTTCTTTTCATATTCCTTCTCCTTACAATCTAGTTTTATTGCAGGGCTTTTCTAGCCGTAAAAAGTGTTAATAAAGTGAGTCAAACTTTGCAGTGTTTTCTCCAGATTGAAGCAGTGATATTACCCCAGTCCCTATCAGTGGAAGTTTAAAGGTCTGTCTCTGACCCTGTCCCCTTAAAAAGAATTTGACTGATAACTGTTGATAGAAAAGGGCTGACTTTATATTGAGTTGTTTCTTTGAATAATAAGAGACCATAAAAATAACATTGTTGTGTAAAAATTACATTGTTTATTCTTTTATTGTTGGATAAAATTTTAAAAGAGAAAAGTTTCAGTAAACAAAAGCTTTGAAACAACAATTTGAAATACTTGGGGATTTTTTTCCCCAGATATTTATGTTTTTCAGAATTCTAACTTTGAGCCCAAATTTAAATTAAGGCATTGATAAAATATTTCCTCCCTTTCCCTTTCCCTTTCCCTTTCCCTTTCCCTTTCCCTTTCCCTTTCCCTCTTTCCCTCTTTCCCTCTTTCCCTCTTTCCCTCTTTCCCTCTTTCCCTCTTCCCCTTTCCTTTTCTGAAACGGGATGTGTTTTTCCCTCCATTGATATTTCAGCTCCTGGTTAACAAGTCTCATCCTCTGTTTTATGCAATTCTTAGAGATTCCTCTAGGAATAACTTGTCACATTGAGCCACCAGAACAAGGAATTATTAACACATATTACACTGAGGATAATCTTTGCTCAAATGTCTACTCACAAAGGGCATCCCTCAATGCCTGTTTAGTAAAAATTGGGAAAGTAATTTGAAAAATGGGTGGGTAGTTGAAGAAGTGGGTCGGTAGTTTTAATTTCCTTGAAAACCTTTAAACTGTCTGTTCCAGAGTTTTCAGAACAAATTAATTATAAACCAACAGTTGTGAATGGCCCTTATTTTATCTCATCTTGATGAGAGTTTTACTTTGTGTTTATTTTTCTAATATTTCTGAATATTTCTAAGAATTAGGAATTTATGATCTTGACCTAGGTATAATAGGATGCGCATTATACAACACAACCCATCACAGGTTTTCATATCTCCAATCCTCCGTCACACATTCTTGACATCTCCTGATTTCACAGAATTGCAGAATCAAGGATTGGTTTGTGCCAGAAGCACCTTTAATTTCCATCTAGTCCAACTCCCCTGCAGTGAGCAGGGACATCTTCAACCACTCCCAGCTGCTCAGATCCCCATCCAGCCCAAGTCTGAATGATGATTGTTATTTCTTTTCCATAGATTGTGCTTCCTGCACCAGAAGTTTTTGTCACATAACAAGAGGAAAAACATAAAGCCCACCCAAAATATTTTCACAAGTATAAAAAGCAGAAGCTTATAAAAAGAAAGCATGATATGTAACCTGCCATTCCCACTATTTTCCTCCCAATCTCCGTTTCACATAATTCCCCCTGTGGCAAAGGTAACGGATATAGCTCTCCCAGCTGAAACATCTCTACATTTTAAGTTCCTTCAGTTTGTGCACAACTTCCCAGTGCATTTGGTGAAAAGAAACATCTCCCTTTGAATGACTGCAGGCAGAAATGCTGTCAGACTCACTTAATGCTAAGCACAAGGTAAAGTTATTTGACTTTACCAGATACCTTGGGTTACATTTGATATTCTTGAGTCATAGAAGGGTTGGGTTGGCCTGATTTAGTAGCTAGTCCCAAACTTCTGGTGTTTTTTGCCAGACACTGGCCCAAAATGTGGCCTTGGGCATGTCACTTGTGCTATCCTTGCCTCTGTGCTACCATCAACAAAATGAGATCTTCCTTCTCTGGGGGAACTGTGAGAATTAATTAGCTTGTGTTTGCCAGAACTTCTGAAGTGCTAAGCAAATGCTGATTAGAATAATTTTACAGGCTTCAGAGGACCGCATATCTCAAGGGATCATGTGGAGAACTCTCGATGGGGAAGTAATGCAGCACACTCAAAAATGCATTTGCAAGACTTTAGTCTATGTTTCACTTGAGTGGATTCATATTTTAAAAATCTTATGGCTCTTTTCTTTCTAACCCTGCATACTTCATATCAACTTGTGTTTAATCTTGCATGCAGAGGGTGAGGAAAGTGTCTACAAAGCGGTCCTTCCTCACTCCCCTAAGGAATAATCTACTCTCATCACCATAGCTTGTAACTGCAAAGACCAAAATAGCCTTGCAAAGAAGTGAATGCTAAGACTTCCCATGGGGAGCTGAAAGGGGGAAGAGCAGTGTCTTGACCAGATTGTGGGGGTTATGGCCGTGGTAACCCATGAAAGGGCAGAGCAGCTCCTTCTGCCTTTTTGCATTTTTGGAGCGCGCGGCTGGCCTCGGGGAGCGTCTCAGTCGCTCGGCATTTCCTCCTGCTTCCCTCAGGCTTCTTTGCTTGTACAGTCCTAACAAAGGAAGGCTTATTAGCTCAAACTACAGAGGAGTGCTCTTGTGGGGCTTTGGGCCAGAGCTGGTTTATGTCTGGCAAGCTCGGAGCAGGGGCAGGGCTGCCCCAGCGCGGCTCTGCCCTGCTGCGCTCAGCAGCCTCAGGAGCCACGGGCAGGAACGAGCACTTCATGTGCCACAAGTGTGAATTCTCTCTCTGGGAATGCTTCTGGTTCAGTACTTGAATTTTTATTTTTTTTCTTTTAAGTAAAGCTGAACCATGGTAGACTTTAAAAGTTACTTAAATTTGATCTAAATACAGTAATTTATGCTTCTCTTCTGAAACACCTCTGTGCTCCTTATATTTGCCTGGTTCTTACTCTGATTTCCTAAAGGAAATCAGGCTTGGAGAGTCAGGTGTTTTGAGCTGTTGAATTCTAAGGGATTTTAGATCAGGTTGGGTTCCACTAACAAGCCCTGGGCATCAGAACTTGTCCTTACAGATTAAATCCTAAACATACTTTTGAATACCTATTACTTTCATTTAAAACATGAAGTTGCTCAGAGCTGTCCTGTGTCCAGCTTGCTTGCCTCATGGCAGCCTCATGGCTGCCCTCTCCTCAGTCTGAAGAAAGAGACTGTCCAGCAGAAGGACACACAGGGGAAGCAGAATTAGTTCCAGGTTCTGCTGGAATCAACCAGCTTCAAGTTTGCTATGTCCCTTAATTACTCTATTCCTTGATGGCTGATCAGCTAAATCCAAATAACAATGCTTTTTTTCTTCCCAGATATAGTGGATAAGTCAATTTTGAGATCATTAAAATGCCGTAGAACTTTAAATTGTCATAGTTTTTTGTGGGGCTTCATTTTTTGGGAATTTTATTTTATATCTTTGTCTGTTTGAGATGGGTATTATGATTACTGAATGGTTTTGCCCTAAAGAATATTTTTCTTGCTTCTTCCTAAATGTAACTACTTGCTTACAGTGAAAGTGAATAAAAAAGGCAAATATAAATTATTTTGAAAAACCAAAACAAACTCCTCTTTCCTAACCCTAAATTTCATTGCTAAGCTCTCTGTATCAGCACAGTCCAAAAGTCAAAGAAATAAATGGACTTCTCACTTGTTGAAAGTCAAGCTCTGGGAAAACAGAAATGATGCTAACTGAATAAGCAATCCTATTTGGGGCTCCTCAGTAGCCATTCTTTACTTTCCTTTAAAGAATAGAAATATTTCCATGAAGAAAATAAATTAATTATTTCTGATTTATTATTGTTTAGTTTTATTGTTACAGATACGACCCACATCTCTAGTCACTGTCCAAGACTCCATTGGGATGACACACACCCTCTTGTATGAAGAATTAATTTAATTCCCACATTTTTAGCAGGTTTGGGGTTTTAGGAATCTTTACTACTTTTGCATGACTGCTGCTGTTTCTTCCTCCCCTCCCACCTCCACATTTCAACTACTCTGCTCAGAGTGTGATAACTTGCTCAGTGTGCCTTGAAAAGCCTTCAGACCTTGCAGTCTGCTTTCCTGTATATTTGTTCTATTTTGCTTTATTTTTTTCTTCTTTTCCTCTTTCTGAAATCTCTCCCTTAATGTATTTTACCTAAAAATAATTCATTAGAAATTTAGGAAAGCTGTCCAAATCACTCTTGAGAGGTCTCCTCTGCTGTCGTGCCAGAACGGCCTCCAGGTTAATGCTACACCTGCATTTTATTTCAATAAATTGTGCTGAGCTGTATGTGCACCTTAAAAGACGATGTGCTTTGCAAGTTGTGAGCGAGTCCTTATGCAGGGAGGGCGGCAGGGAAAAAAAAAATTAGTCCTCCTCTTTCTTCTCTGTGACTTATTTGACCTTGAGACTTATAATGGCATCTCAGACAAAATGAACATAATCTAATGGACAGCGGGGAAGAGGGAACGGCTGGGTACATCTGTCGTATTACTGGGCTGTCTGAACAGTCAATGAAGCAGGTCCAAACCATAAGAGGCCTGTTCAGTTTAGCTCCAGGGTCTGCAGACAAGGAGCACAATCATTTATCTTTATTTACTGAACTCTGCTTTCTGTTTAAAAAAAAAAAAAAAAAAAAAAAAAGAGAGAGGAAAAAAAAAGAGAAAAAAAAAAAGAAAAAAAAAAAGAATTGACAGGTTGACAAAAACCCAACTTGGCGATGCCCACTGCACTGAGATAAATGCTATTCATGCTCTGCAAAGACAAGGACAGCTTCTCATGCCCTTTCTCCCATTCCAGTAGGCACCTATTATACAACAAATAAAAGCAGCACAAGACACCTGTACACTGCTTGCTGTACTCAGCTGGCTCAGCTGCTCCACGAACAATGTTGGTGTTGGGGTTTTCTGTGTGCTTGTTTTGGTTCTTTGTGCTTCTTAAGGAGATACATATACAAAATCAGATAAAATAACATTTGGGGTTCTGCTTTTTAATTTTTGTTTTTTCTTCCTTTTCTCTCTTTCAGTGTTTCTCTATTTTCATCTTTCTTTCTTTCTTTCTTTCTTTCTTTCTCTTTTTCTTTCTTTCTTTCTTTCTTTCTTTCTTTCTTTCTTTCTTTCT
>JAODKT010001744.1:4175029-4209393 GCA_027576195.1 Cossypha heuglini
TTTCTTTTTCTTTTTCTTTTTCTTTTTCTTTTTCTTTTTCTTTTTTTTTTCTTTTTCTCTTTTTCTTTTTCTTTCTGGTGAGCAACTCATTTTCTTCCTACAGAATCTGTAGCAATTTTCTCTCCTCTCTTTTCATTTTCTGATTTCAAAAATAATTAAGCATTTTTTTAACATTAATTACTGGGGAAAAATGAGTTTCATCTGTGTTTATGTGCCCCCTCACAAGATCCAGTGCACTTACCTGAAGTCCTGGACACTCCCATGTTAGCATTCTGTCTTGTCATTTGAGATAGCTCCACATATCCTACCTGCTTTCAATTATTGCAAATTGACTATTGTTGAAAGGCATGGGCTCCGTGGACTTCTGATATCTGCTAAGGCTGTTCCTCTGCTTTGACCTCTTTGTGTGCCATACTGCAAAGAGAACACAAGAAAATGTTTCAGGGCTCTTTTAAATCCAGTGTATCTTTATCTCTATCTTGCTTCTGCCCTTCTGTGTCACACAAAAGCCAATAGGACAGTTCTGATTAATACAGTAATTATGTGGTTATTAAAAACAGTAATCATCCAGGAATTATCCAGTGCTGTAAAAATCCCATAGACAGAAAATATATGAACATTTTTAAATTGAGCATTACAATTGTCTGCATATGCAAGAAGCAAAATGACACATAAAGAATTTTTAAGATCCCAAGGAAGTGCTCTGAACATGTTAAGAGAAAATAGTCTCCTCAATCAGGATGGAAGTTAGCACTGTGGAAGGAGACAGATCCTGATTCGTCCTTTTGAAAGATGTTAGTGTCTAAACAGTAGCTATTAATGAAGAGCACCAATTTATAGCACATGTGTTGGATAGACTTGCACAAAATTGGGGCCATCTGAGGAGTTTATTCATCCTTGCACAGCTCCTTCATTTCCAATTTCTGAGGCTGTTTTAATTTGTTATCAAAGTAATCGCTCGCTCCAGCTGGAGTCAGCAGTGTGTTTTGTTGTCTATGGGCCTGGCAGACTGTTCACTTTGAATGGCATTCTGTAAAGATCACCTGTTCTGCATCTGTGATGGTTTTCCAGGTGCCAGGAGGTGCTGTTTTCAGATGAGAAGCAGCAAAAGGAATATGCAGACAATGCGGTTCTGCAGCTTTTCAGATCTGCATGGGTTTCATCAGCCACGAGCAACAGACAAAGGGAAAAAGGGAAACAACCATGGCAAGTTAAGAAACATAACAATGCAGAAAAATAATCTGGTTGCTCCTGAACAACAAGGTGATGTTAACTCAGCCATTTCTTAGATAGCCTGGGTTTTGAAAGGATTAACATGATCTCTATTGCCATATATTTAAATATGTATGAATTTCGCACACTACTGCATAATTATAGATATTTGCATGCATGAAATACCTGTGCAAAACAACCTGTTTACTAGTTAGTTTTGAATTTAATTTAGGACTAGCACAACTCCAATTATAGATCATTGGAGTGAGAGTCTACAAATAGCTTCAAAATAGAGAAAAAGGATATTGTGCACAGTCTTGCAGAGACAGACCCCAAAAACTACACCAGGGAGGGCCCCAGACTACAAATTGTCATCTCCTTCCTCCTGAGGCAGAGAATGACTCCCAGTTCTTAAGGGAAGAGGGATGTGCCGAGCTTATTGACAGTGACCTGAGCATCATTTAGGAGAGGGAGAAGTCCTTAAAATGCAGTTTATCTGCATGGTGCTCTGTGATGAGCCCGAAGGAGGGTCTGCAGTGAAGGATGGGAAGCCAAGCCTCAGAACCACTGGGCTGGCTTAGGAGCTGCAGCAGAGGGTTTTACTGGGAGAAAAACACTCTGAGGCAGGAGTTTTGGTAAATTAGAACCAGGAGTCCAGACCTGCTCTGTGTAGCTCAACACAGCAGGTATAGAAGTTAAACTTTTTTCAGTCTGTTGAGTGCATAACTGTCTCTGAAAACACAGACATATCTCGGACCTTTGGGTAACAGTGAGGCCAATTAGTCAGGGTCCAAGACCCATAGAATTTTTTGGGTTGGCAAAGACCTCTAGGATCATCAAATTCAACCTTTAACAAAGTATTGCCAAGCTCACCACTACACCATGACCCCAAAGTGCCACATCCACACAACTTTTGAGCATTTCCAGGTGACTCCATGTGTCTGTGGGGCTGGTCTCATCAGCCAGCTTCTGTGAGAACAGTTCAGCTTCTGTGTCAAAGGTGCTTGAACTGAGCTGGCACATGAATTCTGTAACTGCACAGTCACCATCCCTCAGTCCCTTTGGTACAGCTATCTGATAAGATGCATATCTGAAAATATTTTTGGAGAATTTGAGAAATCCTATCCCATCCTGTCCTGTCCTGTGCTCCCATTCTTCACCCCCAGAGTTAAATGCAGGAGTTTATTAATGAATAAACTCCTTGTTTAAACTCCTTGTGACACCAACTTTGCATTAGTTCTTAAAATTTAAGAAAAATCAAGCAACCCAACAAAATTCTAGGCCTCTTTGTGGTTTTGTTTTGCACAGTCCCACAAGACAGTATCTATCCAAGAGATAAAAGCTGTACAGGGCCTGTGACCTTGCTTCTGAGATGCCTTTGTTTCTATTGAGCTAATGGAGAAGGCTTCTCAAGCCTGAGCCATTAAAACCTGAAAGTGTGGAAAAACAAATCTGAGTATGCTCCTGATGGCAGAATGTCAGTTTTTCACAGTTGACCTGACAAAATTAGCCAGGAATTTACCATGGCATCTAGTCTTCCAGATGGTATTGGGTCCCACAACATTATGGTGCTGGCAGCCATGTCTGTATCTCACAAAAAGGAAAGACTTTTCAAAACCTGTTTCTCAGGAGGGGGAAATGTAAGAAATTATTTTTGAACATCTGAGTTAAAAATGCTGTGTAATAAACACATTTCCAGGGCTGGCCTTCTTGGTTAGAGTGTTTTCAGTTTTCAGGCACTACTCAGACTAGAGTACTCACAATAACTGAGCATTGGAGGACTAGAAGCAGAATGGAGCAAATGGGATACTTATAGCTAAAGTGAGTCAGTCATGCACATAGTGCTGGCAATTTATGCCAGTTTTGTTTTTGAACTAATTGCTCGCTGATTATTTCTCTTCTGAAACCCACAAATCAAGAATTATCCCTATTTTGAAAGCTGCATCTCCCAGAATAGGTTATTTCAGAAAGCAGTCAGATGAAATAAAGGCTGGCAGATCCACAAGGTTTCACTAAGTATAAAAACCCCCCAAAATGCTGTGTAGTCTGTCATTTGAAGAAATCAATCAACTTAAAGAAATCAAGTAGATTGAGAGTGAGGATACTGAGAATGCAATAATTCTTTTATCTGTGATGATGGTAATGGCCAAGAACTGATTTGTAATAAGTAGAAGGCATGTGATAAGTAGAAGAGAAAGATAAGTCTCAAATGGAAAAGCCATGAGTGAGTTTTCAGGTCTGTCCACACACCTGAAGATAAAGGTCAGAAGAGAGAATAGCTATCAGCTGGTACACACCATGAACATTGTTTTTCTGTGTAAAGGTCTGCTGTATCAACTCTCAGACACCTCCTTCAGGGATTATTTCTTCTGTTTCTTTTTTCAACCTATCATTTAAACTGCCTTTTTTTTTTCAAGGGGAGAGTTACACAATCAGCATGATGGTCTTCTCAGAGCTCTCTTGGCTTTCTCATTTCTCATTCTATGTGGCTTTCAGCAGAGCCTCCTTTCCCACCCTCACCTCTGTGACTGCACCAGAGGGATCTATCCTCCACCTTCTCCTCCTCTCCTGCTATAATCTCCTTTGGAAAGCAGAAATCAAAGTCTCTTCCCTGCACTGAGATCACAACCCCTCCTGCCCCTCCTGTCACTAAACCCAGCTGAGATTAGAGCAATCGGGACAGAGGAAAAGTTGATAAATAGTAGAAAAATAATTTGCAATACTAAGGCTATGGTCCTTCTGCTTTGACATGAGGCTCCAGTATTTCCAAAATATTCTTGAATGCCATAACATTGCCTACATTTAAATTTGCCCCAAAGTCTCCTTTCCCTCCAGATTCCCACATCATTATTGCCTGACATAAAGTACTTTCCACAAAAGATTAAGATGAGCAAACAAACAACAAAACAAAACAAAACAAACAAACAAACAAAAAAATCCCCCATAATTAATGAAGGTATTTTGGGCTATTTTTATTTTTCAGTCCAAATAATTTTTCTATTTTGAAATTGAAAAATAGAAGTTACCATTGAAATTCATATATTACTCATCCTAGAAGCACTGAAATTCTCAAATTTATTGAGACAAAATGCTTCACTGAAAGAATAGCAAAATCTGGTGCATGATGTAAGACATATTACATGGATAATTATAATACAATTAAGCCATTATTTAATTCTAAAGAAATAATTAGACATATAAGAATCCATTTTGTTTCAGCACCTGCCTTTTGAGAATGTTGCAGTTTTAACACTTTCCCAGAGCACTCTGATTCAAATGCAACTGCTTTTTTCTGATAAGAAATAATTCTGTTGGAAATGTCTTGCCCAGCTTCTGTCTGCAGTGTAAAATCTCCGAGATAATCCATATAGTTGCTGGCAACTATACCTGAAGTAGGAAGAAATGACCAGGGATTGAGGCTGAAGTGCTGCTACCACCAGAAATAATTTTTCCAAGTTAAATTTGAGACACGTTGAGAGGATAGCATGGCAGAACCTGGCAGTATTTTCATCCATACTGCGCGAGTTCTGTGGTTTGATAGAAGACTTCAATTTCCAAGGCTGTCATTTCAGCACCATTCATGAGTATCAGATTCATTAAAGTATTTTAACAGGTACCACAAGTGTCTCTGAACACAATCCAGTGAAGAGCAGCAAAGACATGCTTTGGTGAATTTGGCCAGGCATCATGATATGTTGGTAGCATATTAAGTCAGAAGCAGAAAATCGACTCCATTCCCCTTGAAGTAAACACACACCACATACACTGCTGATTGAAGCAAATTAAAGTCCTAATAGTGCCTGCAGGGTGGGTTTGTGAACTTGTAACCTTGCTGTTTATTTATCCATCTCATACGACTCTCAATTTCTATCTACTCTTATTTTCAGGGAGTTCTACTCATCTTCCTCCTTCCTGTTCCTCTTGCTGGGAGGCATCATTTTTCCCACTCTTGATGTGTTTAATCTCCAATTTGGTTAGAAATTGTTCCTCTATTTTTCTATACGGAATTGTGTATTTTCTTAGCAGGCAAAATTAATTAAGTTTAGGAAGAAAATTTCTTTTTTCCTTTTTACCCCAACCTGAACTTCAGCCTTAAAGAGGAATGAACCACAAGTAATGTCTTTCTCACCCCTTTCCCTCTGTTTGAGAAACTGAAAATTTAGGATTAAAATTGTTCTGTCAAAGTTTGACCAAGAAGGATAACTTTGTTCATTCTGCCAATAGAATGAGCTTTTACCACTGCTTCAAATTCAAAAAACCCAGAAATTATGGTACAATTCTGAGACAGTCTGCATTAATAAGATCCCTTGGTTGATGTTTTGGGTAAAAATGATTGCAGTGAGACTGAGTATCACACTGGCCATAGTTAAAAGGCTCAAAGTAAAGTTGAAATTATTTTTTCATTTAAATCAGTTGCTCAATCCCATTGCAATATGTACAAACAGACCCCTAACTATATACTCAGAAGAAAAATCAGTGCTCATGCTCTCTGAATACATTCCCTCTGACTGCAAGGTGACATCAACAGGTGATGTGTGAACACATTTCAAGTAACATCCAGATCTAGTAAAATAGGAGGAGCTCTGCTACCTTCCTCTGTTCCACAAAATAATAATTATAGGAATCAAGTGACAGAAAAGGATTTTCAGAGGTTTTTTTCTTTTCTATCTCGGATTCATATTTGGAAAAAGGAGGTGTTTGGGAAAAGTGTTGAACTCTCCCTAAAACTGACTTGGGTACCAGGGTATGAGGACAGAGGACAGGATTGTCTCACCTCCTGAGCTGAGAGGCTGCAAGGACTCACCACAGAAGTACAAAATGCTCCCTGACTCTCTGAAGCACGGATTGCTGGAGGATGCTTCCAGGACTGATAATGAAGAATTGTTCTTTTTAATGGTATTGGCTCAAATCAAAGGCTGTGATGCCAGCACTGCTGAGTTCCTTGTGCCAGCACTGGAGTGAAGTGCTTTAGCCTGATCTCCCCAGAAAAGGGTTAAACAGTGAGCACAGGAGGATGTTTTGGTGACTAAAGACTGGATTTCATCACTGGCTAAGAGCAGAAGTAGGGAGAGAAAATCTCAGTTCCTTTCCAATTTTGTGATAAAACTAATTTTACTCTTACACCTGCTAGTTCTCCCCCCTACCAGGTCTTCACTCCCTAGGCAGAGAACTAGCAGTGCTCATAAATGCCTCTTAAAATAAAAATTTCTGTTCCATTAAACATATGAAAAATATGTTGCATTGAATACAGTTGGTTTGGGAAATCTGTTTTTATCCATTCTAACCAATCATCCATACGAACTGCAGCTGCCACAAGTGGCATGGAATATATTTTCTAATGCAAAGTTTAGGAAGAGTGATTTTCTTCCAGAAAAGGCAGGCTGGAGATGTCCAGTATGCTGCTCATAGGTCATCAGGAGAAACATAGCAAACTCAGAGTCTGGGAAATGGTTTTGGTTGTCAAAACTGTAGGACCTGGCCAATCTTTTAAGGAAGTTTACAAAGAATGGTAGGAAATTTGGGGAGACAGATGGCAGAAGTCCCAGAACTGAAAGATCCTGTCAGATAGAGACAGGAGATAACTACCTAGGATGTCTTCAGCCATGTCTCTGTGTCAAGGATGGAGAAATAAATTTTAGTAGTCCTTAGTGGCTAGACAAACTTTTTGAGTTATTCTAATCTGACGTTAAACGTAGTTTTCCTTACATGATCTTGCCAGTACTTTCAACACTTTGGATTACTTTTGGAAAAAAGAGCTGTAATGTTGGTTTTCCTTCAGACATGGAAATTATACCCAAAAGCAAAGCAGCTATAACACATCAAAGTCAGTGAAGCTGCCCCTCATTTCTTTTTGCAAAGGAGCTTTCAGCATGGTTCAATATTTGCAGAGTGCTTTGAAGACAAAAAGAGGGCTGGTTTCTAGCCCTCTGTAACAGATGCGTGCTCTGTGCAAATCCAACACGAAGCTCAGGTTCCTGGTAAATTACCAGCTCCAGTTCTGGGCAGCATTTCTCTAATCCTTGCAAACAGAGTGCAGCAGATTTGCTGTGTTTTGTCAGAACAGCAAGGATCAACAGAGAACTAGCTGCAGTGCATGTTTCTCAAAAAGTGAGGCTGAACAGTGACAATTAAGCCTATTATTTAATATTTTTACGTAACAATGAAATGAGAATGTCAGTGCAAGCTTATCCCAGAGAGGACATTGACAATTCTTTCAGAATGGACATCCTCCCTGAGAATATATTTCCATTCCAATGGAAATTTCAATCAAAATTTTTCCAATGCAGATGTTTGCCTGGGCTGCTGAAGACCTCTCCTGTACCATTGACTGGAAAGGAATGAAAAGACTCCCACAGTTCAAACATCATCCAGAATCACCAAGGTCCACTCAGATTAAAAAGGAAACAGAGTTATCCTTTAGTCTCTCTTCTTCTCAAGTAAAAAGTAATAATTTCAAATTTCTCTATATTTCAAGTTCAGATTAAGAAGTTTTCAATTTCATGCCTGATTGTCATCCCAAGGAAGACAAGGTCTAAGCCATGAGTGCTTTCTCAGCCCTTTGGTGCTCTCCACTGGCATGAGTACCTAAAATTACTCTTTCCTCAGCCACATGCTTTTGTGACAGGTGTACCTGCAGATGTGGGTAGGGATTTGGGAACTAAGACTTGTTTGTCTTATTTTGGTTGTGGTGGCCATAAATAAGACCATCTTCCCAAAAGACCATTTTTGCAATTGCAAACTTAAGCACCTTTTTGTTCATAAATAAGAAATGATGTTATTTGAGGTAGTTACAGCTGAAATACTGCTGTACCATCATCACATGTTCTGCCATGTGATGGCAGAGATGGTGGAGAAAGAATCAAATGAAGTTGGCCACAAACAGCTTCAGAAAGATCTGGTTGCATAAGTGTCTAATCTTTAGAAATATTAACTATGGCGCACTATGGATGTTAAACTTTTTCAAGGTTTCAAAGAGTTATTGAAAAAAATTTGTTTTTCCAATAAGTGCTGCACATATCTGTCAGAGTTCAAGGAGCATCTGGTTGACACTCTAGCCATAAGAATTAGTTTTATGTAGTCCTGTGAAGAGCAGAGAGTTGGACTTGATGATACTTTAGGGTCCTTTCCAGCTTGAGATAATCTATGATTCTATGTACAGATTTAACAGGAAATTGCAGGAGGTGAGGGAGGTACCCTGAGAAGTCTCATTATGTGTTTCCTGTATTTCTATGTGTTTTCCTGGGCGTCTTCAGCTATCCCACATCACCCCATAATCCTATCCCATGAACCTCTGTCTTCTGATACTGAGCCAGATGGATCCTTGGTCTGAGCCAGAACAACCAGGTTTTATCTTCTTGTCATCTGAAAGTGCAAGTGTGGAAAGTCAAGGTATGTGCTAGCTTATTTTTCAGGGAAAAGCTCAGACTGAAGGCTCCAGAGAATTTTCTGAGTAAATAAAAATTAGTAATACCTTATGGTACAATTAGTTAATTTTTTTTTTTTTACCATCCTGGTGATCAACTCCTAGCCATTTCTACTGCAGCATTCTCCAAGCTTAGAGGGATGAGCTGGTCTTTGCATGAAGCTTTTTACAATGGGGTCCAGAGTGGCAGCAACAGCTGGAATTTTTTGAAAAACATATGCATGTTAATGTATGCCTCCTTAACTCTTACACAAAATCATTTCTTCAAGCTCTTTGAATAGTTACACAGAAGTCTGACCATCTCTGGAATTTTTTCCAGAGCCTGACTTCCCTTCCTCTGTCCCTTCAGAGCCACCCACTTTTCTCCTTGGTGCAGGAGATGCAGGAAATTTATGGTTTTAGCAGCAGCAGATTACAGCATCACCTGCACCTGCACTGTGCCCTTGGCTGATGCCTTGCAAGGCAGAAGCCAAGGCCATTGCTTCCCCACCTGCTCGAGGGAGAAGGGGAATAGTGGAGTGCAATATCTCCTCGCTCCCAGCAGCTCCTAACGTTGATTCAGGGCCTGGGTCATGCAAGGGTAGGGATGATAATTCCTTCTCAATATGACTCTGGGCAGGGATGTGGTGGAATCAAAGCCCAACTTGCTGAAAGCAGCCAGTCAATCCTGTTTTAGAAGGACAATCATTCAGTTATTAGGGATTTAGTTACATCCTTTTTTTTTTTTGAGAGGAAAAACCCCCCAAAAAATCCACAACAAACCTATAGCACTGTGTGATATCTATACCACTGGAGTTTTTGGGGAAGCTGAGAAACAAACATTGACTTGTACTGAAAATGGCAGCCATCCAGTAGGCAGTCTTGGACCATCCTTTACAATTCTTCAACCTAAATAGAGAAAAGCTGATAACTTGCTATGAAAAATGCAGCTTTTTCTCTTCTCTGCTAAAGGATTTTCCTCTCACAATATCTTGTCAAACATGCTTTCTGTTTCTGAAAAAGGGGTTAAAGTTTTCTGCTATCCATTCAATCACAGAGCTTTATGAAATAGGAGAATCACAGGAAGGGAAGATAGGAGAGATCTATTGGGTTATTTTGTGCATCCCTTTGCCAAGAGAGGATTGCTCCCTGGAGTATATTCCAGAGTGCTTTGTCTAGTCCAGTTTTAAATGACTCAAGAAACTGAGCTTTCACCACTTCCCTTGGGAGACTATCCTGCAGTCTAATAGTCCTCACTGCTAGGAAAGGCTTTTTTTCCCTAACTGTCAGCCTTTTCTTTCCTTAAATTCATCCCATTTGTCCTAGTTATAGTCTCTTTAAGTAGCCTAAAATTTCTTTTTATGCTTAAAGTTTAAATTCTTTCAATGCTAGACCATAGGATCCATGTTCCTTCCCTGTTTAGCTATGTTAAAAGTCTCTTTAAGCTGGAAAGACAATTGTAGTGATGGCAAAGAGCTAGCTTCTAATCTTCACACAGTGAAGAATCTTCACACTGTGCATGGTGTGACTTTCAGCTGTTTCCCTAGACCATAATTTTATTTCAGTTCAAGTTAGTAGATTTTTCTCATTGATTTTAACTATTGCAAGATTATTCTAATTTTTACATAAAGACAAGGCACTAAATGAACACAAAGTATTCCTAGCAGAGATCCATCTGGGTCCTCTGTTTCCTTGTCTGGAAAATAAACCCAAACCCAAACAGAAAACCCAAGCATCAATTTTATCTACTCTTTTTCCATTTTATTATTCAAATTTTAGTCTTCTGAAAGAGCTTGCAAAAAGAATTGCATGCAATGTCTTATAAAAGTCTATAAATGCTTTTTTAAGAACTTCAGAATTCACTGAGATCCTGAAAGAGACATTCATGTGGAAGGAGAAAGTATTATCCTTATTAACCTTTCCTCCTGAGGAAAGCTGGTGAAGAAAGAAGCCATGCAGGGAAAACTGTTTTAAATATGCTTTAGGGTGGAATTCACTTGCCATGTAACTGCCTTTTTAACTCGATATTGCTGGCCCTCTGCACAGGGGTGAATATTGCCCCAAGGCCTTGGCAATCAGGTGATGCCAGACTGGTTTAATCTGAGTCAGTTCTAAACCAGATACATGGGAGCCTACACAAAGCCTTATGCTGGTTTACATGGACTTAACAGTCCCAACTCACTTCAAACTGACTTTAAGCACCCATTTAAACAGAAAATAAGAATGTCGTGGAATGTTTTGCAGTACTTTTAATCAAAGCCTGAAGTTACATCCTATGACTTGCGCCTGTAGATGTTTTAGCTGGCAATTCCATAAATAGGAAGTATTTATTATTTCACCTCACCTGAAAGCAAATTTCAGATGTGGATTTATGGAAAAGAATTTTTATTAAAGATTTTATAGAAGAAGAATCTTCACCCTCATCACCCTGAGCTTTCTTTTACAGCATTTGTTTTTTCTCTTTTCAAAAAAATGAGTAATCCACCTCATTTCAAATTTACAGCAAGCTCTTAACTCTTATTTTGGTTACCCTGTGTATATCTGAAGTCTTTTCACAGGCTTCAGTCACAGATAGAGAAACCAAAAAGCATCCTTAGGTCATTTATTCTGTAAATGAAACTACAGTTTTTCCCAGTTTTCTTTCAGTTTCATTTTCCATGGAGCAGTCAAGGATTTATTCAAAATCATGTGATCCCTAAAATAATCATTATTCCCCATATTATGGCTAGTATTATACCCCATGCACTTTCACTTACAGGCATGTCTGTCAAAGGGACCATTTTTCAGTCTCACAGTTCCCATGGCTCTGTCACTTTCTTACTTACAGAGGCCCAAAATGGAAACTATTTTTCTTTTCATTATGAGCTGTCACTTTTTCATCTTGGCACTGCGATGATAGACTTCCATTCATCTTCTATATTACCTTTCCTGAAGCCTCTGACACAGACTGACACAATGCAAAATGCAAGAGATCTCAGAGCATACATTGGCAATTTCTGGGAGAGGCGCTTGCTTGTCTTGGTTTGTTGTTTTAAATATATATTGAAAATGCCAAGCTGCGTGGTGCGTTGGAAAAGTTAGCGGGGGATTCTCTGTTTATTATGATCATTACAAAGCAGCACTCTCACATCCTGAGCAAGAGCAGCTGGATTCAGCGTGGGATGCTGTTGACTTCACCTTTTTTAAGGGCGATGGGGAAAAAGTTTGCTGCAAATCAATGTTGGTGTGAGGAGATAAAAGCAAGCCTTCATGCTTTTATCACATTGCGACAACCAAGTCACTGCCACATGGTGAGTCCACTGGAAACGCTGGGAAGTGCCTGCTTAAACTGCTGTGAAGTGACTGAATCATTTTGAGAAAAGGGAATGATTTCAATCAACCTTAGAGCGGAAAAATCAGGCACCCATTCACATGCAGCGAGACTACGTGAAGCTGTCGGACAAACTGTCCCGGCTGCATTTGTCGCGGTATTTTCTGCACAGCCGGTGAAGAAGGCAGCAGAGGGACCCACAGTGGTGATGCTGTAAGGCACACACTCCCTCTGCACTGTTTGTGCATGGCAGCCTGGAAATCCATCCAAGTGGAGTGGAATCCCAACAGCTCTTACTCTTGCATCCTTCAGTAAAGCTAATGTATGAGATCCTGCACTCTGATGGGTTGAAAAATTGTTTTGTTAGGAATCAGAACGAGTTTTCTGTGGTTTCAATTAGTCTTGTACAAAAGCCATCCTAGGCAGAGTCGAAGGCCAACCACCATTGCCTGCCTATCACTCTGAAGTGGGATCAAAGCATCAAGTTTGGATCATAACACACAACCCACCCCACTTAAAAAAGAATGATAAGGAATTATCTTGGTAGGGATTGTGTGGAACCTGTGTGATCTGTAGACCTCTGTCCACACAAGTCAGTAAAGCCCATCTCCATCACAGGGAACAAACATCTGCTAGTAGAGCTCTCCTCTCCTACAGAGCATCTCTACCTCATAACACAGTTGTTGTTTTCTGGTTGTGTGTTGGAGCACCATGGTTCACTCCCTAGTGATGAAACCAGGTGGTAACCTGGGAGGAGCAACTTTCTAAGACCAGGTCTCTTGGCAATACAGTCAAGCTGTGCTGGTTTGGCCTCCTGCCCTATACAGTTCTCCTTTGTATCCTCACAAAGTGCCATAAGTTTTCCTGCTGCTCTCCAAGGAGCATAGCACATGGTCTCTGTTTCATACTGTAAAAAGACACAGCTATAAGTGAATGCAGCAGCCTTTGAAATAAACCAGAAACATACAGATTATCTCAGACCTACATAGGAGGACAGATAGAGCCCAGAGAAGACTTACAGATGGTGTGAGCCTGGCATTTACTGTGGAGGGAGGGATGCCTTTGCTTAGTGTAGATATAAATCACCCTGAAGAACTTGAACTGGAAGCCAGACACCACCTGGAGGTGCAGAACTTTTGCAAAGTAGATGAAGTCTATGAAAAGCCACAGATGGCTGGTCCAAGAATGGACCAAAAATGGTGTAGGGTTCACAACTTTACTAAATAATCAACAGCAGTACTCCAGTATAAATTATATTCAGAAATTAAATCAAACTGAAAATTAAGCCAAATTTTTTTCTAGTGCATTGATATGGAGAACGAGGAGTGTCTTTACTCTTTGCAACAGTTTTTCTTTTACTTGGGGACTGGTTACCATGTTCCTTTCAAACACCCTTCTTTTTAAAGTCTAACAACTCAAGATATTCTGGTTTTTTTTCTTCATAGGTGGTGTTTTCTGCCTCTGATCTTTCTTGTCGCTATTCCTTGGACTCAGTCTAATTATCTTGCAATTTTTTTGAACACTATATTTCATCACTGGATATGATGACAAAAAATAGAGAACAGTCACTTTATATATCTTTCAAACTATATTGTTGTCTTGTGGTCTTGCTCTTGAATGAATGCATGAGTGCATGATTCTGTTCATACTCTGCAGTTTTAAGGTCTTATAAGGCCCAAAATATGTATGTGTGAAAAGGTGTCTTACCCTTTGAGGACTGGAATTCTAAATTTACATTTGCTGAACATTCTGGTTAATTGGGAGGGTTTGATGGGTTGGGAAGCAGTTGTGTATAGAAGTTCCTGCCTCTCACAAGACTGTCCCCAGGCTAAAAGGCTGACACATTATCACACTTGTTGTACTTCAAAATTTACATGATTTTCTTCAGAGTTATTAGTGTTGATTGTTCTGTTTTAACTGCCAAATAAAAAACTTACATTTTACATAGAATGGATTTACAGACAGATAACTGCACCGAGAAAGCAAAAACTAGAAAATGGGGGTTTATAGATGACTAAAAGTAGCAGCTTCAACTGGAAATTTAATTGAATATTCTACACATGAATGAAAAAATGTAAGGCACCTCTGGTAAAGAACTAAAGAAATTCTAAGGCTTTTTTGATCTTGGAAAAAATTAACTTTTGAAAGAGCTTGGTTTCACAGAAGACTTTGGAAAGAAACTTTGGATCCCTTGGAACAGAGCTGAGGAAAAAATTCATGAGTGGTTGGAATAATTTCAGAGAGTTCAATGAATCTCCGATGAGAGATCAGATTACTGTACAAATCAAAGACTGAAAAGTGATACAAGAGTCCTAGAGCACTCTGACCTAAACTTAGAAAAAGCCATTAAAATTTATCAAGTTTAAGATAATAAGAAGACAAAAATTCAAGTTTTGGCAACAAGAAAATAACATAAGTCCTTGCCAATACCTGAAATACCAAGAGAAAAGAGTGAGATATCTGCATAAGAGTCTGACAAATGTGATGTGATTTTGTAAGAAGCATCATGAAAGACTGCAGAGACCAAAAATCATGTGAGTGATTTTGGAACAACCTTTTGGAAGTAGTTATTTTATTTATAAAGATCAAAATTGTTTTGCCTAAGTTCTCAAAGACTGAAAATACCTGAAAGGAATGCAGAGTTTTATGTTGTGCAAAGAGCTCTTGGGAATGTAGGGCTCTGAACAGAAAACAAACTCCTCTTCTTGTTTATATAATTTTTAGGTTAATAGAGCTACTGAAGTAGCGACAAAGGATTTTGTAAGAAAATTGATCACACTGAGTATCAATAAGTAGAATTTATATTTTCTCTGGAGAATCAAGTTTTCTAGGGTTATGTTAAGTGAAATAAATTTAAAAATTTAGTAGCACTTCAGAAATAAATATCTTTGGTAATGACATGGCTTGAGTTGGGAAGCACTTGAATTAGCAGGAATGAAGGATGTATCTGGGGTATGGAAAAGTAGAATGCAAAGAAGACAATATCTTCTTGTCTTCTTCATCTCTCTTCGTTGAGTATATGGAAGAGGACTGCACTGCAGTTTAGAGTGTGACTGTGGTTTGAACAGGTAGAAAAACATAGCAGAAACACCCTGATGATTCAAGGGTTTCCTTCAATTCCCAGATATGTTTTGTAACCTATATCAAACACTCTGACAAGACAAAACCTACTGACTGTACTCAGCCATGGTCATCCAAAGCCACTGAAGGGTTTCTGTATTAATTCCAGGCACTCTGGGTGAATCATGTGCACATAACTCACCCTATCCTACTAGACTGTTGGCTTATGCTGTTCAAAGCCATGTTTTGGGCTTTGGTAGAGGTTGGTGCAAGAAATATTTTCCTGGTTTTACCATTTCAAAAAGAAACTTGAAATTAAATAATTAAGCACACATGTATAGAAAGACTGGATGTGGACTACCTGAAAATATAGAACATCCTTGGAATATAGACTTGAAATTCTACTTTATCTTCACTTAAATAGTTCACTTTTATTACAGTTGATTAAATTTTGATGACATATGAATATATCTTCCCTATATTGTTGCAGTAATATATGAACTGGCAATTGTGTCCTACTCTGACATGTACCTTGAAAACCAATTAAAACATGAGAAAGAGAAGGCATTATATGCCATTGCTGGACTTAATTTCCACATGGACTGAAAATTTCCTAAGTTTAGGGATGATGAAACTTAAAGTCAGACAGAATTTAATTAGTGACTTCAAACATTAAAAAATTATGACCTTTGTCTTTCCGTACCGTATGTCCTCAGCATTTCTGTTCTTAATTTCTGTGGTACATAGATTCAATTTCTATTATCTGTCTCATCATCTGACTGTCTTCTCCAAATATGATTTTTCCTATCTGCTGAGGCATCACTCAGTGATTGCTTGCATCACAGTTATTTAATTCACAGAGAGTCTGAGAAGCTGCAAATTTCTATAACCCAGCTTGTTTCCAACAACTGCTGAGCTCAGTGATGTTCTCAGCAGACCTGGTGCTCTGATTATGCAGGTCAAGAACCTGGATGAATCGTTCTGCAGAGTATTTTCATCTCTCTACACGTGTTTTCTTTTATAGGGAATTCAAAGAAAAGAGAAGGTTGTCAAAATGTGGCTGGGATATATCCCAAGCTGCAGGAGGAACCACTTGTGTAGCTCAGTCAGTCTTGCCTTCTATTCCCAACTTGTCTCCTAATCTAATTTCTAAAAATAATAATAATAAAAAATTATCATAAATATTACTACTACTACTGCTACTATTAAAAAGACATGTTAATAACTGATGAAAAATATGAGAGGAAGCTTTAAGGATGTCTATTGAAGTTGGCATGCTGGTTTATGACACACATATATACACACTGCATACTAGACCTAAAAACTTATTTTATTTCTTGTAGACCCCTGATCTAACACTGCAAGATAAAACAAAATCACTTCTTCCCCACTTTTAGTTTTAAAGAATAAATAGTGGCTTTAGTTTTGCATTGAGCTCTCTGTTCCAGTATCTAGAGCCCTCTTCTTATGTTCATGCCTAGTTCAGACAAACACTGACTTGGCTGGCACTAAAACCATGACGTGGGCTCTGCACACAGGTCACAGAGAGCTCTGCTGTGTATGGAAGCTACTGCTTGTTGACAGAGGATGGCCTTTGTGGGTCATTCGTCTACATTGTTCCTGCTTAGAGAACTAGAAGTGCAGTTCTCCCATCTCTTTGTTGTAAAGAGAATATCTGTTTGTTCTTTTCTTACTTAGATTTCGTGGTTAAATATACTGTTAAACACAGAGACTGGTCTAAAGAGATGGACACATATGCATACTGACATGCATGTAAAAAATATATATATATTACATTAATTTTATGCTTTATTTTCCTATTAATCAACTGTGGAGGAGCTCCGAGAAGAGTTACTTTGAATGTTAGATATTTTTTAAACTTCAGCTTGATGGCAATTACCACCAAAGCATGTCTAAAGGCATGTCTTGTAAGGTTAGAGAAGCTTGTGATTTTGTGTTCCTGGGTCCTTTCTGGAATATGAGGAAAGTTCTTTTTGACCGAGAAGTCTAGAGTTTTCTTTTTCATGGTTTCAAATCTAAGAGAATAATTTTCTCATACTTTATCACTACTTATTTTAGAATTTTCTTCTATTAAGCACTTCTATTACTGGAGCCTGCATCTGAACATTAATAATTTTACATCACCTTGGTACCCTACATAGTGCACTAGAATAATTAGAAGAAAGAACCCAGAGAACATTTCTTGATTAAGGAGTTTCCATGGCCATTGCAAGCTACAAAATAGTTCTAGGCTGGTCTTGTTTAACCTGCTTCAGAAAAATGCAAAGGAATGTGGCAGAAGTTGACCAGACACCACAGAAATAGGGCAATTCTCCTTTTTCATGAGTTAGGAAAGAGAATAGCCATAGGATCTGATGTCTTCCTGCTACTGGGAAATCCATCCATTATTCCAGAACAGATATAAACCAAGGTGAATTTAGTCCCCTTGACCCTCATTCCGCTTTGCCCAGTGTTCAGGAATTAAGTGATACAACAGAAAATTATACTTCTTCTCCTTTTATAAAGAAAAGTCAGGTCTTGATCTATATTGTGTCAAAACTATAAAAAATGAATTATTCTTTACTATTGACATGACTGCAAAGCAGAGCTACAGTGATGCACATTGTAATGGAAGAGCTGATTTCCCCTTCGTCTGTGATCACAGGAATCTGTAAAATAATACATGTGAAAGTGTGCTTGTGTTCTTTTGAGACACAAAAGAAGGAGGTGGGGGAAGGAGTCCTGCAGCAAACCACAGGCCCAAGGGGTAAAGCAGGAAACCAAACTCAGAGCGAGATCAAAGGATACCTTGGAAGGACCAACAGAACCTGCACTCCAAGCAGTCAAGAAATTGAAGCTGACACAAAGTCAGTTAAATAAAGTGCAGAGCTCATCTGCTGTCGGCAGCAAAGGGTAGTCACTGCTGTATTTCCACTTGTAAATAAATCTGTGTGCGTAACACAGAAATAGAAAAAAAAAACACAAAGAGCATCCTGTCACTATAAATAAAGCTCACTGCTTCACACAAGGGGCTATTTGTATCATGGAAACTCTCAGGTCAGCTTCAGCTGATGCACCAATGTAGTACTATAAAAACAACATAAGGAGGACATATTATCATGGCAGGGAAGATATAAATTCCATTTCCAGCAAAAATATCCCCAGCAAATTTAAATAGAACTCTTCTTTATTTCTCAGATTTGTCAATTTTTCCTAAGGACTCCATTCTAGTACATATTATCAAGAGCAGTGGGAAAGGGGAAGCTAATCAATGTTTTTATATTTTAGAACTCTTGATAATTGCATTGAAGCTCACATCTGTGCCTTTCTCTGTGTGCAAGGTGTGAGGAAGGGAGAAATCTCTATTCTGCTAAAAATATGACATTTTTGGGGAATGATTCCAAGTTTAACTAGGAAAGAAAGTGACAACAAATTATAAGGTGACTTGGGAGATGTGGAAACACACAGTGTTTAGAGGTCCCTTCAAGAACTGTTTCGGTGTTAATTGATGTTGAAAATCAAAAGTTCTCAGAGTTGTTAATGATGAAAATCTCATCCATTCCACCTTAATTTTCCACATGCTTTATAACAAAAATCCAGGCTTATGATTCTAATGATTTTTTTTCTTTTTTTTTTTTTGGTTCCCTCATTCACTAAGGAGAAAATCCATCTCACTTAAAGTTAATTCTTTATGCATAAAATGGTCCTGGTAAATACAGCTGGTAAAGATTACAGTGTGCCCCAGGTGAGAAAATGCAGATTTTTTAATATGAAAAGAAGAATTTTGCAAACTGCATAGGAGACATGTTGGTTATCCCCATAAAAAGAATCTGTAGGAGTTTCTTCAGATATAGGTACATATATTTAATGAGATAATTCCTATTCTTTCTTACTCAGAGCTGGCCACCGAGAATCCTTGTGTACGGAGACAGAGTCATCCTCTGGAAGTGAATGGATCCATATCTGCCAAATAAAAAAATTGCCTCAGTGGAAGTTAAGGCTTAGAATAATGGAGGGATGGTTTGGGTTGGAAGGGAACTTAGACATCATCCAGTTCCAAATACCCTGCTATGGGCAGGAACACGTTTCACTAGACCAGGTTGCTCCAAGCTTCATCCAACCTGCCCTTGAACACTTCCAGGACTTTAGCACCCATGAGTCAGTATCCTAAGTTTAAGGAGTGAGGTGAAATATTCCCCTGTTAAACCAGTTTCTTTGACCCAAGAGAAAATGTCAACGTTTTAAGGAAGTTTGTCAAAGTTTTTGTCTAGCTTCATGCAAGGTAGAGTTGAACTTGGTCTAGAATTTGAGACAAAGAGGTCTTGTACTGACTACGTAAACCAGATGTACTACTCAGGTTATCTGGAATTTAATAGATCAGTTGCAGCTGGTCACAATCAAAGATAAAGGTCGATGCCAAACTATCCACCAAAGTAACTTTCTTTTAACAGTTTTTTTTTGTTGTTGTTGTTTTCTTCTTTTCCTGCTTCCATAAAGAAAGTGAAGAGTTTTGGGAGTAAACAGACTTCTTCGCTTGGCTGCAGACCAAAAGAGAGTATACAAAACAGGGCTTACAGGCTATTAAGATGATAATTGCTTATAGAACTGCTAAAGCATGACATCACTTCAGACTAGCTCACCTGAGAAATTCAACTTCAGTAAGCTCGAAGAGTGACTGAAATAAATTAGGAGATCTGAAAGATTCAGAATTGCATCAAGCCTAGATGAGCAAGAGGAGGCGAATCAGATAAATACATTAACACACACATGGTGACGGATGAGGCAGATGACATTTTATGCTCCTTTAAACTGACTGATGAAGATGAGAAAAATTAGAAATAGCTGTGGACAAGTTCAAGAACGTCTTCTAGCACACACTAAAAGGGAATCTTAAGGAGAGGCTATCAAGCATAAGAATAGTAAGAAGAAAAGTGCCCCTACAAAAAAAATACTGTGGTGTCTTTGAAAGATTTAGTGGGACATATGAAGCTCTTCAAAATGAAGTGAGACCCAGGAATAACATGGAAGATCTAATAAGAAGAATAAAGATAAGAACTTTCCAGCAAAGGGAATTATTTTTACACTTTAACATGACTATGCTTTGTAAAAACAATTTGTTGGAAGTTGTCAGAGGAAAACAATCTGTGTGGGAAACTGGCAAGATCATTCAATTAAAGTCATTGGTTCAATATGAAAAAGAAACACACAAAGCTGTAATAAGAGAGGAAGTATGACCTTATCTGTCCTAGGATCTAACAGAAATTTAGAAACATTGCATAGAAAAAAAAAAAAAAAGGCCTTATTGGAAGGTCATTTTTATTACCATTTGGCCAGCTTTAGAAATGGGTATGGAGGCATGGAATGTTCTAGTGACTTTTATCAGTCGGTCTGAATGTGTAATCCAGATGGCATTTCATTCATAATCAAGTTGTGGCATTTTGGCTCTATTCCTGAATTATCCAAAGTTATGACTTTCTGCTCCACATCAGCTAGGAAGAAAAACATCTCCCAAAAAGGGAGAGCAAATATGTAAGGATGATAAAATTTGCTTTGTTCAAAATGTTTGACACACTGGAATTCCTTTCTAAGGAATGTACAGGAATTGTGCTTATATCTATTGCAGTGTTAACTTCAGTATGGCAGTCAATCCAATAGGCTTTGAATAAGTCCCTGTAATGTTTTCCTCCTGAAACATTTGGATTATTTCTAAGAAAATTCTGATATGGCTTTTCCATGAACAGCTTAATGGGTTGGTTTCTGTACATTTGGCATTCAGGTGAATCAGTACCTCTCCGTGTCTGGAGAGGTGGATTAATAGAATTCAGTGCTGTCCACAAAGATTAAACCAGATCATGTGTAGTGACAGCAAAATAAATACCATATAACAGCAGCTGCAGCAGACGAGACGTGGCCTATCTGTCTAGTCAAGCAGGAGAAAAGACTGCAGCATCATGTCAAGGAAGCAAGCCCAAGGCATCAATTTAGGGGAAAAAAATACCCAACAAGGAGCGGGTGCCTTTTGAAATGTTGTGTCACTTTGTCTTCATTTTGCTTTTTGAATTAAGATACTTATTCTAAAAACTCACCTGTGCTAAGATGAGTTGTGGAAACAACCTGTCCCACAACCTAAAACAGTGTTTTCTCTGTTCTGCAGAGCACACAACTTTTTCTTTTTTTAAAATTTTTAATTTTATATTCATTGTATAGATTTCCCTGATTAGTACCCAAAGAATGACAAGGAAAATAATCTTCATCTGCATTTTATGGAATCATGACAGCTTGATATTACTGCAATGGGACATTTCACAGGGTACTGTGGGGGCACTGTTTATACCACTGACACAAAATAATGAAGTGTTGTTAGCTGTGCAGATCATCAAATTCAGGTAATTATCACTGCCACATGCTTTCCTGAAGATAAAAATACTAAACTGCATAATTTAAAATGCTGGCATGCTTCTGAATATGTCTTTTTAAAACTGCATCTGATATTCAGATTAATTGCATGAGAATTATGAAAGTAAGGAAAAACTCAATTCCTGGGTAAGTTAAAAAAAAACCACAAGAAAATAAATTGTGAGCAGAAGAATAATTTTTATATTATTTTACATATAGAAAAAGAATAAGAAAAAAAGGAACAAAAACCAAAAGAAGGATCACCTATTCTTCCCAACCATATGGTGTGAAAGAGCATTAGTTATGGTAAAATATTACTTATATTTAATGTATTTTTGCTTTGACTTGATAGGGAGTCACTAGTGAAGTTCAAAAAAGATTTTAAAAGAAGAAAATGAACTTTGTAAAATATGATTTAAGGTTTTAGTACTTAATTTCTGTTCCTTATTTGGACTGAACATTTTCTCTAAATATTTATTAATTTTGTAAATAATGTTAGACTTCATAAAACTGTATTTTTTTAGAATTTTATTATTATCCAGAAATAAACCAAACACTACTATATCCAAATTTCTGCAGAAAAGATGGGGAAAATGGTGTACTGAGAACTCTTGAAACAGATATATTTTAGTTATTTAAATACTGATTTAAATATCTAAATTTATACATGAATGCATGGAAATCCTGAACATAATCTAAAGCTTTAATCTGCTAATGTTTAAATCCAGATTAAGGAAATTTTCTGGTCTAAATATCATTGAAGCTGTAGTATATCATGTAAGGTGTACATATTTCATATTTTGTTTATCTTTTACACTAACATTGGGACTTATTCTAGATAGAGTGGGGATCATTGGTTAAAATATTCCCAGGGAAGATGACAAAAGATGTCATGTGTTTTTAATAATAATTTTCACAACTTTTATGACCAAATTTAAATTTTCTATGCTTTGGAGCTGTTCGTGGGTGGTTTTTTCATGTCTGAATCTGTGCATGTGTATGCATATTCTTATTACAGAGTCTCTCTGTCCCTGACTATACGTTCTTCCAAAATGAAATTATTTGCTTAGCAAAGATATCTTAGAATTTAGTAGTTACAGTAAAAAAAAAAAAAAAAAAAAAAAAAAAAAAGAGTGCTTAAGCATATTCTGGTCTGTATGTTTCTATCAGGGGAGGCTTAGGCTGGATACAAGTAAGGTTCTTCCCTCATAGAAGCTGGTACTGGAAGAGTCTCCCCAGGGCAGTGGTCAGAGCCTGGCAGAGTTCAAAGAGTGGTTGGACAATGGTTGGACAACACTCTCAGGCACGTGGTGGGTTTGTTGTGGTTGTCCTGTGCATGTCCAAGACTTTGATGATTGCTCCTGGTGTCTTCTAGCAGAATATTCTACAATTCTGTGACAAAAAAAAAAGAAGTTTGAAAGGAAAGCAAAAACTTCTATTGGCATGAAGAGTCACCTGGTCTGGTTGGGCAGGAAGAAAATAATTTATATGGTGTGATAGAGAATTTTAATCTATTGGAACATAAAGCCATCCTGGAGGATACCATGAGCACAAAGAGGATGGGCATGAAATCTGACTTTGAGTTTGGGATTCTGAGGCAGGTGCCTGGGACAGGCAGATGTTAAATGTGGTAAGGAACAGACACAAAAGAAGCAGGACGAAATTCACGGTCTAAAGGGGTATTTCAAAAGAGATGAGAAGAATAGTTCCAACTTGGTTTTGAGCCATGTAGATAGAGTCTTTCATGGCCCAGACCAGCCCCAGTCAGGATCTTCATCTGACCCCTGCCCATAACTCCAGAGCCACATTTCAGCTCCTCTTTGAGTAAAGATAAACCAGTACCTGTGCTGGTTTATCCACACCCCCTGGCTCATCCTTCTTCTTTGCAGCAGCTGAGGTGGAGCTGCATAAGGAGCTCTCAGAAATGGTTGTGACCATCCCTAAAAGGCACAGAGGAAAAACTGTGCCATATTATTTCATAAAAAACCACACCATTGAAATTAGATAGCATTTCTCAACTTAGTGCTTTGTGCCTCAATATCCCCACCAACAGAGTACATTTTTAGTCTTGTTGTGAATTTAAATATATTCATGCCTACAAAGCAGACAGATGGTATATTGTTGAGAACTGCTGAAAATCTTGGGAAGAAATAAATGAATCTGTCTTCAAAATAAAAGTTGAATAATATGTAATAAACATATGAGACCCTTTTTCCTTTATGAATTAAAAAGAAAGCATTTTATAAGTGCTCGCTAAGCAGGTAGTCTTTTGGAAATGAAAAATGCAGTGGAAAATAATTAATGACATGCTAAAATGGACAAAATTAAAGAAATATGTTGCCTTAATTCCTTTTCTTGTGTGTGCACCATATATTTAAAAACAGACTGACATAACAGCTTACATTTTTATTCATATCTTCACCCTTAAAATATGGGTAAGGAGAGGTTTGCATATTATCCCCACCTGACGGGACTGAAGTATGGTGCTATATAATTTGGCAGCTGTGAAAATATTTGTGATCTACTGAAGGCAATGGGAACTGTCCCTCTCTCACCATGAAAACATTATTCTCTATAGAAACCCCATCTATAAGAAAATTATATTTGGATGATTGGCAAAGTGTTTTGTTGAGTTGATTAAAAATGAAAATGCTGCCTTCTTAGTCAGAGTTTCATGTTGTTGTTGTATCTGAGCTACCCTGTAGCTCTGGAGAAGGTTGCTCCTCAGCTCTATATGTTACCTATCAGAATCATAGATCAGTTTGGGCTGGAAGAGACCTCTAGGATCATCAAGTCTATCCACTAATCCAACACTGCCACGGCCACCACTAACCCATGTCCCCAGTCATCACACCCTCTTAAATAATTTCAACCCCTTCAGAGGTGATGACTCCACCACCACCCTGGGCAGCCTTTGCCAGGGCTGGATAGCACTTCCAGTGAAGACACCTTTCCTGATATCCAATATAAACCTCCCCGGTGCAACCTGAGTCTGTTTCCTCTCATCCTGGATGAGAGCTCTGGATTTGCACAGCATATCTACATCAAGATTGATGTAACCCAGCAGACTGTCTGGGCAACTCTAACAATTGCTTATGTAAAAAAAAAATATTCTAGCCTTAGTCTGACATAGAAAAGAACACAACAAATTGCCTTAATTCTCTACAACTCATGTTTAAGAAGCCTGTTTTTCCTCAGGAGTCCTCTGACCTTAACTGAAATGGCTGAAATTGCGCAGGCATTTTGTGTTTCATACATTAGCTGTTGTCAGTTGTGCAGTACATATTCCTCAGCCTTTTTAAAAGACAGGAAAATCACATCAGCTTTCTGTAACCTCAGCCTTTTCAAACAATTGCTACATTATGAACCTTGTCTGGTTAGGGAAGTAGCAGCTGAGTCACACAAAGACCAAATTATCCCTCCGGCTAATTTCATATACCACAAACAATAAATCAAACAATTACTTGGATATTTCAGGTGTGATATATAGTGCTTATATATGGATAAAATTGACGTCATTGCTGAAAGTCACCGTTCAATTCACTGTGAAGAAAGGGGAAGAGAGTAAAGACTCTTCGTTTTTCTGTGCATATTTTCAAATTAATGCCACGTTGTAATGAATTCTAAATTAGATAAATAGTCATGATCTCCCCCAAATGAAAGTAAGTGAACAGGGAAAACAGCTGAACCTCTTATTTCCCATCTCTCTCCTTCGAGGTTCTTGACATCTTGCCTGCTTTTCATTTCTGAACTGCCTTTGTTGACGCACAGCTTTCTTCTTTCCCTCTTTGTGTCTTTGTCTGTTTGTTTTACTTTTTATTTTTGTTTTTCCTCCTTGAAATTAAACTGTTTGTCAAATGCGATAATGGGTAGAGTCACGACGTAAATAGTTAATGATGCTGTTGCCTTCTGAGGATTTCTCTGGGTGTAATATCCCCAATCTTTATGCAACCATACACTTGACTTGCACATTCTAAAGCCCTTCACAAAGGGCAATGCTGCTGCTTGTCTAAATAGTACATGATTACCTCGGTTAGTTTTGTGGCTGTGGTAATGTTCATTTTATGAGCTCAATCTGGTTCTGAGCCATCTGAACTTGATATTCCAGATGCCTTATCCCTAGTAGCACCAGCTCATATAGTGTGTACACATGTGTACAATGCAGGCTGCATTGGAAAGGCTCGGGTTTGTTCTCAAAGTCACACCATGCTTTCCTTCAAATCTCACAGGAAAGGGTGTGTGAGAATGGGGGACAAAGAGGACTGTTAATAGAAGTCCCAAATATTCAACAATCCCACATTTATTATAGCTATCTGGTTTTGACAATCCCCATTTTCATCACTGAAGAAAGTGACTTCGTACATTATTGTTACACTGCCACGTGACACACAGAAAACAACAAAGATAATGGGACATGGAATTAAAGCTGCCTTGAACTATTGCCTGTTTACCCAGCAGAACAAAGGAGTGGGTGTTAGAGTTCCTTCATTTACCATAAATGTGTCTTTGAGGTAGTCAACTCTACCTGCCTGCTAACTTGGGGATAATAAAATACATACCTACCCCACAGGGATGCTGGGATGCTTAATGAACTAATTAGTGCTGTTCCATGCTCTGGTGGGAGGTGCTACCTGTACTTTTGTTTAGAGCAGGTCTAGCTAGCACTTTATCTATTGCCTGAGAAAAGAAAAGAGAATTTGCTCCTCGTTCAGGAGTTTCTGCATTACTTATATCAGTAAGAATGCTCTCAAGCCAGGCATCAAAGTGATCACAGCGAGAGTCAGCGACTATAAACGGAAATGGAATTTGCCTGAAGAGTGTGTGAGTAATCATGGATTTCCATGCACATGTTTGTGCATGCATTTAGCATCAAAGTCTTCAGAAGTTGCTGGCTCCTATACAGCACACAAGAGCTGCTTTTTCAATGAACAGTACTAGTTCCAAACAGTGGAGGATATGAAAAGGTCTGTACTGGAAGCTGCAAGAGAAATTTAAGTAACTAGATTATAATTCCCCTTTGTCTTGGGGCAAAGACCCTGAGATCAACCCTTATTTCTTATAAAATGGTAAGAGTCTGTAATGGTAAGGAAAGGTCTCAGATTTATCCCCCATCCGAAAAACAGTGACTCTGGTGACACTTAATGCCCAGTACAAGCAGGAAGATTCATTCAGCATTCAGGCACCTCTGAATCACCAGGACCATTACAAATCTCTTCAATTTCTTTTCAGTTGTTGTGATTATTATTATTACAATGATTATTGTTATCACCATGATAACTCTTATGCTAATACCAAGTTTGTGATAAATTCACTTGATTTCAGGTTTCCAATCTAAGCCATGGGCAGTGAAGACCTGATCAGTATAGAGAATATAGTCTAAGGCATTATACTGTCTTACAAATACAAGTGTGTGTTTTAAGATGAAATTAATGTATTCTAGACTTCATTAGCTATTTTGCTAATTAGCTAGTTTCTGTTGATAATACAACAAATCTATCTAGATTTGTGGAAGAGATATCTAAAATCCTGCTCCAAAACTGATATTTTTCAGAGGTGGTAGCATACTGCAATAAGTATTATAGGAGCACTTTTTCAGTGTGGCCTGATGAATTAAAAATCTGAAGATGAGCACACCAGAGATGCTGAATGTAAAATTTATTCTGGTTCTATCCAAGCTTATGAAACCCATGGATAAATAAAGAGGCAAAACCTGGAGATAGAAAATCCCTTCTGATTGGGAAATGCACTCTATTGAGTAGTGTGTTTAGGTAGATATGGTTCACATCTTCTGTGCTGCTGTGAGACATTGAATTTTGCTTCTAGACCTTAGAATAATCTATACATCTAACTAACATCAAGTTCTGTGTGAAGGGTGGATAAATAAATCCTTGTTCCCTCACTTCCTCTGCCATTTAGATCATAATTAGTGAGATAACAGCTGAAGTGGTCTTTGCTTCAAGTCTTACCTCATACTTTTATTTGAGTGTTTGAGCTCAAATGGTGTTGCAATGGGACAAAGGAATGTAACTCTTCCACGTGGGGATCTGTTTTGTTAAGAGGAGAAACTAGAAAGGCTTGAAACTGGGATGAGATGCCTAGAAGCTGGATCTCTGGACTGCAAATCCGCTTCAATGATCATAAAACAAATTGTTTTTTATGGAAAGACACATAGGCCCTGACATATCTATTATAAATATTGGTGATTAGCTGAGACAGGGACACAAGACCCTTGCCAGGCCCATGGGGAGGGAAAAGCACTCACACAGGAGAGGTGGAGCTTGCCCAGCATTTCCACCAGTGACTGAAGGGAGGAGGATATCTCTCCAGTGACTGCAGAGACAACCAGGGAGACTGTGGACCTGACTCCATTCAGTGCTCAGAGCCAGCAGAGTCAGAAACTCATATATATGTGTATTTTTATACATATGTATATGTACACACTAAACAACACAAGTTTATTTTGTCGCACAAAATTGTAGAAGACAACAAACAATTGTTGAGGTCCCCTAAAGATTTTGGCATATTTTTCTTGGACAAAAAGCTTCTTCTTGGAGTGTGTCTGAGCAGAGTTAATTTCCCACACCTCTCAGATATTCTGGGGTATGATTGAAAGCACTTCTATAGACATGGACTTGTACAGATAAAGAAATATATTGATTCCTGTGCCTTCTCCATGGCATGGTAGGCTTTGTACCTGAGACCATTATCCAAAGTGCTGTCTGCAATTAATCTTTTGGGCAGTGTGTAATCACCCAAGGTGTACAGGGCTGGGTTTCAAGGAGATAATTACACAGAAGGGCGGTGTGAAGGGGGAAGAGAGAGGAACACCAACCTGCCATTTGTTTGCTATGCCTATCAAGAAAGAGACACTGGCAAAGATTGTCTGGTGTCCAGTGATGTTAGGGTTTCAGACAGGGTAAAGGACAAAGCAGAGGTCCTCCAGACTGAGTATTAAAAATGAATGTGTGTCTTTTCAATGTATTTGTTCAGGAGGGAAGAGGGAAAAAAAAAAAAAAAAAAAAAAAAAGGTGAAACATTCCAGATGCTTGCCTGCAGTAAAGCATTTCTGGCTGTTAGTTCCAGTAGGTCATTACTGCATTAATTTGGTGTTTAATTAAATGCCTGTGCAACAGACCATTTATTTGTTATCTAATATTAGCTTTAGTTCTTATCAATTAAATGCTAGCTGAGGGCTTGATTCACTTACGTTTTATGTCCCCTTACATTCTATTTTTTATAAACAAAAAACAAGGGCTCTGCACAGAGAGAAGATTTACACCCCCAAATTTCACAGTGTGTGTAATGCAATATGCTGAAATGCTTAGGCAGAAGGTACTGAAACAAAGGCAGAGTTGTTGGTTTTTTTTTGAGAAAAGGAAACAGGCGTCTTGTTTTTGAACAAATGAGAAACTAACTGAGGTACACAAAAAAATTCCTCTTACACTATATTTCCAAGGATGGTCTAAGCTGGATCATTCACATATCTGAATTTTTTTGTGAAATTTTTATTCTAGAAAGTCATACTTAGAACAATATGACTTTCCACTGGGACTTCTTCTAGATACCCATTTTCCTCTTCCCAAAGCAGAGGAGTCCATGCTGCCTGTTCAAAAGCTGTGCTCACTCTAAACCTCAACACCTGCCTTTCAAGGATACTGATTTTCTTGCCGGACTTAAAATTAGTGTTGAAAAGTCACTAATGTTGGAGGTTTTGGGTTTATTATTGCTCATAATAAATATTGTGTCAAATTGAAGTGTTGCCCAGAATTATAGAAATGTTTGGCTGTTATCTCAGAGGTTAAATTTTCAGAACACTGCTCCAGCTGCTCTCATTGAAAAGAGCTGGCTAAAGCAAGTCCTGACTAATGGCCTCAAGCTGAAAGAATGATAGATTTAGATAAGCTGTTATGAAGACATTATTCCCTGTGAGGGTGGTGAGGCCCTGGCTCAGGGTGCCCAAGGAAGCTGTGGATGCTCCATCTCTGGAAGTGTCCAAGGTCAGGCTGGACAGGGCTTGGAGCAGCCTGGGACAGTGGAAGATGCCCTTGCCCATGCTCTTGGCAGGGGGTGGCACTGAATTGTCTTTAAGATTCCTTCCAACCCAACCTATCTTATGATTCTATGATGACTAGTTGAGGTGTATGCTCTTGGTTGGAAGATTCTCTGGAAGTTTGTCTCACTAAGCAGTTAAAGAGGAGTCCTTGTACCTATCCTGGTAAATTGGAGCAGTTAAAACTCTCCTATGTGCACATCTTTTCAGAAAGAGTTGTCTGGGCCATCTTACCAGACTGTCTTTGCATGCACCAAATCTCTCTGAACACCTCTGTTTGGTTTGGTTTGGAGGCTTGACTCATCTCATCCTGCATCTGGATTTTAGGGTTAAACGTCCTAGAAAAATTGCCACAATTGGTAGAAAAGGTACAGGGCACCACTGATCTTACAAAACCAGGCTGGACAGAAAATTCCATTCCTTACTGGGTGCACTACATCCTGATACATAACCTGTTAAGACCTGAATGTTTGACAATAAAGGCCTCTTAACTGGGGGAGAAAGACACTTTAGAAAAGTAATTATTACATTTTATTATCAGAGTGCACCTCCTTGTAGTGGGAGTGGTTTTTTTTTTTACACCCAGTTTGGAAGGTATGCTTTGATCAGTAATGCAATCTAAATGAATAGTCAGATCTATCTAGCTATCTCAGAGTCTCAAGAGTGGTGGCCTCTATTTTGGCTGTCTTTCTTCTGCGATAAATGCTGAACACTATTTTAAAATTGAGCCTTTTCTGCCTTTCTACAAGTAACTATTTGAATCATGTCAAATATATGTTAAATTATACATCTAAAATAAATTTCCTCTGGATTTTATGAAATTCATTCTTTCTGTGAATTTGAAAGTCACCTTCCTAACAGGTGTGGTAAAGCCTAGTAAAATCAGATTGACTCTCCTTCTGTCTCAGTCCTATTAAAGGCTGCATTCAGAAGCCAATCATTCTAAAATTGTCTGCTGCAGTTTTAGAAGCAGTCACCTAAGAGTTCATATTAAAAAAAAAACCAAAAAAAACCCAAAAAACAAACCAGCTGAAATTCAGGATGCATTCTAAACGTGATCATGTACTTTATATAATGCTTTGCAATGACATAGTTAAGTTCAAAAGCATTTATTACAATCCAAGCAATGAAGAAATATGGATGAGGTAAAACCTTTTGATTTACAGATGATAGATTTATCTTCAATGTTGTCATCATATTATTACTTTGGTTTCATACAACTGAATTCTTTAACAGTGTTTAAGAAAGCAGTGGATAAAATTAGCCTATTACATGTGCACTTTTCACTTTTTTTTTTTTTTTGCCTACAGTTTGGAGGCAGATACAGTTTCACAGAAGTCAAAGAGTGGGGATCATAATTCAGCACAGGATTTGTCAAAAAAGAGTTCAGTTTCTATTGACAGCAGTGAAGCTGAGAGGCAGGATGACCCTTTAGAGGTGGACATTTGTTTGTCTCTGTGGTGTTGGAAGGCATTAAATACCTGATACAGTGGGAGCTGCAGTGCTCTACACAGAGTCGAATTGGATCAAATCGAATTGAATCAAATCAGTTAGAATAGCAGCCTTGCAGAAAACAGCAGATGTTTACATGATTTGCTCAGCTGAGATCCAAAATCTGAGCCACAACTGTGACTGAGAAACACCCAGCAAGGTCAAATCTTTTGGTTCCTAATAACATTTGTATGAGCACAGCCAACACAGTTACCAGACCGATAGGAACCATTCTGTCTACTGAAAGAGATCTTTGTGTGGCATTTAACAAGAGAAAAAAGAAAGCACAGGAACAAAGGGTACAGGGAAAAGAAGGAGTACTCACTGAAAAGGAGTCACAAAGCAAAAGTGATAAGGCAAGTGGGACCGAGGTAGAGAGATTTGGGGTAGTAAAAAAAGTGTATCTCTGGGCCTAAAAAATGTGGGGAACAGAGATGAAGGTTCCTCAATAGATGTAGAGAACAGGCTAAAAGATGAAAGGTGAAAATCTCCCACATAATACAATGCTGATGGAAAATACATTCATAAATGTAGAAAGCCAGAATGAAATGCAAAGTTAGCCTGAGCCCTCACTCTCCCCTCCAATGCAGACTCCATGGACAGATCCATGCACAAGAAGTTAATACAGAGGACAGACTGCACAAAGACAACATTTCAATAGTAGAACGAGTAGGAGACCTCAAAAACAGGGAGGGAAAAATGAAGACACTTTGTAGAAGGAGCTGAATGCTCTGTATTAAAGGGGGTTGAGAGAGTGAAAAAGCCCTTTACTCCATCTGATGAAAGTCCCTAGTGAAATAGATGCAGTGAGGAAGGGAATGTATGCTCCAATTAAGGTCTGACATGAAAGGACCAACACATCTCCCTTGTGAGCACATCCAAAAGGCAAGGTGAAAACATTCTGGGGATGGAAGTTCAAGGGGGTCTCCTGTGTCAAATCTCATTAGATCCAGATGGATATCAAACTGGTGGATGTTTTCAGAATTATCTGTGTCAAAAATGTTGACAATTCTATGAACTAGCAGCCCTTTTCCTTCTGTGTACTGAGTACAATATCACCTTCCTATCCCATTTTCTGGTTTTGGTTTGGTCTTTCTTGCAAATCCTTACCATGGGGTAGTTAACATACCTAAAAACTAAAATCCAAGGGGACTTCAAGCATTAAATTTTCACTGTGAGGTAAACTACCAGAATTTAATGCTCACCTCACATGCCTACTTCCCAACAAAACTTCTGCTTGCTCTTTACATAGATGAGCTGATCTAATTAGGTTGTTTCCAGTGGAAAAAAATAAATAAACATATGCCCCACTTCCATTAAAGGAGTCAACAAGGAGAGTAAACAGAAATATTACTTGCAGTTGTAGCACTGGAACTCTCAACACAGAAATATTTCTTAACTTCCTTCATCTCCTAACAACTTCAGCTTTTTAAGACTGGTGGAAGTTTCGTCATTAATGTCAACGAGTAGATGGCAGAAAATAAGCTTTATTCCAAAAATCAGGGAAATGAGTGGCATATAAAGTATTGCTAGTGCAGAGTTGTCATTTAAACACTACACAGACTGAAGGAATGAAACATGAATTGCTTTTATATCACATGTGATTTGCACAAAATTGTGTTACATACAATTTGGAGGGCTCTGCTGGTTTTAACAGGTCAGTCTTCAGTAAAGTGTGACACAATATTTTTGTCCTCAATAGACAGAAGTGAGTGGGAGCTCTTATCCCCACTCCATGTTCCTGGATCTCTAAATGCCCTCAATATGACAGCTGAGGTACGATGCAACTAAAAGACAGATTATCTCCATTGTCCTTCTTTTTTGTCTGCACTGCTTTCCCTTTTCTGATGGAGCTGGTAGCAGGAGAGGAGCTACCATGGGTAGATGTCATGGGTATTGGTATCAAAACTGAGATATTCAGATTTCAGATACCACTATTCATAGCAAGCATGGTAATATATTTTGAAGAAAAGGAAAACAGAGCATGCCTCCAAACTTTCCCTGGAAATGTGTCTCAAAACTTCTCATTTCTCATCTAAGTGGTTTTAAATAAAGGTAAGCTCACATGACTCTGAAATAGATCAACATCAAAATGAACAAGTAAATGAGGGAAGAAATTATTTACATGACTTTTTATTTCACGAGGACTCCTTTCACTGATGATGAAATTGCTGTTCTTTACCAGATACATTAACAGCTCTTTTCTCTCTCTTGTCCTCACACACTGTGTGTTGAGTGACTCTGTTGTCCATTTCTCCTTCCCAACTGACTCACCACCAGCACTCTATCAGCACTATTATTCCAAGAGCAGTGGCCCATAAAACGAAGATAACAAGTCCCAACTCCCAGCAAGCTTTTCCTTGTCAATGAGAGATTAAAAATAGCAGTCAGGGGCTATGCAATGATATTTGCAGCTAACTTCACAAATTTTCATTCAGAGCATCTGAGAATTTTTACCCCTTTTTAATCTTCTGCAATAGCTTGAATTTCTCCTCATTAGGTCTCATTGCACAGGACAAAAAGCTGGCATATGGCTTTTCTGCTCAGAAAATATATCATTAAAATAAGTATGCAGGTTATCATATTGGTGTAGCTCCCTACATAGGCAGATTGAAAGGATTTTAGGTAAGCTCTAAAGTTATATATGAAGTATTCACTCTGTCACCTTTTTCACATTCTTTTTATAAACCAGGATATAGACTCACAGAGAAAGTGAGGGAAATGAAAGTCCACATCCTTTTGCTGTAGCTTTCCATGAATACAAACAAATAAACATATGTTATTGGGATAGCAGTGTTGCAAAATCTCTTCAGCTTTGTCCATCTGCAAAGAAGGCAATGTCTTTTCTGGACCTTCCTTTTAAATAATTTCTTGAAATCCCTTTCAGATCAGAGACATGTTTGTCAATAGTCTCATAATGTTCTGCCTTCTAAACGATATTAAAATTCTCAAAGTTGGAAAGACTGCATTCAGGCCAAACCCCAGGCTGTTACTCACTCTGCTCTAAAACTCAGTGTAAACATCACATTAACCTCAGGGCTCTCCAGATAAGACTATTCTTTGGTAGATTTTCCAGGACATATTCAGATTGACTTGACATTTGACTGCAAAGTGTTTGTATCTCAGTACAAGCACTGAATCATTTTGATAGACCTATTTAGCACACTGTTTCTAAGCAAGTTTTCTGCTTAAATCCTGGCTATTCCAGGTTTCTGCAGTCAACTGTTCTTCTTACCTTATAAATAAAGAAACGTGTCAGGGAAGAACAAGAATAAGAATAAGAATAAGAATAAGAATAAGAATAACAATAACAATAACAATAACAATAACAATATGAGGTGGAGGAAGAAGGATTAAGAAGAGTAAGAAAAAGAAGATGAAGAAGAGAAAGAAGGAGAAGGAGAAGGAGAAGGAGAAGGAGAAGGAGAAGGAGAAGGAGAAGG
>JAODKT010001744.1:4211597-4226076 GCA_027576195.1 Cossypha heuglini
CTACAGAGGTCAACTTGTATTTATGGCAGCTCAATAACCACATTATTTTGAAAAGGTATAATGAAATATAGTAATGTGTTTCTTTTTTTGATGTTTTTTAAAGAATCTGAATCACAAAATCTAATTTTTATTTCTGTTCTCTCTGTGCAGAATTGGGTTTGTGCAGGTCAGAATGAAGATGAACACTAGCTAGATATTTCAGTCAGGTTCTATGTAATACTAAAGGCATAGCATTGTTTTGGCATTGTTACTGGGTGCACAGTATCCATCCTCAAACTCTAGATATACCAAGGCAAAAGTTCCCTTCTGGATTTTCAGCCCTATATTTCATACCTGAATGCTTTATAGTAGACTAAACTTGAAGCAGAAATCCATGAAGAACAACAATTTGGATGAAACATTGAGATTAGAAGAGGATTTTTGATGTGGTCAATTAACAGCAAACAAATTCTATAACAACTTAAAGAGCAAAATACTTTTTGCACACAGAGATATGCCCTTAGTCCCCCAAGTATGCCTTTTCCACATGGCCACTGCATACAAGCTACTGAAGCACCAACAAAATATGTCCAGAGCTTCAAGTGACACTGAATATACTCAAAATTGTTCAGATAGTACAAGAGATCCCTCAGTGATTGACTGACACTGAATTTTTGTCCTGCCTTCCCAAGGGGGAAAACAAGGACAAAAAAATGCACAAAACAGAGAATCAGAAATGCAGAAGAATGACAGACATTCAGCTTGCAAACTGGGTCTGTCATAGCCAAGGATACGGCCCTAGGGGTGGGTTAGCTTCATGGTCCACATCAAATATCTCTGCTGTCATGGAGGCACATGTTTTTGGCTGTCATGAGGGGTACCCAGGGATGATGCTCAGGTGAAGTGACTTGTAAACACTTATCTGTGACTGAGCTTTCTCACTGATGGATGGCAAAAAGAATAACAATAGAGATTGTTCTGTTTTATCCAGGATTGAATGGAATCTCTGGATATACATTTCCAAAACACACTTGGAAAAATTGTGCTACAAATGGAATTAATGAAAACTTGTAAATTTTTTTTTTTTTTTTTTTTTTTACGTTTCCATTTTATTTCAGAAAAAAAACAGGCAGAGTTGTAATGACAGCAGGAAGAAACAATGTGAGGACATAATCTCAAACTGTGGTTGCATTTAAGTATAGGAGGGAAATCAGACTCGTCTGAGGAAGTTAATCAGAATTAAGGCCAAAACAGTTGGCTGTAAACCAAACCAACAAACCAACAAACACTCATCCACCAGAAACACTGATTATGACCTGAAATAACCTGATAATCATAGTAGTTGCTTGAATGTTAAGGATTTAGCCTCAGATTCCTGCACATTATTAAATCCCTGTGCTACTTGTTATGGAATAAAAAAAATTCTGTAATATCTATTAAACATCTTCACCATCCATGATTTTTCATGTACAGACTTCTTGGACGTGAACCATTTTTTCAATGTGGATCTTTCTTTCCTTCTTTCTCTCTCTTCTCCTCTTTTATCAGATCAGCATTTTTTTGGTCAAGTTTTCTGACCTGTGCAGTGTGAGATATGTAGGTTGGGGAACAGATACACCAAAATCTTGTTAAAATAAAATTAACCGATGCCCAGACAAAACCTTGAAACACAGAATAATAAAGTCAAAAAACATACTCAGCATGTGAAGACATGTATTCATGTGTGGTTGCTAAACACTGAGGTAAAAGAAGAGCCTTAACCAATTATTTCAACCTTCATTCACCTTTGAGGTTGAACTCAGATGACCACTGATTTTGGAGTACAGCCAGAACATATAAATTAAAGACCCTTCTTCCCAATACCAGCTACTTCTTGGAGTGACAGACCTCTTGGGTTTTGCCATGTTGAACACTGGCAGCTGAAAATGCTCAAGAGAAGGAGCAAAATTTCCAAAATTTTGCTAAGTACTTTTGCTGTAGACTTACAGTGAACTTGGGTCAGTCCTTCTAAAATGTGGGGTTTGATATTTAGCAAGTCAAATGATTCCTAATGCAGTTAAGTAATGTTCCAAGCAGAAATTTAGCTCCTGATTAAGCTCCCTCCATTTTTGTGACAAAAACATGCTCCTGTGTCCATGGGTGGTTGGAAGATACAAGTCTTTGATCTAGGTGTCACCACCTCATGACATTCTGAGCTCATCAGCCCCTGCTTCCCCCAGGCTCTTGGTGCCTCTCCAGAAGGGCAGAAGATCTCCTGCAGATCTTCTGTCACTGGTGAATGTCCCAGAGACAAAAGGAGGTTAGAAGTTGCTCTGGGTGACTATGAATAGACAACTAAATGTTCTCCCCAGTATTTAGCCACCTTGACCTACATTCAATTATACTGAGTGAGATTATTGCCAGAAATCTCATGTAAAGCATAAAAGGCTGTACTTTTGCTATTATCTGGCAGATGTGAGGACAGAAGAGCCACAGCTATTACCTCACTTGAATAATTAAGGTTTTTGAAAACTTTTAAAGTCCTAAAATTGGATTTTGTGGTGAAACCAAGAATTTCAAGCAAGTTTTCTATGGTGATGGAAGTGAGACGTGGTCACATAACACTGAAGCAAGCAGAAATTTACACCTGGGCAGATAGCTGGCTCTTGGTGGCAACTATTATTATGGCAATATTTGAGGCCAACTGGTTTCCACTCCCTGCCAAAAGAAAAAAAAAAAAAGGCAGAACAAAATGTTATCTCTTTATTGCTAAGACTCTTTGAAAATGAAAAATATTGATTATTTTATCATTTTTGCAGGTAGATAAGAAGAATCTGGACAGTCAGTAATTCAAAGTGTTACCATTTTTGTGCAGAAATTTATTGCATTTCTGACAATGAGATACTTAGACATCTAGAGGGATTTGTTGAGAATTTATTAAAAAAACCTTGGGGTGCAGACTGGTGTAGAAGCTCATTCTTTTTTTCCCAGGAAATCCCAGTATAGAAATTCATAAAATGCTATGCTGAAAACTGTTTGGGAAGGAGCACCATACACTCAGATACATCCCTCATTGGTGAAATCTGAAGCATAGGGTGTAGAAGTAGCACTACTGCCAAAATACAGAACAGTAAATTTCTGGGCTGGGTTTTGAGTTCTGCTGCTCACCTCTTGGGGCTTTTGGAAAATCAGTTTAGTATCCAGGGCATTGAGCAACCTGGCCTAGTGCATAGTATTCCTTCCATGGCAGGGAGATTGGAACTATCTGATTCAAATGATTTGCCTGGTCCATTCCAGTCCAAACCATTCTATGATTCTCTCTTTCCCAAGAAGAAGGAGTTTGTTTTTGGTTTTTTTTGGTGTTTTTTTTTTTTGTTTTTTTTTTTTGTTGTTTGTTTTTGTTTTTGTTTTTTGTTTTGTTTTTTGTTTTGGTTTTTTTTGTTTTTTTAAGGCAACGTTAGGAACAGAGCTGCAATCTTTGACAGCAGTTCTTTAAGTATTTATTTTCTAGTGTTATTCAAAAACAGGAAGGGATGAATATGTGTGTATGTAAGAGGGAGAAAGAAAGAAGAGAGATAAACTAGAGAAGATCACCTCTGTATCAGATACTCAATTTTAGGTTTAATCTTCTCCATTATTTTTTCCATGATGTACAGCAGAAAAAAAAAGGTCCAAACAGAGTTGTGAGAATATCCACTTCAGATAAAATCTAGTTGTCAGACAAGACAATGAAATCTTTCATCAGAACTTGTCTCTCGCTATCCCACTCTGGTGAGACCCTTAGTGACACAAAGCTATCAAGTATCTAGAACCAGCCCAAAATGTCATAAAATAAACATGAAAATATAGAACATGCTTTATGACATGCAGTGTTTTGCAGCCAAATATTCCATTGCACAGTATAATTTAAGTACATGAGCATCTGTCTAGTCCTTACTTATCTATTCAGTGTTCTGTCTTCTTTCAGATTCCTCTCCCTTTACAGTTTTTAATATTTGGAATAATTTTTATGTTTGGCAGCAGCAGATGGATCCTAAATACCTGTGAAGTCATTAGTTTAATAACACAATTGGTAAGTACAGTCATTCTCAGTGAAGGGCAACTGTTAGAATTATCTCACTAATTTCACTGTGTAAATGCATTGTGTCAGGGACAGCATCTGAAAACCACTTAATACATTTGAATAGCATATTCATTATCAATAATATGTATGCCCTCCTTTGTTGGCTTATAGGCAGAAGAATAGAGCAGCTAAGAAAGGAAAAAAAGAAAAAAAAAAAAGCAAGGGAAAAAAAGAAACAAAAGAAAGCAACAAAAATAAACAAAACACAGACCCCTAGAAAATCTTGACTTTTAAAAATAAATTATAAAATTAGCTGATGAACAAAATCAATCCAAACTGACTTGAATTTCAATTCTGTCAGATGGAGTAAAAAGTGCCCTAAGTATATAAACAAGCTTTGGTAATAAATAACAATGCAGCAAGCTTAGGGGAAAGTGTTTATAAAAGGGATTTGTGTTTGGTGCATTCTCCTCTGGCAGTCTCATTAATGATTTAGAAGAAGGTGTAAACACCACATTCATGATTTTAGGGAATGCTGGTGTGCTACAAATGCCAATGAGTTTAAGAAAAAAAAAAAAAAAAGGAAAATAAAAGAAACCAAGAGTTGCAATTCTCTAAAGAGTCTTGTTTTCTGTGTCTCTGTGTCTTGGATTAAAAGGGAATGTTTTCTCTTCTCCCATGTCCCTAACCCTTCTTCTGTCTTAATATTCTCGGAATCTGTGCAGCACCCAATAGCCATTTTTATGTTTCTTAGAGAAATAACCTTCTAGAATAACCCAACTTCCTCCTATTCCTCACTTACTTCTTTTTTTTATTAGGACTTGTCAGAGAGCTAAAGAGCATGTAAAATAAGAATGTGGAGACGTGAACTAACCACCCCTGGGGTTTATGTGTTGGGTGAAACTCTGTGCTTTGGTGCACTGATTCTTAAACCTAAGTGACAAAAGACTTCTCTGACAATAAGGCTGTTGACAACAGCAAAATATCTCCTGTAGTCATCAAAGGGTTTGTGCAATGCTTAAAATGAATGTTTGGAAGTGTTGCAATGGAAATACAGAAGTCCAGGGTGGAACACACATCTTAAACAATCTTGAGATACGACCCAGCAATCATATAGGGCCACTTCAACCCCTTTTAGATCCAAAAAACTGGGCAGTGAATTCATCCCATGCCTTGCTGTCTTTTACATAACAGTTGTTATTTAATTGTTAAGTACAATTATCTGGAGGAAAACTTCCACTGATTATATGTCAGCTCTTTCTCTAAGGTCTACAGCTGTCTGATTTATATAGCTATGTAAAGCTTTTATTAAGAAACAGAAAAAAAAACAAAACCAAAACAAAAAAACCAAAAACCAAAAAACGAACAAACAAAAAAACAAACCCCAAAAAACCACAACCCCCCCCCGCCAAAAAAAACAACAAACCAAACCAAACCAAAACAAAACCAAAAAACCAAAACCAACAAAAACGAGTTATTCCCTTGAACTCCTTTCCTTGCCCTTTTCCCTATCCTCTCCTAATAATACATTACATTATTTTATTCTTGAAAGAGTCATCTGGATCTCATTTTTAAAATAGTTCATCAAATAACAGAACTGATAAAAAACAATGTTGTCTGGACCACATCACTTTGCCAGAGTTACACTTTCCTGGACGTTCGTGAGTTAGTACGAAATACTAGTTAGAGGTATCCATCCTCAGAAACAAGAATAGAAATTGATCCTTAAACAAAAGAACTCGGAAAGGGGTATTGATTGGATTACAAATGAGGTCTGAGAGGCAGGACTAGGGCAGGAAAACTTGATCCCTCTGTCAGGTCTCTTTAATGGCACTGCAGATCTGTACTCCTCTGTCAAGGCCTGCTCAAAAGCACACTGAAGTCAGTGGAAAGAGTCCTATTAATATTGATAATTGATTTTGGATGTGACTGAAGTGTTGGAAAGGGTAGAAATAGTCCCTGGTTTCTGCTGCAATCTGTCTGCTGTTTCTAGATGCTGATGTCTTCCACTTAATCTCTTATCTCAAACCAACAAAACCCCTGCCCAGCCAGCAGCTTTCTCTCAGAATCTGTTTCTACTCTAACTGCATCCCCCTACAAGCATTAAACTCATCTCAAAACTCTGCTGCTTCTCTCTCTTACCTTACTGACCGAAAATTATTTTCTGTCTGTGCTGATAGATTTTCCCTCTTTTAGCTAAAGAATTTATCTTCCTTTCTGCTTCTTTGCTAGTGCTTATCCTTGCCTGCTCCTTCTAATTATTTCCCAGTCTTTCTGCATGAATCCTTATTTCTCTTCTGCAAATTTTTCTGCCCACACTCCTCAGCTCTCTCCCAGATATTTACATTTCAATATTTTCCATGTCAGGGTGTGACTGTAGTATTGTTGTTTTTTCTCACTCTACAAACACTGCAAAGCTACTTTTTTTTCGTTGTTTTTTTGTTTTTTTTTTTTTTTCCAAAAGATAAACCTCTTAGATATCTATGTATTTTTCCATAAATCTGTTTTCCTCCTCTTTTGTTTATATATAAGAATATATGCACATCCATCCTCACAAAAACACACAAATTTTGCATCCTTAGTGGATATTTCAAAGTAGTAGAGAAAATTTAGGTATTTTAATGGAACAGCTCTTTGCTGAAATATTTCTAGTCAAATTGGTGAAGCAGTAGGAAATATACTATAGGATTCAACTCTGATTTTGGGAAGATTTCTAGGAATTGAATAAAAGACTTCTGGCATCTTTCAGTTTACACAGACTTGTATGCTGCTGCTGTGTTCATCCAGATTACATCTGCAGAGAGCAAATGAAAAAAGTCATTGACTTTTTTTTTTCCCCCTGAACAAGGAATAAACTTATATTATTTATCAACATTCAACAATATATATTTGCCTTGAACCTTGTATGCCCTTCCATTTGGTTCTTTCAGGATATACTAGGTATTCAGCATAGATTTGACTGGGTCAATATTAAAAATTCATTTTACTTAAGCTAAAGAGCAGCCAAACCCTAAGCCTTTTAATAAAGGGATTAAAAAGACTACTGAGTAGCTCTTGTTTAGCTTGTGTAGAAATGTGTTATCTGATCTTTTTCCCTAGGTTGTTGTGAAGTTCAGAATTTAGTCATCAGTTTATTTACCTGCTGTTTTACATTTCAGGTTGCACCTGGAAAGTTGTAGAGGTTCATGGCAAGGCTTGGAAGGTCAGTGGCAATTCCTATGCTCTGCTGGCTGGCTGCTGACAGCCACAGGCTCCCTTTAGGCTTGGGTTAGTACATCCTGCTGTCTGTATGTCCCAGGTGGAGCAACACTGGAGTGCTCTTGGGAGTGGGGATTGCTGGTCTGCTTGGTCCTTCTCAGAATCACAGGGTCACAGAATGGCCTGGCTTGGAAGGGACCTCAGGGCTCATCTGGTTCCACTCCCCTGCCATGGACAGGGACACTTCTCTAGACCAGATTTCTCAGAGCTCCATCCAAACCATCTTTGAACACCCAAACATGGGTCAAGAGCACCAGGTTCAAGAGTCAGAAGGGCTTGGCCAGCCTGTCAAGCTGCCCAGGAGGGCTCTCAAGAAGCACAACTCTTCCCATTTGGCCAAAGAACAGCCACTGCTAGCCTGCAGGTCAAAATCAAGGTAATCCCCTTGGAGAAGCAGCTTAATCATCCCTTGTTCACTTGCAGTGACACTTGCATGACCAGTGTTTTCCCATCACCTGAGTATTGTCACACTGTGCTGTGCAGGCTAATTTGAACTTTGTGTTTGTGTCTTTAATTTTATTGTCAGAATAAGTACTGAGACCAGCACAAGCATTTTATTTTTTTATTTTTTTTTTGTTGATGATCTCTGTAATCATCAGAAACCTCTTTCAGTGAAATAAAGAAGCTTAATTACAGACTGGGAAAATGAATCACTGAGAGTTTGAGCAGCCCACTAAAGAAAATATGTCAGGAACATAGACAAAAAGACAGGGACAGAGCCAATAAGAGAATCTGGGGGTGGTGGTCACATTTCTTAATAATTACAAAGAGTCCAGGAGAGGTGAAAGATTGTATTTTATTTAACAAGTTAAGACTGAGCTTCATATATTTAGAAAGAGCATTTCAGGATGTGGTGCCTGAAGCAGCAGGAAATTGCATTCTGTGGTTTTGGAGGTCCCCACCAAATTTTCCCTATGACAGGTCATTCCATTATTGCCTACTAAAGGTTTCCTTACAGCTTTCTCTGAAGCATCCTACACTTAAGTCAGAGATAGGATATTAAATGAAATGGATCACTAGTTTGATCTATTATGTCAATTCTTATATTCTTAGAGATGCAAACAGTATGTAGGACATAGATTTACCTTACTCTAAAACATAAGAATTTTTACTAAGAGTGGTAGGGGAGTACTGGCTTGGGGATGGGGGAAGCTGCCAATCCTCACACCATTTTGTGGCTGTTCAAGAACTGAGACAGAAGTTTACTTTGTAGAAGAAAGCCACATGCACACTGTAAATGCTGTTGGCCATGTGACAGCACCATATTCTTCGATGGGCAGAAGTAATTTTCTTCCGTGAGTATGTTTGATTTCAATTAAAAGAAGACAGCTTGCTTCATCTTTCCTAAAAGTTGATATGGTGTATACCTGAGTGAACTGGCCAATTTCCCTTATAAATTATGTATAAAATCCACAACTGCATTCTCTCTCAGAAAGTCAGAGGAAAATTAAATTTCTCTTTTAGCTTATATATTTTCATGGTTCTTGGGATATTCATTTCATATTTTCTGCTCATTTTTATAAATGTCTTATTTATTCAAGCTCTTCATAGAGGAAAGTAATGCCATGCATTGCTGATTTTATTACTTTGGACAGTTTACAATATCTCTTCAGAACTTAACATGTTAATTGATTTAAAATTTTCTATGAATTTCACCCACGGTTTAGGATCATACATTCTGATGCCAAGGAGACTTGAAATGTCTTCCGTGGCCCCACTGGGCTTTATCTAGATGTGCATAGTTATTTTCCTTCCCTATTCCTAGCAGAGATGTGAGGAGAATAAAATGTCACTGTCCAGACTCATGCCCAGGGACAGTAGCTAGGGTCAAAATTTGACATGTGATCCCATTCCTTCATTCTGTCTTTTAAAATTTGGGCTAACTACCTCTATTATTATCTGTCATGATACTCCAGATTCTTGTTCTTATGATTAACTCCCTGTTCCAAATGTAGGATTCTGCTTCATTTCAAATGATAGATCCTATGTATTGCTCATATAGGATTTTTTATATTATAGTTACTGTATATTATATAGTAAAATACATGACTGTGAGCTTTATTGATCCTGTCTCCAGTACATAAATGCCACCAAAACCTGAGCTCTCAGTATCCCTTTCCACTCTTCAGGAGTCTCAAAATAAAACCTGGGAATACTTCAGTGACCAGAGCTAGAATTCCCTGGAACATTCATTACAAGTATATGAAGTTGTGTTTGACTGGAAGAGCAGCTGACTTGATCTAGGGATAGAGATCTGAAAAAATATCAGGAAAACACCCTATATTTGCCATGCAATACTAGCAGTCTGTTATTTCATGGATAATTTCATTATCAAGTTGCAGAGTAGGATGTTATCTATAACCACAATGATATGCATGTTTTCGTACATACACATATATATGTAGTATATATGTTTGTATCAAGTCTGTATGACACAATAAAATACTTACAAGGAAAAAGACAGTTCTAAATATTGTTACAAACACATCAATTTTCTATAAGCAAGTTTTGAGCCTCAACATGACTAGAGCAAAAAAATGTAAGTCTTCACCTTACGAGACTTGCTGTTTTGTGAAAAAACAACTGAAAATCCCCCAAACCAAATAAAATTTCTTCTAAAGGCTCAAGAAATTTCTGTGTATATACCACAGTATACACAAATAGTATCTGCGACTAATCACCATTCTTTTGTTCTTTTTTTTTTTACATGGCTTTTAAATAAGTTTCATTTATTTGGCCTTTGAGAACTGGGATGTCAGTAAAATATTTACTGGAGGAAAAAGCGAATAATAAAGAAAGCAAGTAAATCAAAGAAGTGAGAATTGTCATAAAGTGGCAAGAGTTCTGCTGTTTGCTAAAGGCCTGGGTGCCAGGTCTTGAGTTCACATAAGTCCAAGTGGAGATGTTGGGCAGGTCTTTTTAGTCTCTGACCTGTGCTTAACCTTTTGGGTTTCTACTATCTAATCCTCCAGATTTCCTTAAATGCAATGAACTCGTTGTGCTCATTGTGTCTGCCTGGGATTCAGACCTGAATCCGCTTGCAGTTGAGAGCTCTTCCACCTTCAAAAAAAATTAAAAAAAAAAAAAAGAAAAAAAAAAAAGAGTTTCCAGCCCTGTCCCGTGTAGGATTTCTAGAGCATGCAGACACACTCCTCACATCTGTAAGCCATCCACTCTGTGGAGCTCCCCTTTTCACTCAGATATCTGGCAGGACTAAATATCTGTGCAGGTTCTATTTGCATTACATTACTTAGTATTCCTCTTCCCTCCCCCTCTTTCCCCAGGTGAGAGCAGAAGCTGAAGGAGGAGTAGATACGTGCTTTCAATATCAAGAATGCACTTTTCAAGTGGCAAGAGAGGAAAGCAGTTTCATCACATAGCTTCCACTTCCACACATTCTCCTAAGAGTATTTTCAATTTAATTAAGACTCTGCTTTATCCATGAGTAACATATTGGCTCTAAGATCTGCTTGCTAATGTTAAGTCACAGAATGGCCTTTCCTTTTCTTATTTCATGGATTTGCCTTCTCCATTTGTTCCTTGTTGACCAGGAAAATTGCTGAATATAGGGCTCCTGACTGACCATAAATGTCATTGGTCATACTGTATGACTGGGGAGTCTTTATAATCTTGGCTCTGGCTCTCTTTTAATATCAAAGTGCAGGTTTTGAAAGTGAGGGTGCTTTTTTATTTTTTTTTTGTTTTGGGGATTGGGGTTTTTTTTTCAGATTTTTTGTGGGGGTTTTTTTGGTGGCTTTTGTTTTTGTTTTTGGGTTGGTTGGTGTTTTTTGGGGGGATTTATTGTTGGTTTAATTTTGCTGGTTCTGTTCTTAATTTTTCTTTTTTTCTTTTAAATTTGATCCCTGTTACCATCTGCCAGACAGTGCATATGTAACTAATTCATGGGGCTTTCAAGGCATCTCAGGTGTACTGGGCATGGTAACTCTGAACTTGGGGTTGGCTTTGCTTTGTACAGCACGTTACATGATTCTGTGTTGTTTATTCTCCTTTTGCAAAGGTTGCCTAACACTTGCAGTATGAGCTGTGTTCACCTCAGTTTAGTTCTCATTACTAAAGTTAGCAGAAAACCTTCCTTCTGAATACATGCCTCCATTCCCCTATGAAATTTTAGAGTATCTTTCAAGTGAAAATAATAGAAAGACAAAATCCCTGGTGAGCTTCCTGAAGATTGTCTGAATTTTGATCTTTATGTGATGATACACGGTTTCACTGGAATAGATGCTATTTTTTGGTGATGAGGAAAGAAACAAACATGGGAACAAACATGGTGATGTGCATGTTTCATTCCCAGAAGTAATGGGACTGATAACCACTACCTGCAAAAGAACAAACCAGAAATAATTGCATCTTAAAGAGAAACATAGGCACATCTCCTATTTAGGTTTCATTTATTTTGTCCTCACTTGTTGATGTATTTCATGGAGGAGAGGGTTTCTGAAGTATGTGAAATTTCAGCTATAGCTGAAGATCAGGACAATTTTTAAATTGACAGGCTGAAAACCTGCAGAGAATCTGTTAAAAAAAGATGAGTTGTGTCAGCAGCTATCTGAATTACAAAGGTTTTAATTATTACTGTTATTACTGACAAAGGGCTAAAATCCAACATTTAAAATATTAGGACTTCTAATTTTTAATATTTTTACTAGACATTGCTGTAGTAATATCAGAATCATTTGGTTTTGAATAGAAACAGCAACAGAAAATATTTTCACTGGGGGCATCCAGAAAGATTTTCTTGGATTTTACTTGCTAGCCTGGTGTTTGTTTTCCAAACTGTAATTGGAAAGAAAGGTGTTGAGTTTTGTTTGTTTGTGTTTTGGGTTTTGGTTTTTTTTTTTTTTTCTGTCATTGCAGGTCTGTAAGCCCATACATACATGTAAACTATATAGAACTTTGAATCTTGGCAATTTCACAGTACTTTCTGAAAGCTCAACTTTGTAAAGTTACCATGTTTCTAACAAGATGTAGCTTAGGTTACTTGCTCAGGACAGCTGAAAGCGTGACTGAAGCAAGAGTACAGAAATCAATTTTAAAATTATTAAAATGAATACAAACTCCTGGAAGTTACTCCATCTCCTCTTTTTAAGAAACTGAATCTCCATCTTGAAATCTAAATTTGCTCTGTTAAACATTTCCTCTTTCATTTGGTATAGTGAATAATCTTAACATCGGATGTTAAGGGATACTAAACAATCCTTATCATTTTGTAAGTATGAAAATAGGATATATCCTCCCCACTTTCACAGAAGGATCATTTTCTCTCAGGCAAAGTATCATTATCTGCACTGTGCAGTGGAGAAGGGGACTGATTCCCACTAGTAGCATCACAACAGCACCCCTTACACACACACTTCCTCCTGTTTTAGATATTTACTTGTTTTTTGGTTGGTCTGTTAAAGTCTGAACACTCAACAGGTAATATAATAGGCATATATTATATATAATATAATGTGTAGGACATCCATAACACCACAACATTTCAACTTGAGCTGGGCTCTCTGAAGAATTATGCTGCAGCAGGAGGAATTTACAGCTGCACTGGAAATAATGGCACAGCACTCAGTAACCCTCTAATCTTTGAGTGTGGTGACAGAATAACCAAATTAGATCTCTGCTGCTCTAGAGCTGGTGTACCAGCCATTATCTGACACCAGTGCCAATGGATGAGAGCTCTTTCCACAGTCACTGCCAGTCAACCTAGATACACCCTGGGCTGGTAAAAGAAAGTGTTTTTAATGTCATAGGTGCATCCCACTCAGAGGTGCTTTTCATTCATTAACACTGTAAAAAAAACCGTGGTGTGGAAATGGAGGATAAGGATACTTTAACTGCTCCAGGTGAGACAGATTGGCTGTGTGTATGGTAGAAAATTCAAGTGTGCCTGGGCTCTGAAACATGATGATATTACAAAATGACTGGACTGTTTCCTGGCATAGATGGGTTTCAATTTACAGTCTCCCAACTGGTTTGGAAAGTGGTAGAGTTTACCAGCATAAAAACAGACAATTCTATGCCAGCTGGCCTTGGAGCCCAGGAAAATTTAATTTACCAGTACGGACATACCCTTTGGGTCCATGAGCTATCTGGGACTGAACTCAAGTTAATAAGTCTTTCTACTCAGAACTGTGCTTAAGTCCACCTGGTGCCACACTGTGCTGGGGGAAAACAATCCAGGATTTTACACTTGTAGCCTTCTGCTTCAATCCATTTTGTAACACACACAACAAAACTTCTCATGCAAATATCCGCAGTGAAACTGATGCACCTCCTTGATGGCAAGTAAAAACTTCATTGTACTATTTGCCACTAAGAGAAGCCTGAATTTCTTTTCTCCTTTCCTCCTGTGCAGCAGCCCAGAATGGAGTGTGGGGTTATGTCTGCCTCTAGGCAGGCTCTGCATTCAGTCCCATGTGAGCTTGCCTCCCTTTCTCAGGTCTGCCTCTGCCAATAATTAGAAAAAGTTGACTGAGGATGTCTGCTCTTATTTTGCCCTCTCCAAACAAAGTCTTTGGGCAAATGTTCCTATAAAGCATTACGACTATCCTTAGAGTGAGTAGAATTAAGTAAGGAATTGCAAGATGTCTCTAGCTGATTATAAACCACAGTGAATTGGTATTATATTCAGAAATCTCAGATGAGACAGTTTCAGGACTTCTGTAGCCAAAGACTCAGGGACCTGTGTGTCCCAGCTGGTTAATGGCTGTCCAGGGCTGCACCAGTTTTACTGGGGATGTTTGCACTGGAAGTTACAATCCTGGCTGTAAGCACATGTGCTTTTCTGTCCCATCTGCCGTGGGAAGGTCTGGTCAGAGAATTCACATTCGCTGGCTCGCTGAAGCTTTCCCTGACAGGCACATCATGCTGGCTGGATTTGATTTTTACAGACAGGCACCCCACCTTTGGCAATAGCTTTTGCTTCTGTGAATTCAGTTGAAACTGAGCTTGTTTCTTCTAATGGAAGAGAGCTAGGGAGGTGCACTGAATAAATATAGAGCCACTCATTACAGCAGTACTGACCTTGCTTGACTAGAGTGTACTGACAGTGCAACAGGTTGCTTCCATCATTTTCTGATCACTGGACAAGAGTAGAGGCACCCAGGATAAAAATCCTGTCTCCCTCATGTAGATTTCCAGGCCTAAGACTTAAGTTAAAAGGTAAATTCTTCAAGTAAAAATTAT
>JAODKT010001744.1:4239986-4253524 GCA_027576195.1 Cossypha heuglini
ACAGACCTCTGAGCTAGGTAAATGTTAGTCAATAAAGAAGCTTTCTGAAAGATTACATGCAGGCCTTTATGCAAACTGCCCATTACCTTTAAGAAAAAAAGGTCCATATGATATTCTAGCACTGATTTAAATGCTGCAAATTAACACACACGAGGCTGTGACAACCATGGAAATCATGGAACAAGGGACATGCAAAGAAGAAAGGAGAAAGAAAAAATGGTTTCTTATAGACTGAAGTGGCTAATTTCTTCAGGTAAGAGTCATAGAAAAAGCTGGTGACAAAACCACTTAGACTTACAGTATCATTTAATACACGCTGAACATGGAGTTACAGTGGTATTGTCTGAACTGGGATGCACTGGAATAATCCACCCTCAAGGATTAATTTTACTACCACAGTGAGTTAGATACAAGAGCTCATCCAGAAATGGCTCTGTAGTGTATCACAGAGGGCTTGCATGTGTTTATACAGAATATAATCTCAGCCTGTAGCCAGGGGAGAACAGAGAGACTGGTTCAAGTTGTGTTTCTGAGCACCTGAGCTGGTGGCAGCTTTGAATGATCTCCAGTGGGGACTCTGCCTCTCTTTATTGATTATCTTTTTCCTCACACTCTCTCATATTCTTGTTTCTAAAGGTTTATATCCTAATTGTTCTACTTTTAATTTTTTTTTCTGATTTCCCAACCTTCCCCCCATTTTGTTTCTCTCGTATTTTTAATCAATGCATTTCATTCCATTCCCCACTACATAAGAAAATAAGAAAAAATAACCAATAAGTTTATTTTTTGGCGCTAAGGTCATTTGCTATGCAAATATCATCCCTAATTAGATGACAAGTTCTCTGAGGACTCACGAATTTGAAGAGTACATGATTTAGCTCCAGTCCTGATTCAACCCTTCAGGCATAACTGCAAACAGAAATTCCTGGGTGCCAATCCTATCACCCAGGAATGCTATTTTGGCTACCAAAAGGGAATTGCAAACATGAAAAAAGAGGGAAGAGTGGCAAAATCTTTTTATAGTCAGCCTCTCAAACTGCTGCTTAAGACACATATGAAATGAGGCAAATAGATTGCTTAGCACTATTATCAAAAAATATGTACTTGTGAAGAAATAAATATATTTTTACTTCAATGGAGTGTCAAAATAAAGTTTTCTTTGTTTGTCTATGATAGAGATAAGCGTGAACAAATCTTTGCCTTCTGCACAATCTTAGGCACTACTGAAGTCAATGGGAACTGAGACATACCAGTACCTGATGGCTATTGCAATTTTTCTTGCTATTTTATCTTGCCCTCCTGGTCTGGTCTTTTGTCTCTCTCTATATTTTGCAGCTGTCACTAGGATGTTAATGTGTTATGACATACTCATCATATCACAAAGGAAGAAATGATTCATCTCGGAGATCAGACCTGTCCCATAATTATACATTGACTATAGCAAATCAAAATAAATTATTCCTTAGAATATACATACACATTATACATTGACTACACATGAGCACCTGTGGGCATGTGTGTGTGCAGGGAACAATAAAATAAAATTGAATTAGAATTGCAAGGAACTGGTGGTTGACATATTTCAAAGGTAAACTATTTAAAATATCTCATTTTTTGACAAGGCAGGTCCTATATCTCCCCTCTTCTCTTAATGTCAGGTTTGCCTGCATTTAAAATTTCTGGATCTACCATAGCTCCCACATACACATGTATGCACACACACATATTTCTCCTGAGGAAAGATTTTAACTTTTGTGACAAAACTGAAGGAAACGTTCGGGGAGGCTGTTGGAGGAAAAAACAAAAAAAAACAAAAAATAAAAAATAAAAAAAGAGCAGCTTCTTTCCTACAATTGTATTTGGATTCTGTCCAAACTTCACCCTCACTGCCTTTTACTCTTGACACATTTTCCCCATGGAGTCAAATTTTTTTATTATTATTTTTTAAACAACCGGCAGATTTTAGGTCGTGCCCCTCCATTGCTAGTCTGGGATTCCGAGACTCAGAGAGCAGTGACTCTATATATTCATGCAGATATTAAATAAGCATGGCATTTAAAGACAACTGTGGGTAACTTTTTCCTTTGATGCTACCTTGGGATTTTTTTAAAAGGGTTTTATATAAGACATCAAATAGTTACGAGGAATGTGGCTGTGCTTTTTATAACACAAGAAAGGTTAAGAGCAGAAATCTTTATAGACATTGTAAGAAGTTCCAGGGGAACAGAAAGCTCTGTGGACTCAGAAGATGGATTTCACCTTCAAGACTAGGATTCAAGTTCACCAGAGGAATCTCACAGTAGCAAGTGTTTTGATCTCTTCTCACTTCTTCAGGGTTTTGTGTATAGGTGTGTGTGTGGTTTTGTGTATCTGTCTGTTGGTTTCTCAGAAAGGACTATTTTTTTGCAGCTAATCTAAAGAGGTTAGTTCCCTATAGATTAAAATTCAAATGGCAGGGAGAATACTTAAAGCTTCTCTGTAGTGTGATACCATTCAAAGTTTCTGGGAGAACTCACCTGCTCCCAGACATCTCAGCTTCATGAACTATCATTAATTGGCTTTGGTGCTGCTTCTCTTTCCTGGGTGTTGGGCTGCTCATGCTGCTCCTCCTACCTCTCCTGTGTTGCATGGGTACGTATCCATCAAGAATGTATCTTGAGATGGGTTTGAGTTTTGATATTGGGAAGAGAAAAATGAAAGAGAGCCTTGAGTAGTAGGCATGCAAAGAGGAGTCACAATCCTGGACTAAAGGGGAGAAGGAAATTAAGAGTGCAGTGAGTTGTGTCCATTAAAAGAGACAGGTAGTTCAGGACTAGTTCATGCAAGCAGAATAGTCTTGAAAGCAGGCTGTGGACCAGGTGAGATTGGAAGGGCAGGTGCTTCATGTAGTATCTATATGCAATATATAGGAAAAAAATCTTTGAAAGAAATATCAGGTCCTTGAGTCAACCTATGAACAGGCATGAAGCAAGCACAGACCAAAAAAAAAAGGAGAGAAAAGAAAATGGTCTCTAATGGGTAAAATGCCACTGAACTATTCTGCACTGAGCAGAAGAGAATGTTAGGAATGGTACCAGGGGAAGGCCTTTAATTAGTTAGTTTTCAGATCAGGAGATTGTTAAGTCTATAGATAAACATGCTAAAAAATTATGAAAATATAAATCCTACATCTTGACCTTCTCAGTCTGTCACAGAATGCCCATTTCTCTTTTTTTTTGTTTTTTTTTGTTTTTTTTTGGTTTGTTTTTTTTTTTGGTTGTGTTTTTGTTTTTGTTTTTGTTTTTTTGTTTGTTTGTTTGTTTGTTTTTCTTTGGTTTGGTTTTTGTTTTTTTTTTAATATTTTTTTTGAGATTCCTAAACCTTTTTTTCCACCTTAAAAAAAAAAAAAAATCATTCTGATTAATACAGTGGTTTGATATTTCTGGGTCTTCCCTTTTGTTTTCCTCCAATGTTCTTCAACTCAAATGGTCTCTGGTCAGAGCAAAGCCATACCCAGTGTGATTTTTCCCCTTCCTTATTTCTAACATCTACTAGAGTTTTCAGTATTTCAGAGAAGTGATAAACAATGGAAGAAACAGAGATTATGGAAACCAACTGACTGCAGATCAACACTGGCTCAACAAACCAAAATCTGGAAGGGTTTGCTTGATTTAGAAGAGCACCAAGAGGCCAATGCACTAGAAGGTGATTTTTTACAGTGGTGCAACCATGTTCAACTACATTTAGGGTATGGTATGCAGTATGAACAAGTGGGCAATGTAGAGAGGAAGATATCAATGCAGTTGGCTACATTTAGGCATCTGATGCCAGTGGACCTGCCTCAGGTTATGTGTGTCCAACAGCCCCTCTATCAGCTGCAGATATCCCATAAAAGCTATATGTACCAGTGATATTTAAATATTTTGGATGTTTCAAGTTGCATCACCAATGGATATAGATGCTTAAGCTGCCTAGTGTGACCCAGCTCTTGGGCTGGCTAATGTCTGACATGCCAATGTCTGGGTGTTGACTGAATTTTGCCTGCCATTATAACCCAGGAGCAATTTATTTAGCACAATGAGGTATTTATTCAACAGAATATGCTATGGTACAGCAGAATGTATTTTCTCTAGACCCTGCTGACTGCATCTTCAAGTCTAAGAGGACTTTGGAGAAATAAAGCTTATGTGAGGAGACTCCTGCACTATCAACTCTTAAAATTAGCTGCCCTAACCTAAAAACTGAATCCCAAAAATTTACAGTCTAACCTGTGAGACCCTGAACTAAATTAATTTGTTTACACATAGGCATCTAGTCCTGTTTGAGAAGCCCTGAGCTATCTGAAACATTCTCCCAGACCTGTGACAAGCATTACAAAAGACTTTGCAAAACACTTTTTGAGGAGGTGGCTGATGGCCAGGTGGGTGTCTGAAGACAGCTGAAATGGTGCAAGTCATCTCTATAACTGAGTGAATCAAGATTCAAATGTCCAAGCTGTAGTCAGCAAAATGTATAAAAATGGAAGGGAGAAACCACTATGAAACAAAGAAAATAGTTAAGGAATGATGCCTGGTTGTGGTTTTGGAAAATTACATTAATTCTTATTAGAAAAAATAACCATTAGTCCCTGATTATGAATATGAACTGCATTTAATAATGAAAACACAAGCTTTTCAACATGTGCTCTGTCAGAGGAAATATTAAGTTGAAAAGAAAGATGGTCTGGGGCAATCATTCTCACCCTGGGACTTAGAAAATACAGGTTTAATTGCCATCTCTGCCACTGATTCCTCATACCACTCTTTTATTATTTGTATTACTGTTGACTCAAGTATACCTAGTCATGTTGTGTTTTAAATTCTTTGCCCTTTAGTTTTACAACCCCAGAAATTAGAGCAGCAATTATATTTTTAATTGTTTTGTGTTTATCATATCTTATTTTGCTTGCAGTGGCCTTTGTGTGGTCTCTTTCTCAAGTCCTAGATACACAGAGAGCATCACTGTGTTTTAATGGCAGCAGTGCCTCTGCCTTGTACTGTAGGACAGTGCAATTTCTTTTACACCAGAATAGATTGCTCCTATGGAGAGTGGGTTGAGGGCAGTCCTGGGGAGAAGGAACTGATTGTGCTGGTGAATGAGAAGCTCAGTGTAACTCAGCAGTGCTCACTGGCAGCCCAGATAGCCCCAGCTGAGCCCTGGGCTGATCCCACAGCATGGGCAGCAGGTCAGGGAAGGGATTCTGCCCCACTCCTCTGCTCTGGTTGAGACCCACCTGCAGTGCTGCATCCAGATTTGAGAGCTCCAGCACAGGAAGGAACAAGCCCCAGAGAAGGCCACAAAAATGCTCAGGGGGCTGGAGAACCTCTGCTAAGGAAATTACCTGAGAGAGTTTGGTTTGCTCATCCTGGAGAAGACCCCAGGGAGACCTTAGAGCATCTTCCAAAGCCTAAAGGAGATCCAAGGCCTCTGGACAGAGACTTTTCACAAGAGCCTGGAGTGATAAGATAAGGAGGAATAGTCTCAAGCTGAAGGGGGGTACTTTTAAATTATGTATTAAGAAGAAATTCTTGGCTGTGAGGGTGGTGTGACACAGGAACAGGTTGCACAGAGAAGCTGTGGCTCCTCCATCCCTGGAAGTGTCCAAGACCAGGTTGGATGGGGCTTGGAGCAACCTGGGATAGTGGAAGGTGTTCCTGTTCATTGCAGAATAATTGGCCCAGATGGCCTTTAGAGGCCACTCCCCATCCCATCCATTTTCTCTTGTTATGGTATTTGACAGCAGGGATTTTGTGATTTGTCAGTTTGCTCCCAGTGCAAGATGCAAGGCACCTGATACAAGCCGTTTCCACCACACTGATGGATCTGTTTGATGGAGCAACTGGCACCATACTTTCTACACGTGCACAGAATGACCTCACTGTGTATCTGCACCTCTCCAAAAAACATCCCCAGGCCTCCCCAGATGCAGCAGGCTTACTTTACAATCTCGAGTTGTACATACAGTCTTGCCATGCTCTTCCCATTCATCCTGAGGGAAAACTCCACCTCAATACGAAAGGTAATAATAAAAATGAGCATCCTTGGGGCAGTACGTGTGTGTCCCAGCAATTTTCTCCTGGGAGGACAACCTAATGTGGAATGTCCAGTCTTTAAACCCACTGGAAGATGGGGCATTGGTTCTGGTATGGTGAGTTACGTTGTTGTAGCACTGTGGAAGAAGCTGTTGTGTTTCGAAGCTGAGATTTTTAAATCCCTCAGAAATAACTTATTAACATAAGAATCATAATTTTTGACCTTTTGGGACAATTGAGGATGGGTTTGCAAAAGAAAAATGGCTGGGTAAAACCAGGCTGCTAGAAATAGCTGCACTGTGTTGTATTCTGAAACAGGAACAGTTAAATGGATGGATTCAGGAGATAAAAAGAAAGCAGCAACTCTGCAATATTGCAATTGTTGACACAATATAATGCAGATGTTGGCAAAACACCATGTTCACGGGGAGAAGTGAGTCAGTCCACACACCATCTGACCATTCGTTGCACCATGGAAGCCTTTGGAGCGCCTTCAGCACTGCAAGCACAGCACTGTTCTAGCTGATTAAGTTGCACCCTGTATTTCAGGCTCTCAAGGCCACGAGACAGAGATGCCAACTTTAACAAAAAGGTTTTTCTGCAGGAAGGAAGCAGGGTATTATTATATATTACATTTCTTGACAAAGCGACTGGAAAAAGTGCCTGCATTTTCTCTGACGCGGTGCCAGCTTGTTGGCTGGCTATGAAATAAAAGGATGTTCAGGATTTTCTCTTTTTTTCAGAGTATCTAGGAACAATGGGGCACTTACTGCTGTGTATTGAAGCTCTTTTGCATCACAGTCCAGAATAACCTTTGGGTGGCACCATGCAGTAAAGAGGAAATATGGGAAAATCAGGGATGTCACTGGGGTCAGTCCATCAGAAAGCTCTGGCTGTTTGGTGGGTTTGAATAAAGTCTGTCCATGTTTTGGACTGAGAGAATGCCTTAATCTATGGGGTAGGCACAGATGGAGGGAAGTGAAAAAAATTCCTGCCATTCAAGTCTACAAAAATATTTAAAAATATCTTTATTCCTTTATGCAAAATGAGGGTGATAACTTTGGAATTATTGCAGCAGGGAGGGCAACACTTTATGTGAATGATTACTTACATGGGAGGAGCTGCAACAGGAAGGACAACTGAGGATTTCCTTCTACCCCTCAGGAAGCCTCCATAACCTACTAGACAGGGAACACTTCCAAGAGAAAATAGAATTTGATCCTGTTTTGTTTTTTTTTTTTTTTTTTTTTCCTGTGGTGTGTAGTACTCTCAGAAACATGACAGAAATTCATGTTTATCTTCCAATTTGGTGAAAATCTTGCCTTCTTAGTTCTAAATAAGTACTTTGGGTGTGCTTCAAACATATTTTCGAGTGATTATTCTCAATTCTTAGGGCTAAGCAAATTACTTGAAAAGCAAAGTAGATCTCTTTGTTGACTCACAGAACTCCAAGAGCTACAATCTACTCCCCCAAAAGAATGTGCCCAGTAACATGAGCTACATAAGACATTGCTATATTTGCATACACAGTTTCAAAGACTTTTAATGGGTCCAAGTAAAAGTAATCTTAAAACTCTCAAAAGCTGAAGAAGGGATTTCTAATTATAATTTTAAGTATATTTTTTCTTTTAAATTTGAACTTGAAATTTTAATTTTGAAAATTGTTTCAGTTACCTGATAAATGGCTTTGCTGGTATATTAGTGATCATATACTGTAAAGACCTTCTTTTAAAATAACTTATTAAGTACTCTTTTTCAATACAGATTGTACAAGCCCTACTCTGTGGTAATCATACAGTAAATAAAGAAAACTTCCAAAAAATAAACAATAATAAACATCATTCATGGTGTTGTCTGAACCTCTAAAGTACTGTGGCCTCTAACAATCCTTTTTCCTCTGGCATCTCTTGCTCTAGTGATGCATTTCTACACACTGAAAGAACAGCTTACTCTTTTGACATGTTTTTTGTAATATCCAGGATTGCTACTGCTTCAGTGGTGCATTATTGTAATACTTTATCAAAACAATGCCTGCCAGGAATCTTTCCCAGAAGAAATTTTATATAGTTCTTTTAAATGACAAGAAAGAAAGCCCAGTTTATGGAATTTCTTGGTGATCCTCACATAATCATGGATGCCACGGAGCCACAGTGTCTAGAAGCCTTCCACTAAGTTATTTTGTCACTTCATTCTAAAGAGGAAACTAAATTTTGCACAAAAGTTGCTGCAGAGAGGAGGCTAAATCCATAAACTCTGGAGATCTTTCTGATACCTCAGATCCTCAAGGTCTCTAATAAGATGATGAAAATGAGAATAAGCGCACTGTTTTTCATCCTATTTTCAAACCAAGTTCTTCAGCAAGAAAAGAAGGTTTTGCCCTAGAACTCTCCCAAATAGAGCTGCTTTTGACATTGAGTCTCCCTTACCTGGACACAGTTCCTGATATCATTTAAGAGCAATCATTAGATTTTTCTTCCATATATTTGAACATTGTCCCTTTGAACATGTTGTGACTTTTATCATCTATAACCTCCTTGGAAAGGGTTCCACAGGTCTTCTCAGAACAGTTATTCTAATTGAGTAATGGCAGAGCTCCTTCTACATGTTTTGAATCCTGGTCTTGGAAGCTTATTTTGATTTCATTTGTCTAGTGGGTTTTCTGTTTTGTTTTGTTTTTTGCTGTTGTTGTTGTTGTTTGTTTGTTTGTTTGTTTTTGGTTTTTTTGTGTTTGTTTTTGTGTTTGTTTTTGTTTTTTTTAATGAGTCCAGTGAATGATCAATACTTATTTCTCATCACCAAAACTTTCATGATTATGTAGGTTTCTGTCACAGCCTCTCTACATCTACCCATTTCCAAAGTAAAAAATAACAGTGGAAAATACATGATGACTTTTACCACGTGTTACCATTTTCTGCATCTTTTAACGAGTTGTCTTGATTATTATGATGAGTGCAGTGAAGGTATAAACACACACAGTACTGCAGATATACTTGAACCATTGCCGTTTCCAAATGTCTAAATCAATTTTCTGTTTCATTCTCCATTATTTCCTAATGATTTCTAGCATTAGATTTTCTTTTTTTTGACCACTACTGAACACAGAGCTGACATTTTCATAAAACTTTCTATCATAACCTCTAGGTCTCATACCTGAATGGTAATGATCATCTTGGAAGAGTGGCATTTAAGAAACTACATTTAACCTACATTCAAATGGCAAAAATGCATAACCTGTACAAAACACCAAGGAAGGTTTTCACTGGTTAGAACTTTAAAGGCATCATTGGCACCTGAGGTTTCTCCACAGCACTTGCCAAGAGGTATCAGTATTTTGGGTGGACCAAGAGCCTTAGGAACATAAATCCATTTGGATCCTGGATGTTAGGCAAGTCTACCATTTTTTTTTTTTTGGCTAAGTGATTTAATCTTATGCTCACAGAAAGTCATTGAATTTAGCTGAAGGTAGAATGTCCACAGCCAATTTTATTAAAACCAACCAACCAAACAAACAAACCCAACAGACTAAGATGTGACATTTTTATAGATTAAACATAAGCAACAGCTATTCAGAAGTGGCAGATCAGGGTATTAAAATCTGTTAACCTTCAGGTTTTATGACTCCCTGTTTAAGGAAATTTCTTAAGAAAATTACTCTTAAGAACAGCCTGATCTAGAGGGACTAGGTCTAGATGGGACTATGCGTTCCCTTCCCTCTTTATGTTGGGTATGATCTATTCTGTTTATGAAAATAGTAACAATAAAATAATAATAAAAAATAGTAATAATAGTAATAGAAAATACATGCAAACAGGTATTGTTAAGTAGGTGTATTTAGGCACAGTTACAGCAAAGTACAAATTTCATTGCAGGTATGCTTGGAAAATACATAGATTTGTAGAATTATGGAAGGTTTTTGATTGGAAGCAACCTTAAAGACATTCTCATTCCAATTCCACTCTATGGCTAGGCACACCTTCCACTGGAGCAGGTTGCTCCAAGCTCCATTGAACCTGGTCTTGAACACTTCCAGGGATGGGGCAGCCACAGCTTCTCTGGACAACTTGTGTCAGGGCCTCCCCATCCTCACAGGGAACAATTTCTTCCTAATACCTGCTCTAAGCCCATTCTTGTTCTAAACCTATTATTTTTCATTTTGAAGCTCTTCCCCTTTATCCTATCACAACATAGATAGGATTGCCCTATCAGACCACTTAGAAGAGCTTCTGAAAACATCCATTTTTATCCACTACAAATGATGGCATTTTGTCCTCGAGATGCCATTGGTACACCTTGATATTGGAATCTATAGGTGAGAGGCTGTTGATTAGATTCACCTATCCTAATATTATACCTCTTCTAACACAGTGTAGACAAGACACAAATGGGAGGTTGCTCCATAGGATGAGTCAGAGAGCAGATGGGAGAATACAGCCTTGAAGGAGTCAATTGTCACTCTGGAAGAAAGATGGATCCAGGCAGGAACATGTCTCTAGGGGAACCATCTTTCCTGCAGTGAGACTCCATTCCACTCTAACCAGCTGCTGGTACCAAGGATGATTAAAAGGAGTAAAAGTGCATGAATGTTGACCTTAAGACAATGCCATCAAAACAAACCCAATTTTACAAAAACTGAGGAACCCAAAATCAATAGTGAAGGACTCATGGGTGAGACTGTAGGCATGTGTGGATACAGCATCTGTAAATCTTCGTGTTGCTTTTGAATGCTTTTCTAAAATATATTTAAATTACAAATAATGTTTGGGTTCAACACAATGCTAATGACATAAAATGTGATGGCCTATGATGCACAGAGGTCAGACTAGCTGCTTTAATGCCTCATTAAGAATATATGAATCTATGAAAAATAAATCACTTCAGGGGAAATGATGCATTGTAACTAAGTTGCTCTACTTTTCTACTTCTAGCAAGTACCTCTGTACTTGTCTCCTAGCTCTTTTCTGAGGCTTGGGCAGTCTTATCACTGAGTTCAAGGGAGTCTCAGAAGGACTGAGGATAAGACCTTTTAAAAATCATGCTCTTAATCAGTTGTTTCTGAAGTCATTTCAGTATGCATGTGCTTCTGGTTATGACTGAGATTCTTTTAGATGCTAAGATACTCACCTGACTATCTTTTTTTTTTTCTTTTTTTTTTCTTTTTTTGTTTTGAAACACAATAAGTAAAAGCCCAAAAGAGCTAGAGTTGTAGATTATTCCTCACATACCTGATAGATCAGACTGTCAAGTGACAACACTTGATAAATATTGTCTGAACAAAACATGGTCAAATATTTAAAGAACTGTTAAGCTTTAGTGTGCATGACTGTACCTCAATAACAAGTTAATATTATCAAGACTGAATTGATACTTCCTCATACAGACGTATAAAAATATGTATATATATTTTTTAATATTTTCACATACCTTCAGCTGAAGTATATCTTCTAACTACTTAATATCAGATTTGGGAGTTGGAACTGGATAATCTTTAAGGTCCCTTCCAACTGAAATAATTCTATGGTTCTATGACCAAACTCACTTGTTTTACAACCTTTAGTATTAGTTAATTATTCCACACATCAAAATGAAAGTAAAGATCTGAGTAATTTAAAGCCTGCCTTAAAACAAATGCCACTATATAAATATTAGCAATATGGTTGCTTATTCTGCTTCTGATATTACTGATATTATTATTCTGATTGTTTTAAAAATAACAATCATCTCCTGCAGGATGAGGTAGTGGTATTTTGTATTTTGCCATATTTCAGAATAGTTACTTTACATCCTTTTCAAGTGGTATTTCCCTAACTTTTGTACTTTCTCAGTCCAAAAGCCCATACCAAATTGAGACTGATGTACCACAAAATAATGTTACTCAGGACATTTTATGCCTGGAAACTGGAAAAAACCCTGAGACTCTCCTAAGCCCTATGGGCTACACAAGCCTTCTTTGCTGGTGTAGCATGAGCTCCAACACTTAAGCCAGGTGCTTCAGGGAGATGTGTGAGGAGGATGAATTTCTTTAAGTGTTCAACCCAATTGTCTCTTCAGAGCAGTTGACGCCAAGACAGAAAGAACTTCAGAACGTGGTCAGACACGGAGGTTCTTCCTCCAAAAGAAATCTGCAAAGCTCCTGAGGGTGCTCATCACTGTTAACAATCTGCTTGAACATAGTCTTCTGTGATTGCCTTGGCTGCCGTGGGAGCCCTGGTAAGGAAAGCAGCATCAGACAGAGTCAGTTGTTCAGTTCATGGTTAAAAGAAGCAGATGAAACTTGGTGAAACAACCCTGAATTAGACCAAATCGCTGAAACCGCCAAAGCAAACTAGGAGAGACAAAACAAAGGGCACATCAACATAATGTACATATTGTGAGGATTCTTGAAGGTCAGAGCATGCTCTTTTACTTCTTAGTGACATATAATGCCAATATTTGTCAGACCTTGATGAAGACCAAAGCTCAGCCAGAAAAAAAAGCACTGCATGACATTTGTTTTCAGACCTCTACCTTTGAACAGCTTTTGTTGTAGGCACCTGGCTATGAACAGAGTTTATAGCCAGAAAGAAAAATGTACTCTGGGTTTGGAGCACGGAGAGGGCTTCAGCTGTGGTGGTGAGCAATGATGAAACAGTCACACAAAGAATAGAAATGTTTTCTTTCCATGGGCAGCAAATTAATGGCAGGATTTATCCCAATGAAAATTTACTTTGAAAATCAACAAGGGAGTAAACTCAAAAACGATATGAATTTATTTGGATTTTATTTTGATAGAATGTAATGAAAAAATGAGAAATTTCATTTTAACAAGTTATCTAAACCAAATAGATTTTTCCAAGTATTTCTTTGTCTATCTGAAAATTTTCAGGGTGCAGATCCCCAAATGGACATTAATCTATTCAAAGATGCATTCTTTTAAATTGGGCTGATAAAATTTGTATTTAATCCACCCAACATGGAGGGTTGTTGCTTTTCTTCTTCATTTTGTTTTGTTTTGTTAGTTTTTCTTTGGTTTTAATTAAGCTAAGAACAATTCAAATCATTTTTACGTACTAAAGAAACCTCTGACTGCATCTAGAACCAAGTATTTTCAAAGGTTGTGAGCTCTTGTGTGTACTTGCACCTTGTGATCCACTTGCTTGTAAATGAATGTATTTCAAAAAGGTTTATTAAATTTCCTTTTCTTAGTTGTTCTTTTTTTTTCTACAGAAACTGGTTGAAAATGACACCTTCTAATCTGATGGCATTAGAAGACAAGGAAAGCAATGAAAAGTTGAGTTTAAAAAACTTTAGTTATTATTCACAGGAGTGTCATTGATGAAACAAATATTGTGAATTTGAAGTTTTCCTTTTTTTTTATTTTATTTTTTTTTTTTTTAGTTAAATTTGTCCTCTCTGCTGAGGAAATAAAACTATATAAAACACCAGGAAATAGAATAAGATTAAAATAAAATAAAATAAAATAAAATAAAATAAAATAAAATAAAATAAAAT
>JAODKT010001744.1:4289616-4309280 GCA_027576195.1 Cossypha heuglini
AATATGGCTTATATTTACAACTCACATATATGGTCTCTGTCTTCTGTCTCTTTAGTTGCCCTTCAGAAAATATGTAGGTTGTTGTTTTAAAACAAAAATTCTGAGGTGTTTATCAGATGAATACACACATTTTCAGCATAGGTTCTGCTCTCTCCAAATAGGGCTGTCTACTAGATACCAGAAAATCCCATGAGGAAAAAAAAAAAAAAAAAAAAGTGAGCATTTCAGGTTAACAGAACACAATATTTACCTCAGAGAAAACAGAGATTTTTAGCCCCCAGTCTTGCATAATTTAGGTGCTTTCCTAAGTTCAGTATTCTGCTTTGTAAAATAGGTGTTTTTCAGAGTGGTACAATCCCGAGGGCTTAAGGAAGATGGCAGATACACGGGCACAGCACTGGAGCTGATTTGAAATAGTGATAAATGTCATCCCCCAGCATTTTTTTTCTTTTAAACAACTTTTTTTTTTTTTTTTTAATATTTTGTAGATTTTTAGTTGCGCTCACAAACTGGATTGCACATAGAAGTGTATAGATATTTCTTCCTTGGAGCCATGGAAAAGACAGAATGGTGAATTTTTATCCTGAGGTCTCAGGTATATGAAGTTCTAGTTCATCCCCTGGCAGAACACAAACATTATACAGGGGTAAACCAGCATTAGTTCTAAGGAATGCAGTAACACTCCAGCTATGGCCTTTTTTTGGCTATTCCTCTTGGTAACCTCTGTAGGAAGTAATTACCCACATCATTACTGAAACTAGTTTTAAGGCATCACTTCAGGAGGATAAAGCAACTTTTCAAATTATTCCTCTACTGAAATGAGAAAATTGAATAGTTCCAGGCAAAAAAATGAATTGTAAGGCGAATGAGGAAGGATATCAGCAAGATAATTTGGTAGAAGGTATAATGGTAGCAGTATTATTTCTTTTCCTTTTGGTAACTTTTAGTTTTAATTAAAAGATTGGATTAACATCTGTCACTAATCCCAGCCTTCTCCTGTTGAATTTACCATGTGATATACTTTCATAGTCAACATTGTCGAGCATCTTTTATCAGTCCTGTTTTATATGTTTGTTCCTGCTATATTTGTGTTATTGTGGAACCTCCACAGATTTCCATAGTGTTCTTTTGTCCTTTTGAAAATACTACCTTGTTGAAAATTTCTTTTATCTCATTCCAAATATGTGAATGGAAAAAAACAACTGCAAATGGTTGTTGTATAAGTTAAGCTGCTAAATAAATTATATAGAAAAATTAAAAGCTGCAAGTATGCAGTATAATGCATATTTTATTATTTCCTCCTTACAATGTTGTTTAAAAATACATAACCTCTTGATGTATGTATATTTCCTTGAGGAAGGTGCTCTGTAGCTCTGAGGCAGGATAAGTAGCATGTGATGTGGCAGCTGTAACGTAACAGCATATTTTCCCATAAAAAGCAGAGTAAATGGGCACATAAATTCCATATAAACTGTCAGCATGTCAGCTATGCTAACACTGGGTAAGCTACTGCCCTTGAGCCTCACAAACTTATGCACCATCATTTTTCAAACAATTCTCTTCAAGAAGTGGTGCAGCTCCTGTGGAAGCAACGCTCAGACCACCCTTCCTTTGGCCACTTCAGCTGACTTTTGTTCCTGTGCAAGACACAAAAAGGGATGAAACCCAGCCTTTGGCTGGTATAGGTCATGTTTTCTCTGGTGTCTGAAACTCTGCAGGGAGTTTAACTATATTTTCTGATAGATTATCCCAGTCCAGGTTTCATCTCATCTGGCTTAAGGTATCAGCAGAGCTCTGCATTTGAGCAAGTCACCCCAGGCTCTGCAGCCACTCGTGGCAGTCAGCTGGGGTGCTGAGCTCTTCCAGGGAGCAATTCATCTGATCCACTTTAGCTGACGTGCATCACACCTCGACAGAGCCTGGGGAATTCAACAGACACCAACAGCTGCATCAGGAGTGTCTAAGTTAGAAGGCATGAATCAACTCCTGAATATCTCCAGACCTCTAAAATAACTGTTCTGCTAATTAATTTTTTTTGTTTGTTTGCTTGGCTTGATGTCTGACTGTCCTACATCTTTGGATGGATGGATGGAAGTACCTCATGCACTTGGCCCATCTCAGTAGCCCCTGCTAAGCTACCCACCTCAGCTTTCTCGGTTATGGTAAGGAAATATGCAGGCTGATTGTGTCTCCCCACATACAGTGAACTGTGGAATATGGAAAAGCAGAAGAAGGAATTATGATACAATTTTGGTGAACTTCATGCAACATTCAAATGCAAATATATTCCAAATACCACACATTTGTCGGGAAAAAGATGCAACTGTGCATGAGTTGGAAACTTTCTAGGCCAACAACTTTGTAATCATATCAAAAAGTTTGTAATTTTTTCCAGTTCATTATTTGTAGTAGTTATTTCAAAAAACTATTCCTAAGACAAGGGAAAAAAACATGCTGATAATTTTACAATGAAAATTTCTGCATATTTAGAATTCTTTCTTGAATGAAATATAATAATTTACGGCTAAAGAAAGAAGACAGGAAGATGCATCCCCTTAACAAATTTGAAAAAGCCTTTTTTTCCCTTCATACTTGTCAAATGTATTTTAGGACAGGAAAGCCATCACCCAGAAAACTTACATGGGAATGTTTACTGACCACCTTAGATTACTTCACATGTTCTGGAGTGTGACACAATGGTCACAAAAGACAAGCAATGTCAGCTTGAGGCAGTTAAAATTGTTGCATCAACAAAGAAAATGAAACTCTCCCACAGTCACCCTTCCTCTTCAAGGTCAAGCGTTCTCTGTCGACCTCTTGAAACATGCACACAACTAAATTATACAGGCATATCATGGTTATCATAAATACATTATGTACTCCTATTTTCATAGTTAATGTAAGAGGGTCAGAGAAAATTTTTACTTGATAAGGCGGGTCAGTAACCTGAAAATGTTGAAGAACACTGCTTTAGATAGATGGACAAGGAAAGTCTTTATGACCTGATTTCCATGAACTTTAGCTGAGTTTCAAGTGCTGAGGAGGTATTTTAGTCCACAGTAGAAAGCAAGCCAATCTGAAGATGTTTCCTAGGTTGCTGTCAATGAGCTGCTCAGCATTTCTCCATGTCATCTTTTCCATGTGACTCAGGTGTCCAAAAATACTTCACTTTTAATTTGAATCCTTCAAGTAAGCATTGTGAATTGCTGTTATCAACTAATGAAGCAACATAGTTTGAAAGTTTAATAAAATCATGAAAATTTATCTGGTGGCTTGACTAAAAATGATCTTTCTGAATTAATTTAGCTGAAATAGAAAGCAAAGGAGATGATTTCTGTCTGAGTTAGGTACATTCTGCTTGTTCATTTTATATGGCTTATTGTGCAACAGATCTGGTCTTTGATAAAGGATTTTAGGCAATGCTGCAATGAAATAAAGTAATGCAGTGAGGAAGAAGAAGCCAAAATCATCAGAGTGAATGTTTACAGTTTTAAAACATCCAGTCTACTCATTAACCATTATTTGAGTAAGTGTCCTTATTACAATTAACTTTCAGTTTTAAAAGTACTTTAATTTATATTTGGTTATAATAAGAGTTTTGTCTTCTTAGTCTTTGTTAGTTTTTAATTTTTTTTTGCTTGTTAATTGTTTTTTTATTTGAAACCTCCTAGATTCCTAGCTACACACTAACATTTGAATGTTCAAATCAACTCTTTTTATAATATGAAAAACATAAAAGAAGAGAAGAAACTGTGTTTATTGGCTCCAAAAATACAAATGTGCTTTTATGTGATATTCACATTCAAAAACTCACTTTTCAGACCCTTGCGATCATGTTCTGAGAAGCAAACCAAAGTTATGACCACAAAGTTGGCCTATGGAAGGATAAAAAAGAAAGGTAAATATAGTTGTTATATTTCATTGTGCTTTCTTGGCATCCAACAAAACATTATACACCAACAATTATGGTAATTAAAACCAGAGAGAATCACATGTCATGACAAAAAGATGGTAGTCACTTTTGATACTCTTACTAGGATTGAGCTGAGATTTATCTGATGTTCTGGCACAGGGATGGTTTGATCTCACACCCTATACAAATGGATCTACTAAAAGACAAAGAATTTCTGACAGCTGGGTAGATTGCCAGTAAACTTCTTCATGCCCTTAGGTTTGGTGGCTTGGGTAGTAATCCTCATAAGAATTCTTAAATCTGTTTGTAGGTTGATTTATATATATCTTATGAAGTGCATACAGATAGTAAAAAAGGAAATATAATAAAAGAAAAGATAATATATTACCATAAAAGGTTATATTTGTTTTTTGTTGGTTTTTTTTTTTTCCCTTAAAGCTGAGGAGGAGATTTCATTTTAGGATGTGTTTCAAGATTTATGCAAACTTTGCATCAATGTATATATGCTGTTTCTATAGCTAAGCCTCAAGCTGTGATCCCATCAGATCTCCTGGGGCACTTCCAGCTGTGATCCTGTCAGATCCCATAAGCTAAATAGGTTGGGCCAACTCAAGCTGTGATGCTGTCAGATTTCATCAGCTAAGCAGGTTTGGGATGAGTCAGTGCTTGAACAGGAGATTGTAATGAACAGGTTGGTTTCAAAGGACGTGGTGGCTGCAACAACTCCACAAAGGTGGGAGAAATTCCTTTTTCCTCCATTGATCTCAGGCAGGAACTCTGCACTCCCAACACGTCACACTGCTGAAAGTGCTTAGGAAAAGGGGGGATGAAACTGAGGCACTTCCCCAGATCCCATCATAGATAATCAGACTGGAAAAGAGATTTTTTATTTTGTTTTGTTTTGTTTTTAATTTTGTTTTTGTTTTTGTGCCTATAATATGTGTTTCCCAGGAAGAAATCAGGAGAGAAACATATGACACTGGAATGGGTGAGTGTGGTCCAAATCTTTTTGGACAGCTATGTGTATGCTGTTTTCCCTTTGGAAACCACCCTTGCTGACAAGAATTTGCAAGACTTCTGCAGATGCAAAAAGAAGGAACAAGTGCTTCCATTACATTTCTCAGGTAGCTTCCACTGCAATGTGTTAGGATAAGACTTCTGAAGGATCAGTTTTTCTTTCTCCTTAACAAAGAAACCTGCATATCTTGCTGGTGATATTATTCCCTGCAGAAGCCTTCAGAAGCTTCTTTAAAGTTCAAGTTTGTATTAAACCAATTTACTGAATGGTTAATTAAATTAAATAGGTGAGGTTTACAAGGTTTCATGTGTAAAACACCTTTCTTTATTTATTTTTAATTCATTCTCGCTCATTTCATTGTGAAACCAAAGCAAAAAGACAACGAAAGTTGTGAAAAAAACTTAAAAAAAATATCAGCTCTGGAAGAAAAGGAAACTATGCTTTGAAGTTGTATCCATTTTTCAAGGTTGATATTGGATTTTTTTGTGTGTTTATATTTGTGGCCTTTTCAATAGATATTTGTAACAAAATAATGTCTGTATTAAATCTTCATTAAATAGATAAGGCAAAATCTGTTGTAAAAATGAACTTGATAAAAAGAAGGGCAGAATTTCAAAGAAAACATTAACTAAAATAAAACATTACAACAATGATGATGTAAATTTTTTCACTACACATTTCTTTTGTGACGTAATATAAAAGGTATTTTTAGTGAGGAAAACTGCTATTGTGGAGTATTTTATGAGCAGTTTTTAGGAACAAGATCTCTTGCTGAAATGACCCATCTCCATGATGAGAGGTTATCTAAAAGACAGGAATCAGCTTTCTGCAGAATAAAACTTGAGAGATCCTGTTGTCTTAATATAGTAAAAGGCAAAGATCTCCAAAGAAATACTAAGGGTGTATTCAGTCAGCTCCTTCTTCCTTTGCTTGTAATGAATTGTGGGACAGAATATGGGTTTTTTTCAGAATTTTTTGGGAAATCTGACTTAAAACTCACAACTGTTGTGTGTGATGATCAGCTGATGATGTATCCCAGAGTAATTTGAAAAATAACCTTCAGGAGTACAGGGATGAGACTCACCTCACCATACTAGCCTGGCCAGATCTAGCAAAGTGAAAATCTGCAGTCAGCTGGGACTCCTCTCAGAGTCAGAGGACAGGAAGCGGAAACCCAGAAATCACTTTTCTTGGCAGCTTTTCACATAGGCACACCAAAACTTCAACTCTCTTTCTGTTGACTTAAAAGGGAGAACTGGGGGACTGATGGGGATATCCATGCAGATATCTCTATTAGTCAGACAAATGCAGCCTGTGTTTTCCCACAAAATGTACACCACAGTATTGGACTAACTTTTCCCTTTCATTTGGCTAAATCCAAGAGGTGTTATTTCTCCTCAACACAAGAATTAGTCAACACAGGGAAAGCACACCTTATTTGCTGTAAAATATCTGAGATGTGGTTTTAAAGTGTTAGGTCCTCACCACTTTGCTTCTTCTCCCAAGGCCCTGCAAACTAAAAGACAACCAGTTTTACAGTTCAGATGGTCTCAGCCACCATCCAGGTTGGAATGAAAAGATATGGATATGTCCTGGCTGTACCTCAAGCTGCCTGCACACTCACATTGCTCCTAGCACCCCAGTGAGACTTTCTTCATCTTCTCAGTGTCATCCTGACAGTTGCACAGAGTAGAAACTGCTGAGTTTTTATCAGTGTCTGGGCTTCCTTTACTTTGACAGGATTGCTAGGTTGTGGTTTGGCTATCCAGGAACATGCAAACTCAGCATGGCAGTCTGTGCTCCAACCCATCTTGCACAAGGGACTGATGCCTGGAAGAAGCTTCTCTGCCCTGGGCCTCAGGGCTGATAAAATTTTCTGTTTGCTTGTCTCTGCTTAGAGGCACAAGGATGTTTTCCCCTCCTCCCTCACCACCCCCTCCCACCTTCTTTTTTTTTTTTTTTTTTGATGCTTAGAAATTCCCATTTGGAATGTTAAACTGTAGATGAAGGTTCTGATGTTTGTGTCAGGATTAGCATGGTGGGTGGGAGGGAGAGGGAGATGCTTTCCTCAGGAGCAAAGCCCTCAGTGCAAGAGAGTACATCAATAGACATGAGGGGAATCTAAAGCATAAAGCTTGGCTTTTTAAAGGGCTGAAGTTAGAAAAAGTGCTCTTTGTGAAACTGGTCACAAAGGGAGCAAAGTGTCTGCACCAGAAACACTGAGTGACCTTTTCAAAGTGTTAGGCACTGTTTATTTTCGTTGAATTAAGTGTGTATGTGCATGTGAGTGTGTTGTGTGCTGAGCAACTGACAGATGCTGCAAATTTTTCCCTAAACTCACTGAGTCTCTACTAATTAGAAATGGGATGGAGCTTCATTTTGTAATTCACAGTTAAGTTCTTAATTTTGAAATACTTCCTGAGCCAAAATGGACACAAGTAGGCAATGCTTCCCCCTTAAATCTGTTACGAAGCACATTCTGGAGGAAATTTCTTGGTTTAATTCAGCACTTCATTCACATTTCAATATACCTTTTTACATAGAATTCACTTCAGCTACATCTGTATTGACTGGAGGGACAAAAAAGCAGAGCAGGGGCAACCCAGAAGATTCCTGGAATGTGCTGAGGACAGCTTCCTTCTCGAGGGATGGAGGAATAACAACAAGGAGGATTGCTGTGCTGAAACTTGAGCTCAACATCAAGCAGGGGGTCGTGGAGAATGTGAAGCAACATTTCCTGCCCTGGGCTTCAGGAAAGGAGACTTTGGTCTGTTCAAGGAGCTACTTGGTAGAGTGCCGTGGGAAATGGCCCTGGAGGCAAAAGAAGCCCAAGAAAGTTGGTTAAATATTAAGGGTTATCTCAAAGCTCAACAGAGATGTGTCCCAACAGAGAGAAAGTCAGGCAAAACCACCAGAAATCCTGCATGGATAATGGGGTGATTGAACAAGATTTCAAAGTGAAAAAGGGTAGATTTAGACTAAGATATATGGGAGAAATTTACTTGGAGGATAGAGAAACATTGGAGCATGTTGTCCAAAAAAGTTGTGGCTACTCTACCCCCACAAATGTTCAGGACAGGCTGGATGAAGCTCTGAAAAACCTGGTCTGGGGAAGGTGTCCCTGTCCATGGTGGGGTGGTGGAACCAGGTGAACTTTAAAGATTTCTTCCAACCCAAACCATTCCAGGCTTCTACAACTCAGTGCTGTGCCTGTGATGTTATGTAATAGAAAATGTGAAAATAAAGCCACATCTTTACTAGTAAATTATACATGCTCAGAACTGGGTTTGGATGCAGAAGCCAGCTGGCATGGATCAGTCCAGGTCCTTACTGGGAAGCTCTTCTGGGTGGCCACATCCAAAATGCCTGTTGAGAGTCATCCTTGGCCCATGTTGTCTCCTGAACTGCTCCCAGGAAAATGTCTGGGGGACTGCTGGCTACCAGATGCCAAAATTGTGCTAGGGACAAGTTTAACAATTTAACTTTATAGGCAATTGTATTCCAGAGCAGAGGAATATTTTCTGGCACTGATTAGCTTAGAAGTACAAGTACATCATTAAATCCTTTGGACTGTGCTGTTCTTAATTTGGTCAAAAACCAAAAGAAGAAGAAGGTCTCATTGTGTTACACTCTGAGGAATATCTCTATGGCTTTATCCTCAGATTAGCCTAAAGACTGTGTTCACTTTCTTGGCTGACAGCTCCAGGTGATAGGAAAATTATCCTTCATGTGCCTCTTACATGCTTCTCTGTAAACAAATCTTTAGGTTTGGAAGGAAAAGACTATATAGCTTAAAAACACAAGTCAAAGGCAGCTGTGCATTTGTGAACCTTTATATATAGCTAAAATATGTATTAATATTCCCTTGACCTGATTTTATGTGCTGGCAAAACTACTTTACATTTGCTTTCATATATTACAGTAAAAAATTTGGATTAAATGGACTATTCTTTACATTAAGGTATATTTTAATTTTGGACTTGTTGTAAGAGCAAAGAAAATGCCATTTATGGCCATTCAACCCGGATGTGGATGAATAAATTGATGGATAAATGGGGAGAAAGCAATTGCAAAGTATGGATTTTATTTTCTGCTTAATAATTTTATTTCAGGAGGTAAGATATTAATTTTATTTTATCTTTGGTAATTTTTTCAACTATTTTTGTTGTTTTAGAAGCCTTCTTCCTTCATCAAGTGAAAACTGTTTCAGCTGAAGATATTTCAAAATACATATACAAAAAATTTACTTATGTTGTCTCTTAATGGGTAATACAGGATAAATGGTGTATAAAACAAAAATTTGTTTAGAGTAACTGCAGAAGCAATGAGGAAGATTTCAAGATGATCTAATTGGAGGTATCCCTTCTACTTGCAGGAGAGTTGGACTTGATGCCTTTTAGAGGCCTCTTCCAATCCAAATTGTCCTATGATTCTGTGATTCCATCAGTGACCTGAGTGGCTGAACAATTCCACTCATGATTCTTAGACACATCCCCAAAACCTCGCTCTGCAATGGGCTTTAGATGTAGACACTCATAGATTGGGTTATATGAATATTTTCAAAAGTCTCAGCATCTATTTAAATATTAAGTATTTATCTAAAAAACAATTGTATTTCTAAAAACATTAACTTGTTAAATGCTTCTAAAGATGCAAGCTTTTTTTTTTTTTTTTTTTTTTTTTTAATTTTTCTCTATCTGGGACCTGAGTTGCTTTGATATCCAGCAATAAATCCACTGCAAAAGTGTTAGAATCACACTGAGAATGATATTTGGAGCTACACTTCTGGAACAAGTAAATAATTTATATTGATCATTCTGGAAAACAAAATCCATAGATGTCAGGCATTCCCACATATCTTGGAAATCTAGGCAGCTGTCTTTTATGGTGAGGCACAAATTTTTACTGCTGTTGCTGGTGGAATGCCAAGTTTGGAAGAAAGTTTGTGCCCTTCTAATCCCCTTCTCCTCCCCCTAAAGATACAGAAAAGCCACAGTGAGTCCATTTTAACTCATAATTGAAATCTTTCTCTCTCTAAACAGAAGCACCCCTTAAAATAAAATAAAATGCCACATAAAATGCAATTTCTAGTACAATATAAAATGTGCTTTCACTCAGGCTCTCTGTAGCATTATCTCTAACTGCAGTGTAACTAAAAACTAATAACCTCATTTTTAATTAGCTGGGTTTGTGGCATTTTGCACCCATCTCATAGTTGTTCTTTCTGCAGTGAATATCATTATTAACTCTGGATGTCTTCAAGGAGATCTTAAATATACTTTGCTTGCTCTCTTCTTTTTTACTTTCTGAAAATTGTTCTCAAAACCCTCATATTCATTAAAAAGAGGAAAAAACCAACATTTTAACAGTGATCTTACGCACAGTATGAGTGATTCTGATTTTATGTAGCTATTCTCTTTGTTCTTCCATTATCTGAATTCTTTCCTCTTCTTTTAGTCAATAGAGTGGGAATATATTCTTATAAAATATTATGGTGTTTCAGTCTGACTGCCCTAAAAATCATTAAGGTGTGAATTTAGAAAGGAAGACCACAAATATTGTGCATTGGTTCCTTTGATGTCAAAATAGTACTGAGTAATTACAGGGGGTACATAATATGTTGTGGCTTTCAGTTCTTTTAGAGACATTACTTATACTGAGGGCTGATATAAAAGGACACTTTTATATAAAAGCATTCACTGTGCAGCAGTGGTGTAAACAGGAAGCTCTCTCAGTTTACAGCCCTTCATCTCAGCTGTCAGAGAAGACAAGACACCCTGTACACATTTAGGAAATCTTGTAAACTATTGAAAATCTGACCTGAAGCATACCCTAAACCCAGATGGGTCACATCGCTGACCCATGCTGTGTCCAGCTGTTGTCCCATCACCCCTCAGATCTCTTGGAGCTGGGCAGAGTTCCCTGTCCACAGCCCAGGTTCTGGAATTAGTTGGTTTGTAAACATCCCTTCCAACCTTTTCATTCTATGATTCCATGATTCTAAGAATAAAAAAGATAATGGTCTGCACATACTGACTTGTGCCGCAGGGACAAAATATGTATTTTTTGGTCACATTTAGATAATTTGAATTATTTCCAACTGAAATTATTCCTTCTTCTTGACAAAAGATGAACATATTTTTAAATGCATGTAAGGAGGGCTGCTCACACCCCCGCTTCTTTAGAAGGCCTTTGTTGGTGATCAGTTAAATTTCCTGGCATCGTCAGCCTGCAGTTATCTAGATCAAGAATCACCTAGTTTAGATTAGAAAAGACCTCTAAAATCAAGTCCAACCATTAACCCAACACTGTCAAGCCCACCAGTAATCCACGTCCCCAAGTGACACATCTACATGGCCTTCAAGTTCCTCCAGTGATGGGGACACCAACACTGCCCTAGGCAGGCTGTTATGCCTTGTCAACCCTTATAGTGGATAAATTTCTCCTATTATCCAATCTAAACCTCCCCTGGTCCAGCCTGAGGCCGTTCCCTCTCCTCCTGTCCCTGTTCCCTGGAGCAGAGCCCGACCCCCCTGGCTGTCCCCTCCTGTCAGGGAGTTGTGCAGAGCCACAAGGTTCCCCCTGAGCCTCCTTTTCTCCAGCCTGAGCCCCTTTCCAGCTCCCTCAGCTGCTCTGGATGCTCCAGACTCTCCCCCAGCTCCATTCCCTTCTCTGGACACGCTCCAGCCCCTCAATGACCCAGATTCAAGGTGCAGCCCTCACCCAATGTCCAGCACAGAGGGGTGGTCACAGCCCTGGTCCTGCTGGCTGCACTGCTGCTGATATCCTGTGCTCTGCTGGGAAGCTGCATCCCTAGCAAACATTGGTATTGGTATTTTATTGGTATTTTAGAAGCTTGGGCAATGTTCACAATGCAGAAAACACAGAAACAAGAACTGCCTCTTTCATTGTGAAGTGCTGATGCCCAGTGCTGGAGTTGACACAGCCTGCACACAGCAAATTTCTTCCTTCCACATGTTTACATAGAAAAGAAGCAAAATAAAGTAGAAACTCGAGAAGTAAGTGGGAGTTATTCATGTGACTGATTTAAAGTGTCTATCTCTGATGTCTCAGTTAGGATGCTGATTTCTTGAAGACATATACAATTCAATCCACAGGGTGACTCATTATACAAATTTTCAGATTCTCACCTGAACTGCTCTCTCAGGGATTTTATCTCATGCCAGATTAGAAATTTATTTTGCATGTCTATCATTCAACCATATCTGGACTGTCTTCATAACTTGCTAGAGAAAATCTGCTAAAAGAGACATAGGTTTTTGAATTTGAACTTTAAATGAAGGGAAAACATAATTTTCTTTATATATGTCTTTCCTTGCAGGACTTTATGTTTCCAATAATAATGTATGCAATTGCATCTAGATCCATTTGCTCAACAAACTTCTACATAAATGCAATATCCCTGCTACAAAGATAATGAACCACTGAAGGGCAATGGGAATGTATTTCAGGAATATTTTGTTTTGTAAAAAAATCAAAAAAATATGTTGCTTTGTATTCTGCTTCTTTTTCTTTCTTAGTTCCCACTGACTCCTTATTCTGTCTCTATGTTCTTATACTTTTGGGGGCTTTTATTAGATGGATTTATAATCCTGTTTTTAGAGTGTCCTTGAATAGATTTCTATAATTAGCAATTATAAATAGAGATATAGTCTTGGGTTATGAAGTTTACTTTTATTGACTGCAACAGAAGGTTTAAGTTCAACTTCCCCTTATCTGATTATATTTACCAGAACTGTGGGAATTCACTGTGCTATAAAAATGGACCTTGCTGCTAGCTGGCATACCTAAGAACATTTAAATAAAAATAGCAATGAAAACCCAAGCAAATATTATTTATGTCAGTTAGATACCAATGAAATCTAAGGCTTTCAGGAGTAGACAGGATCGATTTTTAAATTTTTTTTTTCTCTCTCTCTCCCTTTTTTTTTTTTTTTATATGACAGAATGACACACTCTTCACTCAGCCACTCAAGCTGAAGAATGACTCAAGAACCCTGTGAAGGTCAAATGCATTTTCACCCAACTGATGCTCTTGTAAAACTGACTTAACCCTCCTTGTGCATTTCTGCACAGCATGGAAGTTAGCTTTGTAGCTCCAAATCAGATGAAAGTGCAGCGAGACCTTCCTTTTGTAGAGCTCTTTTGTTTTAAGCAGAACAAATTCCCTATAAGCAGTACTGTAATTTGCACATTGAAATGCCTTCTGCCCATAATGATCTCGCCGGCAGAAAACACTGTCATTTCACAAATGGCCCCACAGTGCTCCCCAAAGCTGTGCAAAAGTGTACAGATACAAACTGAGAAAGAAACTAATGCAGGCCCTGATCCTGCAATGGACATCTAGGGTACAATGATAGGGCACTATCAAATTGGAGAGATAACACTTTGCTCACAGTATGCCACAGCAGACATGGCAATGTGAGAGAGAAGGGAAAGGAAGCTTGGATCCGCTGTGGGTCAGCAGGGAAACGTGTTTGATGAATATCTAAACATGTTTCAGTAGGTGAATTTAAGCCACATAATGCCATTTGTGTGGAGGGAATTAAAAAAAAAAAAAAAAAAAAAAAAAAAAAAAACAAACACGTAAGACCATCTAGATACAGTATATTCAGACCTGAGAATCACAGAATCACAAATTACAGAATATGCTGAGTTGGAAGGGCCTCATCAGGGTCATTGAGTCCAATTCCTGATGCTCCACAGAACACCCCAGGAACCGCACCATGTCCCTGGAACTCTGTTAGGTTTGGTGCTGTGCCCATTCCTGCGGGATCCTGTTCCAGAGCCCAAACACCCTCTGGGAGAAAAGCTTTCTCCTGATATCAACCTAAACCCTCCCTGACATGGCTTTGGGCTGCTCCCTCGGGTCCTTCTCATCACAGAGCAGAGATCAGTGCCTGCCCCTCCTCTTCCCATCTGACTTCCTCATATTTTTGAAGAGCAGAGATGACATAACCTGCTGACAGAACTTTGCAGTGCTGACCACCAATTCTCTGAGCAGGAAATCAAGATGCCGAGAGAACCAACAGTCTTAATTACCCAAAAATTATCCAGAAAGTTCACTAGAAGAGGAATACTGCTTTACCAGGATTTCCTGCACATCTCATCATGTTCCATGACTTTCAGGGTGCGGGTTTTTCCTCACAATATCAATCAGCACTGTGAAGAAGTAGCTGTGTTATGTAGCCAGATTCTCAAACATCAAGTGACAGTGCACACTGCAGCACTGAGGACTCGTGACAGAACATGGCTCTGTAACCCACAGCTCTGTGCAACACAAGTTTTTCTTGACTATTAAGATAATATTCAGTTCTGAGAACATATTGAAGAAACTTTCCTTCAAGTTAGGACAGTGGAAAGAGAGGATAAAAGCTACTTTTGCTGAATTTCCTTGTTGGATCTGGACATTTATACTATTGTTCTGAGGATCCTCCTTGCAATAGTCAAAGATGTCTGTGAGGAGAATGTAGGAGAAAGAGATGAGGAATAAGACTAAAAAATACAGAAACAAAAAACAGTCAAAAAAGGATTAAACTTGGTTCTGAGAAAAAGGAAGCATGAGAGGAAGGTAGAAGAAAGGTCAGTGCTAAAAAACTGTACCTTACAAGATGGCCATTTTTATAAGGGTATTCTGTGCTTCACACTAAATTTAGTCCTTTGAAAAAAGGAGTTTTTAACTTGTAAGTACATGAGTAACAATAAAAAAAAATATTGTTTTCCATATGTGTTTTGGGTTTAAATTATCAGTGTTAGAGTTGGCGGGATATATGGCAAATGCAAATTTGAAAAATGGGGAAAAAATCAGAGTTTTGTAAAAGCTTAGATTTGCTTTAGCTACACGGTCCTGTTCTAGAATCCACCAAATACAAGGATCTACAAAGGAGGTGGAATTTCTGTTCTGCATATTTTTTGTGTCATAAAATATGGGAGGTTTCAACTCACATCTCCTGGTCAAACAGGTTAGATTGTGATTTTCTTGTCCATGATCCCCTTGTTTCCATGAAGGTTCTGTTTTGAAATGCCTGGGATTATCCCATATAAATTTGGGCATTTAATTGCAATGCCAAATTTAGAAGTTTTGTGACTATTGTTATAGTGAGTAGAGACTCAGAAATAATTCAATACTTTTAAGACAGTATTTATGGAGTGCTCTTCAATAACCTGTTGAAATTTTGTGGATGATGTGGATGACTATTTCCACTCAGCTTACTAAATTCAGAAACAGTGGACAAACAGTAGCCATAATATCTATACTATTAAATATCCTCTTCTCACTTATATATTTTCCTTTAGGAAAATGAAGGACATTTATACCTTTCCACACTGCCCAGCATGTAAATCATGTCGTGGTTGCTGCCTCATTTCCCTCAGAGCCCTCATCCTGCCCATGCTTGTGTCTTTCCAAAGTACCTCTTGGCATGAGAAAATATTGTGAACTTCGAACCTTGTCAGCTCTAAGCCTTGCAAAGCTGAGGACCTTCCTCCTGTACCCACTTTTCACTTGCCAGGCAGTGGCCTTTTATCAAACTACCCAAGGCTTCTGCATTGCCATAACCATTGCACCCCAAGTGTTCTTATGCACCTTGCCCTGTGGGATAATTTTAATTTATTTTTTTTAAATGCTTAAATACTTTTGCTCTTCCTCTGCCTCCTCACATTTCACCTTGCAGATACTAATCTTTGCCTGTGTGTGTAGATCCATCCGCTCCTCACCCCGTGGGTTTTAGTTTGCAGTTTCATATTAAAACAAACACAGTTTAGGAGAGAATGGATGACACTAATTTTAAAATCCAGAAAACGCTATCAAGAATATACACACCAAAACTTAATGGCCAATTAGTGTGCAACACCTGCACCTAATCAGGCATGCTCCAACCAACTCTGGCAGTGACATAAACAGTAACTACCAATGGGGAGATCTGAGCAAGTCTTAATGAGAAGCATAATTGTTCTCTTCTTCCTGAGAAGAAAACAGGAAGAAAACACTTTTTTTTTGAATCATTTTCAACTTGATCATTGTCACCACCTGCTGCCCTGCAGAGGATGCCCAGAAGAGAAACCTTGTTAGGGTAGCTCATCACTTTATTTTACTTTCCTCCTGGACTTGGGGGAGTGGGTTAAGTTTTTCTTCTCTCCTTGTTTCGTTCCTCACCCTAAGGCAGCTCTGAAGGCTATCTATACTGTCAGCTGAGGCCCCCAATAATATGCTATAGACATGTAAACCTTTGTGAACTTGTGTAGCAAAGGAGGGCATAAAAGGCAGGACCAAGTAGAGAGCAAGAAGCAGAAAAGACAGGACTGGATTTCTCTGCAGGCCAGTTCATGCCCTTGGCTTGACTTGGATCATTAAACTTGTGCCAGAGTCAGGAATCTAGCAGGGGAATAGCAGTTATAAACCAAACAGTTTATCCAAAAATTAGAAACTTCCCTTCTCCCTTCTTACCCTCAATCTGAATCAGTAATGTGAGTATCAGGGGCCCTCACATCTCCGGTCAAATTGTTTTGCTGATGATACTTTCTCAGCCTTTTATGTTCTTAAACTTTTAGTCACCTCTTGGAAGAAGCATTTTAGAGGCATTAAGCTGGAAGTCCAGGTGTAATTGTATCTCTAGAAGGTATAAAGGGTGCCACTGACAAGTATTTCAAAAATACACCAGGGACATATGCAAAGGCAGAGTACCTTTAATGTGGAATTTGTTCAGATGCAGGACTGGGGATGACAAGCCATTTAAAGGCTCATTTCAAATATTACAAGAGAGCATGTTCTTCCACTATGAAACACTGAAACCCTTATATCTGGAATTAACTTGCATAAGAATATGTAAAGTATGATAAAAAATAATTTTGTTGAAAAACACAAGCCAGAAAGTGTAATCAAATAGGAGCTCTTTCTACCTTGGACAGTTTTGCTTGTTTGTTTGTTTGGTTTAGGAAATTATCAATTTAAAAGTAAATTTATTATATTTAATCATAATTTTAAAGGTAGAAATAGATTGTAAGTATTTATGGGTGCTGGCCATCATTCAAGGGTTGAACTGTGCTGATGAAAATTGATAAAGGGAAAAAAGCAGTGTGATTTTCACAGGGGTAGGATAACTGGCATTCACATCGCAGCAGCATGCATAAATGAAAACTGAAGTTCCTCATATTCACTGTCTGACCCCATGGTTGTAAATAATAAATAAATAAACTCTTTTCAGGGGTTTAAAAATGTTCTACGCCTCAGCCAGCTGCTGCTTCCCTTCAGATGTAGTATGATAACCACTAGCAGGATCTCTTCTGGACTGATACAGTGCAAAGTTAACAGCTAACTTAAAACACCATCATTCTTGGTAATCTTAAACCTCTCAGCAAAGCAGCAGTTTGATAGCACTTCAACTATATCTCATATTGACACTGGAAAACAGTGGCTGAAATGAGGACAGAGTTTATATTTTCTTCTTTTCTCTCAGGGACGTGGAGAATGAGGAAATGATGGATGCAAACAATATTCAGGTAAACATATTTTATATTTACAGTTCCAGAAAGGCCTCCAAAAGGGAAGGGAATGTGTGCTTTACAGGAACTCAATCTTATGCAATACAATTTACTCAGAGGAAAAGGTTCAGCTGAAAAAAGAAATTATAAATTTGTAGAGCAAAACTCATACCTGTGTCTTAAAGCTCTTTACAAATACATATGAGATTGGTTTTGCTTACTAATGTGCACAGGAAACTGAAGTCTGACATTATTTTAGGACTAAGTACCATTTCAGGTTAAATTTTAGCTCCATGTCTAGAAGGAGTGGCAACCAATACTGGAGAAGGATTCCTGGGTTTCCTATGGATCAGAGGAGTGATCAGATTATTAAGTTACTGGACAAAAACTTGAATTTCATCTCTTTTATTCCTTTTCCATGACAAAGGACAAACCTATCTCAGTCTCTCAATAGCTAAGAAGATCCCTAAGTGTGTCAGAAACATCCAATATGCCTCCTTCCTCTCTAGGGGCAGTCAGCATCTATGCTTCACTCTTTCCCCACCTTTTTATGATATTAAGGAGCAAACATAAATACCTCTCCCTCTTGCAACATCAGAGGGCTTTGCTTACAGAGTGTCACCTCAGATCTGTGTCTGTCATGTTCTAGGTTATGTGCTGAGCATTGCACATGCTTGTCTGCTTCCAAGAGAGGGTTAGTGAGCAAAAATTCTTGAGGGGAGGAGGAGGTTGTGCAAGCAGCAGGATCACCTGCCCTGGCTGCTGCTCAGCTCACTATTAACTGGAGTAGAGGTGAACAGAAGACAGACTTTCCTGAAACTTCACATGCAGGGCTTCCTGCTGGTCCAGGACACAGTCTTAAGAAGGTTGTTTTTTGTTTTTTCTTTTTGTTCTGTTTGGGGCTTTTGTCAGATCCGTGGATGTGTGCTGAAGCTTTCCAATGAGAGGTGCAATGAACCATGAATATGTGTATATATCTCTATATTGTGGTATGTAAATACGTGATATTTAAGGGTTTAGATGTAGCTCTTGAGGAGTTCAGGAGTTGTCTGCAAGGCAGGATTACATAATGTGAGTAGTTGTGGTGGTAAGATTTACTGGCCAGCTTGACTCCACAGCAGGAAGTGAGCCCAAATTTCCTGGTTTCAGATGCTAAAATATTACTGCAATTCCAGCAGTTAAGGGGAAAAGAAACCTTGCACTGGCAAAGTAAAAACTATTACTTTATACAGTACTTTTAAAGAAGATAAACTTGTGAATTAGTTTTATCAATTAATTCTCTTAAGAACAGGTTGTCTCAGGAGGTTTCTGGTAAGTTTTGTTTTAAATTGTGTCTAAAATACTGTAAGAAAACGTCATCTTTGTGCACAGCTGTTTTTACACTTATTCTTCAAATCCCAGCCGATGCCAGGGATTGCAGATGAGAGTGAAAATGGGAATGCGTATCAGAAATACATTACAGAGCAGTAATGAGGTTTTATCAGCATGAATTTGGAGAAGCTGGAGTGCTTAGGATGCAGCAGAGCTGTGGGGATAGGACAACATGTGTTTCTGTTCCAGTGACATTAAAGCCAGGATCTCTGAACAAAAACCCATGTGGTGAACTGAACTCTGTATACAAATTATTTCATTACACCCAAAAATACTGAAGTCACTGATTTGGCCTTTAGGAAATCTGGCTCTAAAGACTTACTTGCCATTTCAGGCTAGATCATGATGGGGGCATCCAAATTACCTAATTTAAGAACACCCAAAATATTTTATTAACAGTGGAATTTAATTAATTATGTTGTTAAACTAGTAGAAAGTTCTCTGGCCTGGTACAGACACAGAGTTTAATGTCACCCTATATACACTGAGCAGCCAAAAACTAGCAAAAGAATGTCAGTGCCAGATTTCTGGGGCTGTATTCAATTGCTCAGTGCTTATTTTTCTTTATTTCTTTGCTAATTTTTCATGTCATTTATGATCTCACCTCTGAAAGCTCTGATCTTACTTTCTCTCATGATGCATCTGCCTGAACCCTTTCTAGTCTTCTTCCAAGGTTATTATGGACTTTGTCTGCTTCCATGAACTTTTCTGGCTTTTCAGTTTGTTTTTAGCTTGGATTCTGTCTTGTTCCTAAAGAATTTACACTGACTTTCCCTGTGACCTCAGTCCATGCCTTCATGTAGATGCTGGGAATTAAATTTCCCCTTTCTTTCTCTTCTCCTCTCTGATTTTAGAAAAAAA
>JAODKT010001744.1:4309380-4332989 GCA_027576195.1 Cossypha heuglini
AAAAAAAAAAAAAAAAAAAAAAAAAGTCACTTTGGGTTTGATTGTTCTAGATTTACCTGTACTTAAACCCCACTCCCTTCTAGTGATTAATTAATGAACATACCAAACCCTATCCTTTTTTTTCTCTTGCACTGTAGTATTTGCAGCACTTTCTTGCAGGCCTCTAGTTCTAAATAGCTTTAGCATTTAATGTATATATTTACCTAATCAGGACCTAAGGCACTCAGGGTATTCATGTCACTTGAAGAGGCTCATCTGGTTGGCAGCCACATGCTGACCATCACCACAAAAACCGTGTACCAGGAGTTTCCTTTTCATCATCTCTGCTGCCAGGACAGAGACAGATGTTCATGACTGACTGCCTCTTGAAAACTGGTCTAATGATGAGACACTTCCTCTAGGTCAGAAAAACATCTTCTGGGTCTGTGTGATGCATAAGCTTCCCACCCTCCAGCCCCTGCTGTCCTGAATATATCCTAACCCTCAGGTTTATGAGACATGAAGGAGGGATGTAATCCCTTCTGCTGGAGATGGGCCACTGCATAGAAGGGCGTGGAAGATCCAGGAGTTGAGAAAAAAGGAGTCCCAAATGTTACTCAGCAATTAAAAGCAGCCTGTGGATAAGAGAAGCTCTTAATCTGGATCTCTAGCTCCTGTTCCTCAGCTGGGCTCACTTTAAAAGGGAAAAGTGAGCCCTTCTAAATACATTAAAGTGGCTTTCCTCACAGGAGCTTTCTGGGATGAGGATTTTGAGAAGACAGAGAGAATGACCCCTCCTACAAGGTCTTCAAGTCCCTGCCTCCTGAGCCCAGATACTCAGCAGACAAAAACGACTGAAATGTCAACCCTGCATGTGAGAGCACATACTCAAAGTAAGCACACAGTCCAAGGGAGCAGGATGAGTCTGCAAGCTGACAGGGGGGAGGGATGCACACTGCAACAGCAAGACAATTATGATTAGTGTGGACAATTATGATTATGATTTAGCCGTAGGATCCCCAATAGCCATTAACATGATGCCACATTTTCCTGACAAAAAAAATTAAAAAGGAAAATTCAGTGGCTGAGCAGCAGCACTGAAACCCAGGGGTAAATGTTTGCCTTGAACAGGGCTGTAAGCCACACAAGAGAGACTAATTAAATGAGTCTCTGGCCCTTAGTTATGACAGAAATGAGAGAAAGGGGGGATTGTTTTGGGGCTTTTAATTCCCCAGCTGAGGAAGAGTGATGTGGGGAGAGGGATGGGGAAAAGAGGGGAAGGAAAAAAACATATTCCAGGGCAAAACAGGATTTGCAGGGTTTCTTTTGTCTGAAAAGCCAGCTAAAGGAAAGGAGCGCTTCCCCTCCTCTCTCCCAAAGATGGAGCTGTTGGAACAGGAGAGGAGAGGAGAGGCTGTTCGAGAGCACAGGCAGGCACACAAAGTTCTGCATTCTGCAGCAGGACTTCCAGGCTTCTCCGAAAACACAGCCACTTCCTTTCTGGAAGGAGAAATAAAAATCCGTATTATTATAGCAGCTGGGTTATTGCAAAATTCTACCCAAACACAACGACTGATATTAAGTATCTAACCCCTCTTAATTGTCTATTTCATGGGCTTTAGATTTCTGGATTGCTAAAATAACCATCTGAAGACAAGACTTCGATTCATTTTGTTTTATTAGTATTATTATTTCCTTACAATAATAATAACACTTTACACTTATACAGCACTCTTCATCTGCAGATACAGACAATGAGGACTGGATTGCTGCTATTATCCTATCACACCCCACAGATGAGAGGGGATGGGAAATTCTCTGGAGGAAGATGAGGCTGGGGGAGAAATTTCCTGAAACCTTGAGGCCCAGGAGTGATTCAGATGGAAGGATAATTAACTCTGTGACTGAGAGGTCAGCTACTTTGGTGAATTTCTTTGTTGATAAATGTTTTCAACATATTTTAGCATTTTAATTTTAATCAAAATTATTGTTAGTTTATTTTGATTTATTTTATTTAGTTTATTATTAATAGAAACAGTTCAGCAGTGTCATCTGAGCAGTCTTGAGGCCAAGAATTTGGGGGTCTGGTTTGAGTTCTTTGGAAACGTATGTTGCAGTTGAAGGAGAGTTAGACAAATGTGAAGGAAGGCAAATAATTTTATTTAGGACATACAAAATGCCCTGTTTACTTCTAAAGTCTATGATGAAATGAATGATCTGGTGCTACTAAAGCCACTCACTTATGGATTTGTGGGGACTCTATGGAAGTTAATGACTTTTGAAACAAAATTTTTTCAATTCCTTTTCTATTCAGAAACACACACATTTTGTTGTGAGCAATGCCAGGGAGTGCAGCAAGTTCAGTCCCATCTCATTTTGAGTTGCAGCTTAGACAGAGACAAGAAGTTTAAAAAAAAAGGAAAGGGGCAGCAGAAAACATGAGGATAACACTTCCCTTTGACTGTGTGTTGACATGGATTCTCTTCCCCAGGCAGGCTGAATCACCCTTAAATAAAAAAGAAGGTGACAGCAAGATTATTAGGTGTGTTATAATTAATTGTTGTCCCATTATCTCAGTTTATACATGGGGAAAATGTGGCCTGGTTTAATGTTCTCTAACACCAGATTTCTATAATGTGGATGGACATCTGAGCTCTTCACCTCTGGATTAAAAGGATTAAACATCAGGCTCTTTTATCTCATGGTTTATTTGCAGTGTTAGCCAAGAGATGCCTGTTCCTCTCTCAAGTGGGGAAAACAAGATGAACCAGAAGAACCCCACATGTGGCACATTTGGGTTGTGAGACACAGAGGGACCAAACTCTGCCACATGAGGCATAAACAGCCCTGAGTGCCACCACTCTCAGCCTGTCCTTCACCAAGGGACAAGGTGAAAGCCAAAGTCAGTCTGTTCAGACAAGAACAGTCAAAAAAACCTCCTCTCTGGAGGACACATTCATCCTTGTGCAAGGCACAAGACCTGCACCTTCTGCAAGGAAATGGAGCAGCATCACACAGCTCGTGGTGGTGCTCACACAGATCCCTGGTGAAGGCAGGCAGGGAAGCCAGCACTTGACTCCCAAGGCTCTCATCTCACCCTCAGTCACATTCCCCTTCTTCAGAGTCTTGACTCAGTAGCTCCTCATGCTCTTTGCTGCCCCTGGCACAAGGGGACCAAAATTTACAGCAGGGATAGAATGGCTTAATGCAAACCATTCTGCTTATTTTTAAAAATGAATACAAAAGAAAAAGCAAGCTCATTTGACCCGGCACATGGCTCTCCCCTTCACTGCTGCTATTATTCCCATCTCAGAGTTTTCCACTTTCTCTCTTGCCAGCAGGAAAGAAGTAACACAGAGATGTTTTATGCCACTGAGACAAAGAGGTATTGATCCTTTTTGCCTCTGGAAAAGGTTTCTAATAATTTCCAGATATATCGTAGATTGTGGTGCTGCTATCTTTAATTAAAACATGACACAGAATAGAAAGCAATTATTTGGGGTATTTTTTCTTCTCTCTATTTTTTTTAAGAGTATGTTCACTTCTTTTGTTTTAATGGGCTGTGGTATCAGACCAAATGACTTGCAAGTTGAGCACAAAGTAAATGGAAAGTGAGAGGAAGAATATTTGGCTCTTGTGTTTCTTATTCCTGACATTTAAATTTGGTGTTTTGTCCTTCATATCCAAAGAATTTCATAATCTATGGCTCCTCAACCCCCTTGGCCAGAGAAGCTGCAGGGAAAAAAAAAATCCTCTGCCCGAAGGAAGTCTGTGCTCAGCTCAACAAAACATTCCTCTGTCAGCACTGGCCCTTTGCAATGACTGCAGCAACAGCTCTGTGCACAGGCCTTGGCTCTGTGGATTTGGGAGATAGCTGTTGGCACAATAAAAAGGATCATATGAACTCAGAGTGACCCTCTTTCTACACAGAGTTCTTCAGGCAGAAGCAGAAGAGAAGAATTGACTTGCTTGCTGGCTACACTCAGAGCAGAGCTCCATTCCAGTCAAAATGGTGGGTAGGATACTCAGGTAATGTAATACTGGCAGTATTATAATTATTGGTACTTGCTGGGGAAATTTGCCCATGGACATTAACTTCTTAATTGTTTTGTTTTCTTATGATTGTGGCAATTATTGGTTCATCAATGAATTTCTAAGGCTTCACCAAATCTACTACAGAGAAACAGTTAAAACAAGGATCTGTTAACACCTTTGATTAAATTAACATTTCTAGAAACTCACACAGATATTATGCTGGGTTTTCACGTGCTGAATTTGGGTGCTTTAAGGACTTTAACCTGGAAAAGATGAGACAAGGGTTCAAGGTACTTAGGGTACATGCAGAGTTTATTATTGTTCCCTGTTTACAGAATAAACATTTCCTGTTAAATGCATCAGGCCCGAGATTTCACTTTGTCTGGAACATCAATTACACTCCTTTCCATAACTCCAGCCTCACAGGCATTTAAATTTATGATTAATCTTTTCAGGAACACATAGAAATTGAATCAAAGAAGCACTTTGCAAAACAAGCCTGTACAAAACACACGGTTCTCTCATTAGCAGTACAAATGAAACGCGCTGAGTGTTTAGGAAGGAGCAGACATCTCCGTGCTGTCCTGCTTCTTTAGGAGTCCAGGGGGAGCCTTTGAGTGGTTAGAACCCACCACAGATTTCACAAGACCCACAGGGGCTTCTTCCCCCTGACATCCACTCAAGTTTGGTGTTGATCTAGTGGGAGAGGGAAAGACTCTGCTGGCTTTCTGTGTGGAGCACTTACCCCTAATTCCAATCCTCTTTCACAGGGCATCCCTGCTCCCTGCCAAATGAACTTCTACAAGGCTGTAAATTTTGACAAAGTATTCTTTTTTTTTTTTTTTTTTGAAGCTCCCCTGTTAGCATAAAGATGCAGGAATTTATTTTCACAGACTCTCTCATTGTAGCTGCTGCAGAAATGCTGTGCAGAAATCAAAATGGAGGTAAATAGTCTCCAAACTATTTTCATCCTAAACTGTCCCAAAGCATAAATGGAAAGCAGTTAAGCATTTTGGTGATATTGGTGGTGAGATGGTGACTTTGAAAGCTGATGTTTGTGTGTAAGAATTGCTATTTATCAGCTCAAGATTACTTCATTACAGCATGTTGGTTGTCATGTTTTCAAAACAGCAGCTCTTGTGGGACCTGAAAATGATTTTCTTTTTTATTATGGTGATGATAAGAAAAAAAAAAATCAAATAATTGGTTCCTATATTTACTTATACATATAACATCTGCTTGAATATTCTTCTGGAAGTCTTGCTGTATATATTTCTTTCTCTCATAAACATGTCCTTTCTATCCTGCCCTATTACTCTGTATATTTTTTTTCAATAATAAAATTAAATACAGCGAGGGGTTTTTAGTGATTTCTTTCTCTAGCCTGTGAAAAGGATGCTGATTTCATATGCCATAAAGGTTAGCTAAGTGATGAGGGAACTTTCATATGCTTCTGGTTCAGATAAATATTGAAAAACATACAAAGGATGTTTATTCAGCATTTACCTGAGCTAATAGAATCTCTTGAGCCTGAAATTTTGGTCTGAAGATGTCTCAGAAACAGAGCTGTTTCTTGAGAATTCCACTAGTACCTCCTGTTTCCTTAAATCAACAGGAAATCAAGAAAAAAGGTAATAAAGAGTGGATTTTTTGTGAACCTCAATGAATGATCACTTTGGGTCAATGTCAGGTCTTGCATTCATGTGGAATAAGCTCTTATTTACTTGAATTCATTCAGTCACTCCTTGCATCAAACAAAACAGTGAAAGACAAAGAAATCCTACCACTATCCCAAAGAAGTGGCAGTAATGCATAAGCAAATAAGCAAAGCATTTGCAAATGACCAAACAAAACAAAAACAAAATAAAAAATCAAAGCAAACATAACAGACAAAAAAATAACAAAAAACCCAACCCAACAAAGAAAAAAACCCAAAAAACAAACAAACAAAAAAAACCCCCAAAACAGAACAAAACAAAACCACAAAAAAAAAAAAAAAAAAAAAAAAAAAAAAAAAAAAAACCAGCGAATAAGCAGATGTAAAAAAAACCCCTCAAAACATGAAGAAGAAAATCAAGCTGAAGGAATTTCTTGAGCTGCAGCAAAACAGAGAGGAAAGCAAAGTGGAATGACAAACAATGGATGCTAAACTACAGGAATGGGAGCAAACCAAGCCATTGAACTCCTGTGAAAGACAAACATTGCAGACAATAATGACTCCTTTGTGTGTGCTAAAAGGGATTTCAAGAATGCCCTCTGTACCCCATGTCCCACAGAGGAGTAGACCTGAACGTGTGGTCTGAAAGAAAAAATAATTCAGAAAAACCAAAGAGGACAAAAATGGTGAGAACACAGATAAGACTGAACCTGGATGGTACAGGTACCAAATCTTACCTGGGGATGTTAATTTGGAAATCACCAGTGTGACAAACCCCATGAGCTTCCGTGGGCCTGTGGATCTTGTGCAGGTGACTTTCTGAGGACACTTTACCTTTCTGCTGCTGGTAACACAAAACCCTTTGACTAACCCTTAATGGGAGAGAGCTTTGCTTTAAATCTTGGTGCTTTAGGGAAGGAAGGGAATACCAGACCTTACACAGATCAATTATCAATTGAGTTAAGACTCCTGGTTTTTGTCATTACACTCAGGAAAAAAAAAATCTCAGTGTTAAGTAGATATAAAATACAATATACTTTCTAGAATACTTTTTCTTCTAGTCTATGCTGTAAAAAGTAGCCTGTATTACTAAAGCTCTCATCTGCCATAACCTACTAGTCATTCAAAATGCGACTGGAAATGAAAGTAATTTACTAGAAGAAAGTAATTCTCTTTACATTTTCAAAATCTTATTTACAAATCCTCCAGAGCAATAAATTCCCTGTGTATTTTCACATTGGTACTGGTTGGGATGCTCAGCACTGTCTTGTAAGATCATACTTGGCTTCAGTGATGGTGGCAAGTGCTGGAGTCATTGTCATGTCCAGTGTGATTTGAGGTGGATGTAAATTTAAGAGAGTAAAGGGATTTTGAAAGATTTAGGGGTGATACAGCAATACTCATGAAGAACATGAAAAGGAAGAAAGAAGAAAAAACAAAGTAATCTGGTCATTATATGCTCTGAAACCTCTTACTTTAAAAGAATTGTTAAGAAATTTCTCAAGTCGGTAGCCAGGAGTCTAATGACTCCTAAAAAATCATAAAAAGACACTGAAAAGAAAGGAATGAATTATCTGTAAAAAGAATTCATAACATATGTTACTGATGCTGCATCAGATGTAAATGTAATTTATGAGTAGAATATAAAATGGAGGAGTTTGGTAAGACTAAAGATGCCTTTTCAGGTTTCATAGAGAAACATCCTTAATTGTGAAATTTTAGTGAATTGATTAACTGAATTGAGTCTATATTTCTTTAAAAGAAAGTCAAATACTGATATTGCAGATCAGACAATAATGTGGGGAAGAAAGTTAAATTCATTATCTGTTATAAAGGATTCTTATACATACATATATATATATGTACATTTAATTGTTTTAATGACTACCTGATATTTTTCTCCTTGTGAGCCTGAGATTATGAATGCATGACATGTAACAATTCATATGTTTACACAGACACAAAGAGAAAATGCAAAGGATAGCTTCTGCCTGAGATATGGCATTCCATGTTGGTAGTTGAGATATTCACTACACTAAAAGCTGTTTAAAGAATCACCTCAAAGAGATACTCCCTGTTCCTAACACTTCTGCAGGTTAAGTGCCCTCTAAATCCTCTAAGAAGATGCAGATGTACCTCTAAGGAAATCCACAAGTCAGTGCAGGGTTTTAAAAGGTCATTCCATCTGCTTTAATCTTTTCTTGTAACTATTTTAGCTGCTTTAGATATTCCACATTGGAAAGAAGCACATATAAGGCTGAGACAACATTTGCCTAATGAAAATAAAATATTTTTTACTGACTCTGATGTTCCATTTTGTACCAAATAAAAGGTTTCCCAAAACTTCCTGCTCCTCACTGGTTCTGAGTTCTGTGTGTCTTACCCGAATCTTCCTTCATAAACATTTTCAAGAGTGCTTGCATGTATTTGTGATAAAATGCACACAAGCATATAGGATAAGTTTGGGATATTAGTCAGTAGTATTGCCATAATTGTTAGTAGCATAAAATCAATAGATGCTATTGAAGTGTGGAGAAGCAAAGGGGGAAAAAATACAGAAAATTAAAAAATCTTAGTCAGAGAAGAGAAGGGTTAAACATTCTGTACTCAAAAAAAGCACATTATAGCTCCAAGCACTGAGGCAAGATGCACCATGAGGTAGGAAACACCCTGGTTGTGTTTAAGAAGCTGCAGCATTTTGCTGAAGGGCAAGATCCTATGTAAGCACGAGCTTTTGACTTCCTTATATGTATGTCTTTTTGGGGGTGAAATGGTTAAGACAGTGGAGCCAAAAAAGAATAGATGAGGTCAAAGTGCTGGAGAGAGGAAATAAAGCATTCCCTATTGCTGATGATAAGCTGCACAGAAAATTCTTTCCCTGACTATTTATCTTGCACCTAAAACCTTCAAAAAATACTTTTAGCTATAAAGAGCTTTAAGTCGATGGACAAGGCTTAACTTGGTCCGTGAGTCCAGTGGGTAATTCACCACCTCCCCATTGATCAGGACACACGAATGTCATCACCTGGCTTACTAGTGACCTGTGCTCTTTTGCTGCCAAGATCTGTTGAGCAGAGACAGCAGAATCAAGGTTGTTCCTCTCACAGTAGATGAAATCAGGAGCTGATATCATTATTCTTATATATGAGCTCAGTTTTCTATGGCTGATAATACAGTTGTCCTCCAGCACTCACCCAAATTGATCAACAAGGATCAGAAGACCTTTATTTTCGGAGGGAATTATTTGACTTAGGATATCTGTCTGAAAATTATCTGCTTCTAATTAATCTCTGAGGGTTCAAAATTACTGATAGACTGTAAATGAAACAGAAGTTCATTGACTAAAAGACATAATTATGGGAAAGTTTCCATCACACTAATTGAACCGCACACCTTATTGATGAAACTGAGATTGTTTTCCTGGTTTGAACACCATGCACTCCGGCCCTAAGGAGCACAGCAGGGTCCTGTTGTCTGCCCCACACCTGTGCATTGTGCAGGAGAGTGGTGTGGTCACACAGGAGCAAGCAGAGCAGGTGTGGCAGATCAAGATCACCATGCAGGAAAACACCGTGTGTAGTTCTTGGACCAACCACATTGAAAAGAGAGAAGATTTCCATCTATTTTAATATCTCTGGAACAAAGCAAGTGAAACACCTACAGTGTATAACAGATGCACAAATTTACCTTGGGTGATTAATGTATTTTGAACAGAGAACTGTCATCTCAGCTCCTATATGTTTTTATCTGCTTTAGTGCTGCACACCTGCGGTTTGTCGATAAAGCATTTACTTTGCATTGGAGACAACTGCCACGTTTAGTGCTTGTGCCCCTTGATTACCACCTGATTTCACTTCATACACATGTGCACATGCGTACACATCATGATATGCTCAGATAAAATTGCAAAAATTAACAAACAATGACAAGAAAAAACGATAATAGCATAGGATGAGAGAAATGCACATTTGTGGACAGTGTGAGGTCTTTAAACTTGGGTATCTGTGAGAAACCCAGAGCACTGTAACAGAGGAACCACAGCTTTACAATATGATCATATGCCTTTCTTTAGCCACATCTTGGACTGGAGTACATATCAAGCTTCAGAAAAAAACCCCTTAATAATAACCTGTCATCTCAGCACAGGAACACAACTGCTCCTGTTTTGGTAGGCACAAAAAGACTTATAACAACATAACCAAAAACCAGGTGTGGGACCAAAAGAGTAAGTTGTAATAATACAAAAATTTCAAGTGTCAATCTGCCTTTTTATCACCCAGATGGTGATATGCTTTTAAAGCCAGAAATTGTCCCATCTAACTTAAGAAATCAATTTTTACTTTAAGTATGAAACTTTCATTGATTTTCACTTCAGAGGAGTACATATTTCTGGTATAACTATTACCACTGCATTGCAATTAAAAAGATAAAATAGCACCTTTTTGTGAAGGTATTAAAATTGAAGAGCTGGACATTTAAGCTTGAAATGTAGTTTGCACTGGCCTAGAAAACAACATTGCTCACTGACAAATGACTATGCAGTTCTTGTGAGTTTATCTCCATGGAACAATAATTCTGCTATAGATCACAGTCATAAGGTTCAAAATATTGGCCACTGCATTTATGCAACATGATGTTTCATGACCTATCAAACCAGATCACCATCATAAACAGCCATAGATAAAAATGCATATCTGCAATTTCTGGAAATTATTTCAATAGAAGATTTATCCACCTTAAGGCTTGCTGGTAAAATACCCACATTACAGTTGATGATTACTAAAAATATATATACAACTGTACATTTAATGTGTATTTACATACCTGAATGTTGCCATCACAGAATGGGAGACAGACAAACCTATTTTCATCATTATTTGAATATTATATGGATTCTTTCTCTTGCTCAGAATGGCTTGAGTTAACCCACATTACAATTTTAAATCACTACCTGAGGTCTCAGTTGCCGTGGCTGTATTGTTAAAGGTGTGTATGAAGACAGACAGCAACAGAAGAGAGGAAAAAGAAAAAACTCTGATTAAAACAAGACAAAATGTACCAGGGAAAATTCACTCACCTCTCTTGCAAAACTTAGCTCTTTTATGTGTATGTGAGTGCATGTTCATTCTCCAATTTCCATCGAAATACACTTTCCTGCCTAGGTTGTTGGAAAGGCAAGAGATGGCAGTATTGACACATCTAAGAAAGGCAGCAGTTCATAGAGCAAACTAGAATATTAGGATTCTTCTTCTTCACATTTCTTTTTTATATTTCTTTTTTGTGCTCCTTTTCCCCACTTTTGATACATACTTTCTTAAAAAAAAGCAAAAAACAAAAGTCAACCAACCCCAAAGTCACAAACTGAAATCACCCCAATACTCTCCCCACCATCCCCCTTGAAAAATTCTCTCCCACAGCTCCTGCTAAACCAAGGGAAATATACAAAGAGGACAATTTGGAAGATATTCTGTTATGTTGAAATAAAGAATCAAAACCAAAGAAAAACACAGGGAGAGAGGAAAAAAAGGGTGGGAGGAAGCTAGCATGATAAATTACTGATTACTAAATGGAATTGTTTCAATCAGGAGCTTTTAAAAAAAAAAAAAAAAAGGAAAATAGAGGAAAGAATGAACTTGCGTCTTTCCTTGATTCTAGCTTTTTGCAAGAAGATCAAAGAGATTTATGACCTGTGTCTCTTTGAGTCTGATGCCAGAAAAGAACATGTTCTCATTAATAGTCATTTTCTCGTCAAAACAGAGCTTTTAGGCAGACAATGTGCAAAGCTTTTATAAAGCTGATTGTTGACAAAATTTTCAATAGGTTTCAGTCCAATGAGTGGCACAGAGAGATGAAAACTATGAGGGTGACTGATAACTGCTGCACATTCTGCAGGAAAAATCAAATCTGTTCCAAAAATCAAACCCCACCAGTGAATCTTTTGAGAAACACAGCTGTTTGAGCTTACAAGGAGAGAACCTCACTGCTTGTGGATGGTTTTTGGAGCAAAAGTGAAAGCAGTGAATTTCTTGTTCTGTTTCTTTGAACTTCTGTAAAACTTCTTAAAACAGGAAATCTAGAGAGAATAAAGTTTCCTCTTGAGATTTCCTGTTCATCCAGGTTTCAGATGAGTTAGTAATACAGGCAGCTGGGGACAATCTCCCATGGTATATTACTGCATAATTAGTTACAATATGGGGATTTTATGCCTCCCACTTCAGACTCCAGAGACCAGATACTGGGTAGAACGGGCCATTTGTTTGTTCTGGTATATTGGTCCTTGTTGCCAAAGAGCCAGTCTCACTCTGCTTAGGCAGAATTTTCTGATCTTAAATAATAACAAAGTGTTCTGCAATTACAAAGTGAATATACAAGAACATTTTCACAATTAGAGGAGTGTAGGATGTAATGCACTTGGGTTTGAGGTTGAGTTGAGGACCTGGTCTGAGTTTTACCTCCAGTGTCATCCTTATTGCAGCAGTAAATCCAGCTGAGAAGATTCTTACTCTTGCCTTCCCCCAGAAACATGTTCCTTCATTCTGCTGATTTACCAGTGCTTGGGTGTTTTTCTACTCTCTAATGAGGTGCTGTAAAGAGAGTCTAGTTTAAGAAAATGTATCAATCTCCCCTCAAAACTAAGCTTATGCTGTTCTTGTTTTCAAAACCAGCATATTTTACAGAAGTGGTTTAAAGAAATATAATGAATTGACAACATCTGAAAACATAGAAATAGGCTGAAACAGAGACATGAGCAGAAACTTAATGAATCCTCATTTATACTTTGGTACTGAAATTTTCTGTTTTGTTTTGGTTGGTTGGTGGGTTGGTTGTTGTTTTAATTCTTTAATACAGAGAAACTTCTCTATGTGTTGTCTTCTAAGTCCCATCAAATTTATATAATGCTTGAGGAATACTGGAGGAACTGCTAAGGAAAAGATCCAAAATGGACACCTCACAGCACAGTATAAGGTCTACAGTGTAAGATTTACAGAACTATAAGTGCAACCCATTTGATGCAAAAAAATAATTTCAAGGCAGTTCTGAATGATGCATTTGAAAAGCAAGCAAATGAAAGCAAGCCCTGGTCTAAGGCTGAGGAAACAATAAAAGCATTTTGAGTTTCTGAGCAATTTTTCCTGGCAGAAAAGTATCTTTGATGCATCCACTCTCTCTGCAGTGCACATGAAACGTCTTGCTATATAGATATAGATATGCACACACATTTATTAATATAAAAATATCACAGATCACAGCAATCCTAGGATATTCTTAGTTGGAAGGGACACAGAGGGGTCATTGAGTTCACCTCTTAAGGGAATGGCCTGTACAGGGATTAAACAACCTTGGAGTTATTAGCACTGTGCTCCACCCAGCTGAGCTAATATATATCCATATTCAGATTTGTGAGGCAATGTACAATTTGTGGGTTTAGGATGTTACTGTACACCAGACCAGTGAAAAGCAAAATAATTGCTGAGGGCCATATTTTTTAATAATCCTCTCTCTTCTGCTTCACAGTTCTTTCTACTGACACATCTCAACCTTTTGTACAAAGGCAGGAGCAAATAAGCAATCATGAAAAAGAATAAGAAAACTATTAACTTGCTGTGTCATGGGAAGAAATGTAGCATCAGATGACATCCTTAGGAAGCACCACTGGTGCAGAGCTCCCTCAGCACCCAGCAGTACCCACGTGTGCCTTCCTCCCACTGCACTTACTACATGATGCCATTATTTGCCATATTTCTGTTTTATCAGGTCTGCATGCATCAGGTCTCTGCTACTCCTTGTCTGGTTCTCTGCCTTCCATTCTCCTCCTCCTGTCTCCCACCCCAGTGGTCTGCAGGGATCCATTTGCCACTCTGCTTTAGAGTCCAAGAAATCATTCCCTGGAGGAGGCACTTGCCTACATCACCAGCTGCTGTAGGTTAGGGTATGGAAACAGTGAAATTTTAGATTTCTGCTTCACACAGCACATAACCACAGAACCTTTCACCTGTTAAGATAAGCTGTTTAGTGCCTGTTTAGGTGGTAGGTGTACATTTGCCAGCCTTCAGTACAGACTGGGCTGCCAGACTAGTTTGGATGGAAGCACACTGAAGGAAACAATTGCAATATCTAACTCCAAAGCTTGTTTTCTTTGTCTGCAAGCAGTAAGTGTTAAGACACAGCAGAGCATTCAGTAATGAACTGAGGAAAAACATTGTTATCATTCCTGGCCCTTAAGGAAATTTCTAGGACAAGGAAATACTTGTCTGTAGATTTGAAGAAAGAGAGTGTGACACATGTTTAAGCTAAGTTCCTTTTTTTCAGACTCTTTTTCAGTGTATCTTCAGCATTCTCATTTCAGTACCACAGAAAGCACTTGGCTGACAAGAACTTGAAGGACAGCAAAAAATTCGGCCTGCACCAGTGTCCTAATTTAGAAATCGTTGCAAGTATAATAGGTTTGTCATAATAATTCCTAGTGTTCAATATTTTTCTACACCATCAGAAACTCCTGACTTCATCACATTCTAATTTCATCAACTGGTACGAGTGACATCAGTAAACAGCAGCCAGGAAGGATGCAGAATAACAAGCAAAGATCAAATTGGGATCAAATTAATGGCTTAAGCAATCAACCAAGTCTTGTGCAGCTATGGAAAGAGCAAGTGGAAAGTTTTGTGGCTGCTGACAAATACTTAGTGCCAATGAGCTCTCCTTTCTTTTTTTTTTTTTTTCTCTCAGTGCACTGCAGCAGAATTCTGTCTTCACAAAGTTAACGCACCAGGATCCACTAAGAGATGAGTTTTCTGTAAGAATGATGCATCTCAGCTCACTGAGTGGTGACTGAGTATAAGGATGCTAGGATTTAAGAAATGCTGTGAGCACTTTCAAATACAGGGCATGGATGCAGTTTGTGGAAATTAATTTTATGTATCATTATATGTGTCACCAGAAGAATGTGCTTGTACCCTCCCCAAGTAGTAGCAGCACATCTGTGAGCATGTTGTCACTAGATGAAAACCCAGAGTGAAACAAAGTCATTGTCACAAATAAAGTGAAAAAATTCTTAATTTTAACCTGTTTGTTTACTTGCTTTTTTACAAGTGCGTGCTGAGTTTCATTCTCAAATAACAGTGATTGCTGTGACCCTTTGTTAGAATTTCCACTAACATTTCAAGGCAAGACTACATTTCTTCTCCCTTAGAAGTACTTTTTAGAAGGTAGAGATGTATTATCTAGATAATTAAATGCCACTAAAAGTTGTTAGATTCAGTAGTAAAAAACTGCATGTGAAGTCTAATGATAGATGCACTTTTTTGAAGTATGTGCTGATGCATTAATTGAAAAATATGCCTTCCAAAGGGGGTATGTACCTTACAGTGCCTCCAACTGTATTCAGGGGCATAGAGCTGAGTGCACTTTTTTTCAAACAGAAGCAGGGTTAGAAGAATTAATGCTATGCTCCTTCATTTCAGAGCTCACATAATAGAAGCAAGTAGCTGGCTTATACCTGTTGTGATTTAGGAACAGAAGACACTGAAGAGATTGCACATATATTAATTTACAAGGTGAAATAGGGAGATGCAGAATCCTCTCTAACATTTCTGATATAGAAGTGAGATCAGTCCAACAGCTCAGGCATATATTTTATAAGAGGAATGAATAGATGAGTGTTCTTATAATATTCAAAAGACTTCATATAGCACTTTTTATGCATGGAGTTAAAGTGTTTTAAAGTAAAAATATAGGCCATCATCTCAATATTATAGCTGGGCACACCAAGGCTCAGGGATTGAGGACGTGTATGAAAAGTGATTTAGCCAGGACTGTACAGGGGAGCCTCGTTTGAGTCAAAGCTGGGACTCAGCTATCCTGTCTGATTTTTATCTGATTTATATTCAGTCACCCACATGCAGGGGGAGAACTAAGTCCTTTTCTTGTTTGTTTCTGCTTTTCATTTATGTCACAGTTTCTGGGATTTATTCCATAATAGATCAATTTATTTTGCAATACATTCTTTTTATTTTTATTTTTGTTTTAAACTGGTGACTTCTTTTTGCAAAGGTAGCATAAAACTACACAGATATTGTTTTGTCCATCCATCTGTCTAAGCCTCAGGGCCTGATTATCATTTTCACAGAGACTACTTTATACTGCTCTAACCATGTCAATGAACCTTACAGTCATGGCCATAAATGTAATTTACACCTACTTGAGAACTCCTATGCTTGCCAGAAAGATGTATCTTAGGAAGAAAGGGCGCTAGCAAACTTTGAAATCTAAATGCTGATCTCTTTTGTAGAAGTATTTCTTGTATATTCAAGTGCACAGCCCAGAAGATAAAGGCAACCTGCTCTATTTGTGGTAATGCTGACAGGAATACATATAGACTCCTCTACTCCTAATCAAAAAAATTATTATGGCCCTTTATGTTGTTTTTTAAGGCAGTGTCAACAAGTGAAGAGCTGTGGAGAAAGAATAAAAATTAATGTCTGGAATGCCTGGAAAACACTTTATTCTCATTGACATATGTGACTGTAATAATAAAACTACACAGATCCAAATAGATCCAAAAAATTAAAATCAGCTCCAAGACAAGATGCCGTGACAAGCTCTAATCAGTAACTGGATGTGGAGTTATAAGTCTACATCTACCTCTATGCTGAGAGTGGTTGGGCACTGCCACAGGGAAGTTGTGGACATCCCATCTTTGAAAGTGTTTGAGTCCACACTGGATGGAATTATGAACAACCTGCTCCAGGGGAAGGTGTCCCTGCCCATGGCAGGGGTTGGAATGTGATGCTCTTTTAGGTCTCTCCCAACCCATTGGCCATTCCACGAGTCTATGATCATGTTACTTTGCAGAACACTCGGCTCCAAAGGGGAGCCTCCAAAGGAGCAGACAAGAGGCATCTCTGAGCACCCATTACTCTGAGAAGGCTGTTGGATCAACACATATTGTTGATATAAAGTGCATGAGGGAGGCTGCTTTCACTTATCCCCTGGAGTAATTCAGTTTCTTCATCGGGCACTGTGTGACCAACTTGCCTTCATTTCCATTTGCTGACCGAATGTGCTATCACAATCAATAACATTCATCAGCAATGTGATTGGTCTTTCAAACTTAAAAATGTAAAAAAAATATTTAAAAAAAAAAAAAAAAAAAAAAGACTCTTCTAGACTTCTGGTGTCTACATGTACAAAGAAAAAATAAAGCTGCAGAGAAGGATTATAACCACCAGCTTGTAGAAGGTGTGTTTGTCTCACCCAGTAAGATATCTCTAGATGAAAACACGTGCAGAATATTCTCTCCTAGTTTCAAAATATTTCACAGATTTTGCCTTCATGTCCATAGACTTTTAAATTCATTTTGATATTTATGGTCTCTTTTGGCTTAGTGATACCCTGTGCCAATAAGTACCATAATCCATTTACGAATAAAGTTTTCATGTTGATTAGATAATAATGAGCTGGTTTTCAGATTCCATGAATATCTACTTCATCTTCTAGGCAGTCTATTGTCTCTGCCAGACAGAATGAGAGATATTTTTGCTTTGTCTTTTTTTACGTATCCTATGATTCTTTCAAATCTCAAGACAGAAACAAACAGGTCACTGAAAAGTTGATCTATTCAATTTCTTTTTTTCTTTTTTTTTTTTTTTTTGCATTTTCTGACATTGCTGGTTAGTCTGTGTCTTGGGAAAGTTAAGTAGGAAGCTCTCTCCATTTTTTTCAGGTGGTGGACCTGGGACCAATAACTCTGAAGCTGTTAATGTACTTCACAATATCATTACTTTGGAAACTCCCATGTAAAGAAGACAGATGAAAAGTTTAAAAAGTCTTTGAAAGCTGACAACTTAAGGATTTCCTTCAAAAATCCTAGAATTTACCTGCTCATGGTCAAGAGATATTATGCCAGACCCAGGTCTGGCATTTAAATAATTTTACTCTGGGCTGAAGCTAGGATTACTCTGTTGCTATCAAACTTTCCTACAGGAAGTCACTTATCATTTTCTTAAATACATCACCAGAAACAAAAAGATTTTGAGAAGGAACTTGAATTATTGTTCCCAAACATCAAGCCCTCAGTTTGTCCCTCAGTGAGTTCAGGTAAGCATATCTAATGGGCATCCTAGTTAGGTGCAGGTCTCATTTCCTCACCTCCTCATTTTAGTCTCACAAAGCAGAAATAAACAGAAATCTGAGAGTCTACTGTTTGTACCCTCGCTAATATGCCTATAACTATTTTCTGCTCTGTTGATTTTAACTGGTCCAGCTTTAAAGATCTCCTCAGAAATGTTAGTCATGGATGAGAGTTCCTTTTCTGCCACCCACACAGGGATATCACCATAGAAATCTTCCCAATGGGGACAGTGTTGCAATGCAAACTGCAGCCTGGACTACTGAAGTCAAGCCTGAATTCTCCGCCTCTTCCTTATCAGTGTTATATATTGTGTGACCCTGGGCAAGATACTTAATTTTTCTGTCTGAACTTGTAAAATGTGGTAATAATGTTTTCTTCCTCACACCTTTCCTCTCGCTCATCTGTTTGAAACCTCAGTTATGTCATGGGCTGCATGTTGGAAACGACCTACTGTAAGTTAATTGCAAGATCACAGCTATGGATTGTAAAATCCTGGTGGGAAGGACTAGTAATCTTTTTTAATAGCATCCACCAGACTGGGGCCCTGATCTTGGCTGAGGCCTCTAGACCCCAACTTAGGCTTAAGGTAGTAAAAATCATAATATTACACCTAGTATTCATGTCATGGGAAGAGATATTTTGCCTTAATTTTTCCTTCTCCTAGCCAAGCTTCAAACAGACCACAGTGCAGTTTTCAGTCAAGATTTTTTTATGTTTGCTTGTTTTAAATTAATTTTGTGTTCTACAAGAGAGAGAAGAATATGTTTTAATTATAACTTACGTCACCTATGCGTGTGTGCACACATAGTTATCTATTAGTTATTATAATTGTCGGTTATTAGTATCTATTTGATAATTCCATTCAGAATGGAGGTGCAGCAAACAAGACATTAAGATCAGAGCTGGCTCTGAATGTCGTGTTTTTCTAAATTTTCTCTTTCTCCCTGATCTCTTTTAGTTACTTCCCTCCAAAGTCATCTCTTGTGCCAAGGAATCTTTTTTGCATCAACAACACTATCCAACAATTTGCAGCTAATATGGTTGTGAACAACCGAAGAAAAACTTCATTCTTGCTGCAGCATTCTGTTTCATTCTGATATAAAAGAAAGAGAGAGGAGGCAATGAGGAAAGAAGGAAGAGAAATAACTTCTTAAATCATAAGCTCTCCATGCATGTAAACCCAGCACTTAGTACACAGCCTTGTCACCTTGACATTTATTCAGCTTGCTGGAGACTCGTGTGCCCTCAGTCAAAGCTAATTAACACTTAATTGACTTCATGAGAATTTTGTTCAGCAGTTCTGATTTGCCACTCATTGTGAAACATGTAGCTGTAACTTTTGAGAGCTCAGCAGTTGTGGGAGGTTTGGCAGGTGTCAGGGGAGTCGGAGAACGAACGGGGAAAGGGGAGTGGAGGAGTTTGTGTCTTCCTCTTCTTTCTTCCTCTATCTCTCATTGAAACTGATACAAGGGCACAAGAGTAACAAAATAAGGCATTCAATAAATTGTCATTGGGGATACATTTTATTTAGCTAAAAGCACAATTTACAGTAGTTGAAGTTTGATTGATCTGTTGATAAACACTAATGTTTTGCAGTTGACAATTTTTCCATGTTAATTTCCTTAACTTTGGCAGTCCTGGCTGGCAGGACCCTATAAATAGTATCAGTGTCATCATCCTTTTTAAGTTATTAATGAGCCATCATGTTTATAGAGGTTGGGATTTGGGGACAGGCTGTGCTTGACTGCAGTTTCTGACATTGATGCGTTAGCAGTTGGAACTGGGGCTAGATTAGACCAAGGAGGGGAAAAATGGAAAAGAAAAGAGAAAAAAGAAGCTGGTGCTAGCCAAATGCATTTGGAGTGGACAAGAACTGTAAATAATTAAAAGATAATTAAAAGTATAAAGGAAATTACAGGATACCATACACAATCTGCTCTGATGTTGGTGCCACTTGAAATACACGTCTGACTAATTATCATTTCACCTGTGATGGAAGATCCATTTTTTTTCAGCCCTCCTTCCCACTGTGCAGTGCCTTAGCCTATGTCCAGACTTTTATGACTGCCAAGGACTGACAAGACACTAGAGAAGGCATGACTAATTAACTAGGCCAAGGCATCCACTGGCTGCATTCACAGAAACTTCAGTCAAAGCTGCCAAACATGTGAGTACATGTTTGGATAAGGATGTCCTTCTGCAATTGTGATGTTCTAATGAGATATTAAATATTTGCTGAGTATTAAGTAGAAGGTGATGTGTGCTAGCAAGTAGCATGGTAACATTATTTTTTATCCCTTGAAAAGTCAGTGCATCTTTCTCTGTTTTGTGGATGGGCACATTGCAAACTCCTTTCGCCACTGAGTAAATGACAAGCTGATGACATTGTGATGGCCTCCAGGCTCTCTAAGAAATTCTGGGAGTATCCTGAATGCTACAGTAGGATGACATAGGCCGGGAGAGGAACCTCTTGTGTTTTCATAGGGCCCTCAACAGTCGTGGGTGCAAATCCCTCAACTAGACAAATGTCAGCTGTGATTCTTCTGCTGGCAAAATACACAAAGCTTGGTCTGCCAGAACCATTTTGCACTGTCTGGAGCTTCCCTTTTCTTTCATCTTCAGTATACTTACAGAGAATTCTATTTTCTTTCTATTTAATAGTGGGTTTTTTTTTTTTTTTTGCCTAGAGATTTATATGTATATGTGTATGCAAGTGCACATATGTATGTTCTGTACATGTATATGCTGACACGGAAACACACATGCATGTGCATATGCAAATCCAAAGTTGTTAAAACAAGTCATAACGTATATGAAAATCCAGATGTGACAGTACTGACATTTTAAGGAGTTATCGAAACATTTCTACAGTGAGGAGTTGCCTTTGTAAGCAAAAGCCTAGAAAAGACCACTAAAATCACAAAATAGAGTGCTTTGCAATCAAAAATAGCTATGGACTATTTTTGTGGATAGGATAGGATTCTTCTAATTCTTACTTAAGTATGTATTTACTTTAGGGGCAAGAGGGTTTGTTTATTTGCTTGTTTTAATTTGGATCAGGAGTGTCTTTCTCAAACAAATTTTCTGTTCTTCCTCACTGGCTATGCTTTGGTTCAAAAAGTGGAATTTACAAGCTAGATTGTCCACAGATTAAACCACACTGTAAAATGTGCTTCCAGGGAACACTCACAACCACATTTTGTAATCCAGCTGTAAGTGGATATTTAGCCCACAGGACCATAGGAGATCTGAATTGAAGTGGAAAACCCGTGGACATTATGGAACCAGCTCCTCAGCAGCACCACAGCTCCACCCCTGTTGACCTTCCCTGCTTGCTAAGGCAGACATATCTCAGCAGATCACTGATTTAATGGTTCTTCTCTAGAACACAATCAGAGATCAATGCTTACAAGGCCACTGCATTTCACTCAGTCTGCATATTTACCCAAAGAAATAAAGATTCTGTAAGGAAGTCATGCTTCAGAGAAGGTGTAGAGTCTGAGAACTATTTACTGGTGAATTTAAGATACATTTCTCTTAAGCACCTTCATCACTTCTCTGAGATACCTAATTATCTCAGTGCACATAACAAAACACAGCTTAGCATGAATTTCCTTTTGAGGGTCAAGGGAGTGAAGTGTAGGTATCCAATCACACAATTTTGCACAAACTGGTGGCTTTTATTTGATTTACTTATAAATTCTCTGAGAAAGACATTCTGATTTTTATGTATGTGTTTGCATAGCACTCGCTGCAATAGCTTCTTCATTACAGAGCCAGCTTAAAGATTGGTACTAAAATGAATGTTACTATTCCAGGGGTGAATAATCTTTTCTAAGCAAGCAGAAGAAAACCTGTGTCTTAAGGATAATAGTACAAAAAAACCAACTACCATATTTTCCATGGTATAAAATGGTTAATTTGGTAACATATGGGAAAGACACAATGAAAATCTCTATGAAGAACGAAAAAGTTGCAATCTAGAATTCAACATGGATTCAATTCAAATGCTTAAAGTTGTAAGAAACACACCAAAGAATAGTTGTGAGGTCTTGCTCATCGCTTTCATCTGTTTCATGTATTTTGCACGCAACCAAGTACTAAAGCATACATCCAGTACCTGAGGCAACTTACCTCACCTTACTGCAGTAAAAGATTCATAGGGAGTTCAATTATGGAATGATTGGCTAATTTCAATAGCTTGTTTTAGCTATTAAGCCCTCCACAAAGCCTTTATGAATGTTCTAATGAATACCTTGCAAGACTTTCAGTGTAATGAAATTTGTATTAAAACACTAAAAGGAGTGTCCCGCAATGTAAGGTCACTTCCATTTGTTCTCATTACAGCCCCAGAAGGACAAAAGAATATCTAGATTCCCTTTTTTTTTTTTTCCCCTCTCTTTTTTTTTGGCTGCAGAAGGGATGTTAATTTTGAGCACATAAGTTGAAGTGTTAACTTGTAAGCAGCAGCATCACTGGCTCATGGTGACCTAGGAGATTGTTGGATAATATTGCCAAATTGAGCTTAGCCTGGACAAATCCACCATTTACTTTTTTTTCAGGTAGTAGTACAAATGCTATTCCAAAACTTGAGATTGAGTTACAGTAGTTGGGAGATGTTGGAGGATCCTTAACAGGAAAACTGAGGGAGACTATGATTAGAAATAAATGTTATAGGAATACCTATCTTTTAACTAATGCAAAGAGGAACATGAGAATTTCAAGACCATTCATACCATTTGAGAAACAGTGTGTAAAGAAATACTGACTCTCTAAAAATGCGAAGAGTTTTTCAGAGATAATAAGCCCCACAGCCTATCCTCAAAATGTGGACCTATAAGAAGAAAACACTGTTCAAAGATGTGTACCATTAGTTATTACAAAAAAAAAAAAAAAAAAAAAAAAAAAATCTGTACTTTCAGGACATTAATTAATATATTTTAAGTAAGTGGCTTTAGGGAGAAGTATCAGGACATTCCCATGTAGGCCTGAAGGTTTTTGTCCTTTCTGATGGGACATAACTGGCTCAACTGCACTGACATGAGAGGCAGCTGTCATGTGTTAGATGGTGTCAAAAAGCATCAAAGACTCGGGGACCTTCTACCACGGGAGTGTGCATGATCCACAAATGTACATCAGTGTAGAACTGTCCCTCAAGGAAAGGTACCTGTGTGTTCCCACCTTAATCTGAACACATATCAACCCAGTGAACTTCATGTTGTGGGAGTTTCTCCCACCCTTGATGGTCAAGACTGCGACCATCAATTCTCATGGAAGATGCAGCAATCCAGTCTAACTGCTGGATCCATGTATGGTGTTATCTTTCCTCTCCACTATCTACTCTTTTTCTTTTTCTTTTCCTTTTCCTTTTCCTTTTATTTCTTTTTTCTTTTTTCCTCTTCCTTTTCCTTCTCCTTCTCCTTCTCCTTTTCCTTTTTCTTCTTTCTCTTTCTCTTTCTCTTTCTCTTTCTCTCTCTTTTCCTTATATATGTTCTTAAGTGATAGTTATGTGATCAGACACAGACAGTATTTGAGTTAATTTCTGTGCTTTTTCATATAGACTGAAATTGTGGCCTTACTTTTTCTGAGTTGTAGCACTGTGGAACTACTGTGAATGGTTTGTCTATACAGATGTGAGACACTTGCAGAGCTATCCTGAATTAATTATTAAAGTGGATTATTTCAGTTTCATTAAACTGTCGTGTGGATCTCTGACTGAGAATTAAAGTGGTCTTACTTTGATTTTTTTATTCCCTTCCTTCCTTCCTTCCTTCCTTCCTTCCTGGAATCCTTCCTTCCTGGAATCCT
>JAODKT010001744.1:4335090-4352108 GCA_027576195.1 Cossypha heuglini
CCTTCCTTCCTTCCTGGAATCCTTCCTTCCTTCCTGGAATCCTTCCTTCCTTCCTTCCTGGAATCCTTCCTTCCTGGAATCCTTCCTTCCTCTCCATGTTCAAGAGTCTGAAGCTGTGTGAGAGATAGGTACTGAAGGCAGTTAAAGGAATCATTTGATTTTGCTCTGAAATGTACAGAGAGCTCAAATGGCTCCATGTTATATCTTTATTCTGGAGCAACCATGAGTGCCTGAGGGCAGTAAGAGGAAGTTGAAGGGCAATGAACTCAGAGCACAGGGCAAGCACTTGCCAAACATCTGCATTGGGGGTTGTGTAAGTAAATGTAACTATTGCAGCACGGATATCTGCTTCCAAGCTGCCTTTATATTTGGATCATTTCTGTATGAGAATCACACCATCACAAAATAGATTTCTAAAACAGTGTCCCCAAAATCCTTTTTTCTGACTGCTGATTATACAAGAAAAGCAAGATTTTTATCTTAGGTACACAGAGCTAGTGCAGATGAAATGAATCTTACCCTTTTAGTTTGATTGTCTTGCTGCTGTGCTGCAATATTGGGTTATTTTTTCACTTATGATATATTACAGCCTTGTTTGCCATGAGTGAGAAATGATCAACACACGACAGTCTCTTCTAAAGTTAATTTTAAAGATGAAAAAAACCTTGCAGTTCAATTTCCTCATAATAAGAGGTGCCATTTGCTAGGCTGTTGCTTCTTATCCATTTACATATGTAACAATATACCCTGTCAATAATACCTTTCCTGAAAGGTATTTCCGGAAAGAATGAGTAAGCCACAAAGTGGTGGAGGAAGCAACTTTAGACAGGTTATAATTACCTGAATAAAAATAGTGTTTATTCTCACAGCTGATATTAGGATAAGGTGGTCATGAGACTTATTCTGACATTCAATTCACTCTGGTTAAGTTTTGCTCAGCAAATAGTCAAAGAATAAATATCTGACTTAAGTCTGCTCCATTCACAGCTGAACTCTTGATTGCTTAGAGGAGGAAAAAGGACTTGTAGCCCCAGATCAAATGCTACAGCTCCTAGAAAGTAACAATATTCTGAAATATATATTTTCCTCTGAAATCATATTTTTCTATCAAAATTCAGGAAAACATAATGTTTCTCTTATGGAAAACATCACCATAACCAAGCCCTATTCTTTTCTCAGTATTTTTTGCTAATTTCTTGAGTTGAATACCAACCAATTTTTGCAGAGTTTTCTGTCTTCATAGAATTTTGCAATTTAATTATGTGAAAAAAATCTTTCGAAGATGTCAAAATACAACCAAAGGCTATTTTACAAAAAATAAAAAGATAGTTTGGATTCTAGAGTTGCTGTTTGCTTTTGGAGCATCCATCATTATGGAGACTAGTCTGTTGTTAGTAAGTGATCCAACTGCAACAATTTCTACCTTTTCATTCAAATTCATTCAAACAAAAACCACAGCAGTGTTGATCCCAATACTCACCTGTGAAGTGTCTCCACTAAGACATCAAGCCACTGACCACAAGCCTTTAAGTTTGACCATCCAGTCAATTCCTTATCCACTCAATAGTTCATCCATCAAATCCATGCCTCTCCTTTTGAGAGACAAGTATGTCATGTAGGACAGTGTATACTCAGCAGCTTTCCAGCTTATAAAGAATGATTATTCTGAAACACATGTTATAAATCTGATCCCTGTGGTCTCAAGAGGGCCTGAAAATACAAACATGAATGTCCAGAATGGCATAATCCTGCTGAACTCCTAAACACAGCACAAAAGAGAGATTTCTTCTTTTTAATTATTTTTTTGCCATGCAAAGGCTACCTCAGCCTGAATTACCTGCTCTTGAATAGTTTTTATGTGCGGAGTTTGAAAGTATGAGGGAGAAATAGAAGACAAAGGAGGGAAATTGAGAGTTCAATGAGAAAATTTTGGTGCTGCCTGACACTTAAGTTTGGGTGAAAAAAAGTGCAATAGGGATGTGACACTAAAGACTTTATTTCTTCACAAAACACAATTGGAATCAAATTAGATATGCACATTTCACTGGGAATAGCTCACAAATAATTCTCCATGGCCATATGCACTTCATTCAGTCCGGAGTTAATTTTGCATTTTGTTATCCTCAGAGGATAGTTTAACTTTAGTTCTCTTCTAAGGATGTAATGAATAGCTAAGAGAGAGTGGCTGTGTGTGTATGTGTATGTGAAAGAGAAAATACTTGTTTCTTTTAAAAAAGAGGGAAAAAGAAAAGGAGATGGTTTTCCTTCCGGCTTCTATTCAGGGTACTGTGTGTTGAGAATCTCTTGACTTAAGACAATTTACTTTAAATTCTGGATTAAACATATTTGTGTGTCAAAACAGCAATTCCATGTGCTCAAAATGAAAATTTTCAACATACGTAAATAACAATTTTTCTATAACAACTAATTGCTTTCCATTAGCTAAAGTGTTTCCACAGTTCAGTGCTACTAAAGATACAACAGTAAAATCTGATTTGCCACAAATAGGAAAATGACAGAAAGTTTCGAATACCAAGGCTTTACATTTGAAATGAGATGTGCTAGTTTAACTTACTTTGGGAGGCTCTATCATTATAGAGAAAGATGAAAATATCATACAAGAATAACTGCATGGTCTTGAGGACAGGAAGAATTGAAACCAAATTAATTTAACAGACTCAATTGCCATATTATTCTCTCCAAGGATAGTAAGAATCTTGCTTTTAGAACAAAGTCTGATAGAGATGAAGATAATCTTGGGTACAGCTATTTTTCACCAATTATTATTATCAGTTTAATTTGTATAGTAGTAGGATCCTGGGGATACGGGGAAATAGAAATGTCGTTTGTACAATGTACTACTGTGGCTTGATAAGAAATACCAGGAATGATTATGGGAACAAAATCAAATGGGAGAAAGCACAAAGAGGGGCTGTTACATAGACCAGAGAATGGAGAATCCATCGAACTACTGTAGATGAAAGCAGCTGGGTGCTTTTAGCCTGGCAAAATGAAAGATGATAGAATATGACTGCAACAAATAAACATTTTGAGAGGGTAAACATTAGAAAGCTAGACAGGCTACTTAGAGAGAGAGACATGCCAGTAGAAAAGGAAATATGTATGAAATGGCTGGAAAGCAAATAAACAAAGGTTTAAAAAAGTATTTTCTAAGAACAGAAGAAGGAGGGTCAGAAATTAACTTGGTAATATGATCACAGAATCAAAACAAAGGTAAAATCATTGAGTTTTCAGTGTTGCCTGCAAAAAACAAGTCTGGACTCTGCGTCTCAGGAGGTGCCTTACTGCCAATGTCCTGAAGCCTGTTGTAGCTTTTGAAACTTTGAAGTTTTGAAAATTCAGTTTTAGAAGGGGATATATGAGCAATATACAATGCAACCACAGACAACTGCATAGAAATGACAATAAAATTGTTAGTAAGTGTGTGGCCCTGAAATAACCCAGCTGACTGAAACTTCCTGAGACAAGAAATTAGAAAAAGAAATTGCATTAGAAGTGAGAGGATACTTTCAAGATCAGGAAACATCACGTAAGTCTGAAAGGCATAAAGAAAGAAGTGTTGCATATTACATGCATAACATTGAGAACTGAAAATAACTTTGAATTTAATTTACAAAAAATAATGAGTAAAATTGTTTTTTAACTTCACTACTTTTTCCTTTTTCATACTGAAGGACAGTGTAAGAACGTAAGCAAACAAGTCATTCTATTTGATTTCATTCTAATCACTTCTACAGTTATGAAAAATCCAGGACCACTTTTTAGATATGACTGCAATTTTTTTGGATTTCTTTTAAAATAAATTAAAATAATCCCTAAACTGAATGAGAAAAGGATTTCCTGAAAGTCTATATAGAGATGCACAAAGGAAAAAGAAAAACAAAACAAAACAAAAGAAACATACGCTGAATAAATAAGTCTCAATTCAGTTTTGTCAGCTTTTGTGAAAACTGTTCCTTGGTTTCTGTGTAGTATTTGATGCTGTACAGAAGTTTCACATTTGGCACCTTGTTGCTTCTCTGCTTTTATCCTTCTGGCAAAAACTGTTTTTTTTTTTTTTTTTTTTTTTAAATATGGTAACTACTCATGGGACATTGGGCTAAAAAATAAAAATAAAACTGTTTGAAATTCTGATGCAGATGAAATTTGGTTTCCAAATTTTCAGCTTTTTAAAATAAGCATCAAGCACTCCTGGTCCCTAAAGGTTTTTATTTTTCATGCATGAAAATTCAGTTTATGAGCAAAACATTTTGTAGGGTTCCAGTCACAGCTCATTGGGTGTTGTTCTTCATTTGTCTTCACCACTGGAAGCAACTGTCTAAAAAAGCTCTGCACTCTATTGACTTCATAAACATGTGAGCTTGAACACCAATAGAGTGTCTCAGCTTGCCACCTGTGATCTTTTCCTCTGGAGAGGACCCTTTGATTCCAAGGCTGTTCAGCATGTATGGAAAGCAACATTGAACAAACTGTGTGAAAGCAGCTGTTTCACACAGGGGATGGTTTTTTCCCCCTATCTGTTATAAACCAGCTCCTAACCTCTATGGGGCTAATGTGCTATGCTTGGGAGTTGTTTCTGGTGTGGTATGGAAGGTGAATCTTTTGTGTGGGTGTGCCTGTCTGTGCGCATTTATTTATCTAATTTTATATATTTTCAGTGAAATAGAATAATGGAGTTGTTTGGGTTGGCTAGAAGAGACTTTGAAAATTGTATAGTTCCAGCCACCCTGCCATGGTCAGGGACTTCTCCTCACGCCTTCCACCATCCCCATCCAGCCTGTTTCCAGGATGGGGAATAGACTCCAAGTCTCAGACAAGGTCCTCATCCTGAAGTTTGGTGTCTGTCTGGCTATGATGATTACTTTAAATAATCAGCCTGTCTCTGTGCTCAGTGCATGCTGTTTCATTTTCACATATATCTCGTCAGCAAGAGGGAAATTGTATTTAGTTGATCTTCAAGGTCTCTTCCCACCCACACAATTCTATGATTCTCAGTTTCTAAGTGAATTAGATATAAGAATGAATAACTAATGGATATCATTCTTCTTTATAGGGCAACATATACTGAGCAGGGCTCCTTGTTAGATTTTATCTCCTAAAGAGATATGGTATGTTGGACAAAGTTCCTTTTTATCACGAAAAACCTTTACATAGAGATTTTGAAGACATATCCACCTTGGGAATTTAATGTGAGGAATCCCTGACAGGTAGTTGTGTTGAATGTGAGTCTTCTCCCAGCTCTTTCTGGCTGCCAAGTCAAAACTGGCTTACACATAGATGCAAAAGGCACAGATATCAGGAAAGTTTTTTCTATCTCTTTGTTAAGAATTACCACAATTAAGAACGAGGCAGATAAAGGAGAGGATTGTCTGCTTTGCTCTGACTTGGTGCAACCTTACCTTGAGTCCTGGGGGCAGTTTTGAGTGCCTCAATATGAAAAAGATGCAGAGCCATTAGAGAGTGTCCAAAGGAGGGGCACAGGGTGGTGAAGGGTCAGGAGGGGAAGCTGTGTGAGCAGGGGCTGAGGGCACTGGGTCTGTTCATCTGCAGAAGGGGAGACTGAGGGGAAACCCCAGTGCAGTCACAACGTCCTTGTGAGGGAAGGGGAGGGACAGGCACTGATCTCTGCTCTGTGGTGACAGGGACAGGACCCAGGGAATGGCTGGAGCTGTGTCAGGGGAAACGGCACAGTTGTTTAGGTCGGATATTTGTAAAAGGTTCTTCCCCTAGAGGGTGGTTGGGCTCTAGAACAGGCTCCCCTGGGCACTGGTCACAGCACCAAGCCTGTTGAAGTTCCAGGAGTGTTTGGACAAGGCTCTCAGGAATGTGGTGTGACTGTTGGAGTGTTCTGTGCAGGGCCAGGAGTTGGATTCAATGATCCTGATGAGTCCATTCCAACTCAGCATATTTTATGGTTGTATGAAAGGACTTACCCCCATCTATACTTCTGAGGACTGGTTCAGTCAAAGACTCAAAAAATGTTTTTCATGAGGAAAACAGATAGTAGTGTGAAGAATGCTTTCCTGGCCTGGGGTCAGTGGTTGATGCAAGCAGGCAGAGGGAGAAAAGGGTTTTGAGAGATAAGCATGGGAATAACTGAGAATGATTTCCTAATTGTACAGGTACAGTTACAGAAAAATAAAGGAACAGTGATAAGAGCTGCTGGCATTCCTCTAAGTGACGTTAACCAGTCTGGCTGCATAATAAAGGGTTTAGAGAAATTAGGACCTGAACAAAAGCCTGGCCCATATGTTTGTCTTTATCTTGTTCCTCCAAAGGGCAAGTATCCCCTGTTCAGAGAGAAGCATAAATAGTGACAGAAAATGACACACAGCATGCAAGCTTGTTTACCAAGTAGAACAGCTTCTTTCCAGTTTTTGTTTTCATGGGAAAATATTGTTGTGTAATTGGGAAAAGAAGTTAACAAACTTCCATCACACTTTACCTTTGTTTAGAAACACAGATCCTCCAAGAACAATGGTTTTTATTTCACATTAAGGAAAACATTATTTTCTTGTTGTTTGAATCAGATCTGAATATTAATAGGATAATATTGGCTTGATAGTTTCTCAGCATCTTCTATCTGATGCTCTGCTAAAGGACCATAAAACTAAAATAACAGAAGACAAATCTCCCTCATGTACCAGTGTCTGAAATCAAAGGGTTTTCTGCTATGTGGCTGTGCTCTTTGCACTGCTGCCTGTGTTTTCAAGGCGTTTCCAAGGCTAGGAATCTTTTCTCTCCCTCCAGAAATTAATGTGGGTAGAGATGTGCTGGTACAGTTATGTACAGAGACAAAAAGTGACTTAATGAATAATAAAAGTGCACGATGCAGAAAGAGTGAATTCCAGCGAGTTCAGCAAGATTCCTGCTGGCTTTGCTGGCAAGAGATCCCACTTCAGCAGAGGGTCTATAATGTCCTTACCAGGTACATCCACCTCCTAAGGACTGGGAGGTTCTGCTTTGAGAGTTGGCCTCAGCCACGTTTCTTTCACATGGACTCCTTAGTGAACGGATAACAATATTGATATTGGAAATTTCAGTCAGTAAAATGTCTTACCCTTATCCTAGTTGTCCTTCAGTGATGTAGTAAATCAATTATTTCAGTTTTCTGAAGGATGGGTGTGAACAATTCTGGAGAAACACCTTTGTCTCTCTCTTTAAAACTGCATAGACTTATAAGTTTTCTCTCCCATCGTAACACTTTGGCAGGCAGCAAAACCTTCAGCTGGAACATGTAATAAGTCCAAAAACAGATTGAAAGTTAAGGATTCCAAATAAATGGCCTGATGGTCAAAAGGATGATCTCAAAAACATAACTCTACCATCTTAACATGTGTTAAGAAACTGCATGTTAGGCTCTAGTTTCAGAAAATCTTATTTAAGAGGATTAACTAGAATAGGAAAGATTAAATCTTCTTTAATTTCTGGCAAGAAGTGTGATTAATTCATTAGTAAAGAAAATGCAGTAACTGAGCTCTGTAGAAAAGCTATTTTTCCAGAGCTCTTAGTAAAGGAAAAAAAAAAAAAAAAAAGAAGATTCTGTCAGAACATTATATTTTTTTGTCTGGAAAAACTGATATGAAGCATTTTTCTTTTCCAATTTAGTTTACATATGGTAAATAATGTTTTGCAAAAATACCTGCACATTATGGTTCAGGATGGCTCTTAAAATAACAATAATAAAACCAAAACCCAATATATTACTTGTTATTATTGTGGCCTTTCTTATTGTGGCCACTCTAGTTCTGCGATCTGTGATATCAAACAGCTTAGGTTTTCTGGAGGAATTTATATAAAATATTCTTTCTGTAGTGCATATTTTCATATTTGCAACTCACTCTTGTCTAGATCCAAAAAAAAAAACAAAAGGGGGCGTCTGTACAAATATTTGAAGATCTGAGTGGAGTTAATCAGTCATTTGCTGTAGAAAAGAATTTTTCCCTTTTAATACCTATTAAAATATCCATTCTATTTCCCCCCTAAGTATGATAACACAAGTTAGAAACAATTAATATAGTCTCTCATTGGACTATTTTGCTGTGTGGGTGAGATGATGGTGGAGAACACTAACTCAAATAATGGCATCTAAATGTAAAATTTACAAGTTTTGAAATCTTAGAAAACTTCGTGTTGAAATTTATTGATGTGTGCAGCAGCTCTCTAAAGCAGGATGTTTTTATCCTCAAGAGAGTTTGGAGTCCAGCCTGCACAGGCAGTGCTCTCCTGTGTTTGATTCTGGAACTGTTTTTGGTTACTACTAGCGTACAGATCAATTGTGGAAGAGAGATTATATTTATGAACTGAAAAGATAGAGCCAAATATTCCTGTTCCCACGCTAAATGACACAACTCAAGCTGGTTGGAAGCCTCTGGCAAAGTTTCCAGTCAAAGTAAAAATTTTCAAGTATGTTAGGTGTTTTAGAGAAATACACTTTTATTAGAAAAAAGCTCATATTTTGGTTTTATTCCTATGCTTGTCATTTCCTTCCTTAAATATAAAGCAAGGGAAACGAAAACAAGAAATACAGACCTATAGGAGAAAAAAATATCTATTGGGACTTTAGAAAAAGGGTAAAATCAATAAAAAGTATAAAAAATACTCATTAAACAATCCATAAAAGTATTTAATGTAAAATGTTCATCAGTTGCAGCACTGCAGTAAAGATGTGTTTCTGCATCAATTCCATCTTAAATGTGCATGGTTATGTCCCATGTCTTCTCCTGAAGAGATAGTTAGTGTGTGTAACTTCTGGAATAACCACCAACTCCTGGGTTCTTAAACAAATCATGATTTTAAATTGCTATTTCAATGTTCTGCATATTTTCTGTCTTAAGCTCAGCTGAGCACTATCTGTTCCAGCTACAGAAGACAAAAGCTCCATTTGCTAAAAGATCCATAAGGAAGCTGTTATTCCAATAAACATTCTATTGTAAACCATTGCAGCAACAAGTTTTTCTGTTAAAGATTCTATCTTGAACTCTTTAATTTTCAGTCTTCAATTTTCAATTCCCTGAGGTTACAGGACTCTTTTCAGGCTTTCCCAATATCTCCTTGAGACTGGACCAGCTGTGGTCCAGAGTTCTGTGGTCTGGGTTGAAGAAAGGCATGAAATATTATTAGCATAATTTATAGTAATACTTAGTTCTTTCCAGGATAACTCATAATACATGGGACTCCATACTTTATATTATATTTTAATTTGTCTGTCTCAGGCTATTCTGGTTTAGTACAATATTCATCAGCCTGCTCTGTAAAGCACAGCCCTTTGTGGTCTTAAGGGTTTGTGCAAAGCTTCTGACAGTAATATGAATATTTCAAATGCCTCAGTGTGCTTTGGGTCAGTTTTCTATTCTTGAAGTATTTCAGAATTCGCTCATTAGGAGGTATTGCATCTTACACAAGAACAAGGCATCCTGGGCATGACTGATGAAATTTTGTTAACAGATACTCCCTTACCTTTAAGAAAAGAAATGAGTAGCAAACATAGCTCTTCCTAGGCTTATACATTTGTGCTTTTACCTTTGTATTGTAGCAGAGTCTCTCTAGAACCTAAAGTCTCAGACTGTTTTCTTGGGAGAAAGAATCCCCAGATAACCTTAAAAGATCATGAGTGCAGTAGGTGAATGTATCACTTAGATATTCACCATCCAGAAATCTGTAATAATAATGCATATTTCAGGCTCTGAAGACAATTGGTGTCACAAATTTTCTCACCAAAAAAATTGAATGCACATTAACTTCTCTGGCTGTTATCCTCTTAGGCTGTTTTTCATGTCCTTAAATTTAATTGCAATTATAAACAGACACATATGTATATACATATTCTGCCATTCCCTACTTACAACTATAGAACTTTCTACATTTTTAATGTTTTTTTTTTAAATGAAAATGGATTTTTTCTTTTTTTTTTTTTTTTTTTTGTCCGTATCCCAACTACTTAACAATTAATGTTTAATAGACTAGCAAGTTTTCTTCTTTAGTGGCATAAATAGTTCTTTTCCATGAGGAAAAGAATGAAGAATATTGCATTAATTAAGGAAGCAAATGTATTATAAGAGCACCAGATAGGTAGGAATAAATTAAATATATGTTCATAATTTATGAGAATTGTTAAAGAGATAATGATACAATATTGCATGTTCTATGTCATTATTTTCCATAAAGGCGCAGAAGAATAAAGCCAATTGATTTTAATTCTAATTCTTTTTATTGAATCGAGTCTGTTACTCATTCCATAAAGCAGAAAAGAACACTATAGCAAAGAGCAAGGAATTAGACAATATTTCAAAGGCACCTTTAAGTGAATAAACAGCCACAGGCAGGAGAATGGATAGTACCATCAAAGGCAGAGCAAAAGCTGTTCTTGAACCTTTTTCAGGCTGAGAGCAACAAAATAATGGCCTAGGATTTACTTTTAATAAAACCCAGACTTTTTCTAAGAATACCAAAAATAAGTAAGTTTATAAACTATTGTGCATGAATTCATGAACACGGGTTGAGAGTGGATACATCAGAGGCAGCACAGAAGAAAATGGGGGGCAGTAGGAAGTAGAAATCCTAAACATTCATACAGTAGCCTCTATGTTCTCAGGAAACCTTGCTAAGTATATCAAACAAATGAATTAGAGACTGGTGTAAATAGTGACATTTCAGTAGAGATCTGCTTTGTACCAGATTCGGCTGCTTTTGAATCTGGAGACTGAGCCTAAATCTTTCTCTACTGTGCAGGGGAAAAGATCTTTCTACTCTGCAGCTCTGTGCAGAAGAGAGCACATAACCTTTGGGGCAGTGCACTGAGGCAGCTGTGTACAATAATCTGAAAGTACAGATAGGGAGGAACAGTCCATTTCTTGGTTGTTCTGGTTTGTGCAGGTAAGGCCAGAATGTTAATAAGCCCAGCCACAGACTTCTGCCTGTATTAGTGCAGTGATCTGGAAATCCCTGATGTCTCTATCACCTACTGAGCCTTTGCATCACTACAGAGGACTTCAACTCACTTTGGATAATTTACTGTTTCCTGGAAAAACTAGTCAAGATGAATCACATCTTAAAAGACTGATCCCAGCTTCACATGGGATTATGTTCTCAGATGTTTTAGAAAAACAAAGGAAAACAAAACAAAAACTAAAATAAAAGCTAAGATGACATTACCAACCTCATGTTTCCAAAAGTATTTTTTCACCTTGCTGCATAAATGAAATGTTTGCAATGGTTTCCTACACATGCTCTTGAAAATGTGCATGGGGAAGTAGTGAGCAGCAGAGAAGAGAAACAAGGGCTGGATCTATTCACAGAACAAAAAAAAAAGATAGAAAATAACAGAGGAAAACAATTTCACAGGAATCAAGAAATTAATATCTTGCCACTGATGGCAGAAGACTGGACATAGTGACAGAAAACAGTCCTTGCCATCATGTTGCTATGATTAATAGCTCCATTTCTCCAGCTTTTTTCTGCAGTACAGAAAAAAAAATATCGGTGACTACATTTTTTTTAATGTTTTCCTGCTTTTGTTAAACTTTTTTTTAATATATATTTGTTGGTTAATTAATCAAAATAAATCGTGACAACTTAAACACTTTCCCCCAGTATTTCCTCAATTCCGAATATGTCAGATTCCTATTGAATTAACATATTGAAATGTGAAAGAAAAAATAACCTGGTCAAACTTTATCCCTTTTAGTTCTAAATTTTGATTATTTTTAAAATGGGCTAAAGCAGAATTAGTGTCAGTTCTGGGAATCTGCCAAACAGTGAGATTTATGAGGCTGTGCTCCTTTTTCTTTAGGGAAATAGCACACTTCTCAGACCAAGGAAAGATGAATTACAGAAAACAATATAGTGAGAATTCATCATGGACATGAACATTACATAAAATCATAGGACTGGTCTTTCTTTTCTTTTAAAAGAAAGTTAGGGGACAAAATGGAAGAATATATTCTGGAGTAAAAAAAAAGAAGGCAAGAAAAAAAAAGGGGTTTTAGTTCTTTGCCAGTTTTAATTTTCTGATTCAGATCTAAAAATAGATTGACAGACAGGCAGACAGAATGAGTAGAAGAGAGAAAATACAGACTAATTAGATGAAATGTATTGATAGACTTCCTTACTTCTCTCAAGACCTAGCTGGGCTATTCAGAAGTTACTAGCATAAGTTTGGACCTTGTTCTCATCAATGGTCATGACAAAACTCCCAAGAATTTCCAGCAGATTTATGGTAATGCACTAACTTTTCAGATTTCTTTTTTTAAAGTTTCATCTCACGTAAGAGCTTCTGTTATCTTTTTTTTCTTTCTTTCTTTTTTTTTTTTTCTCCCTCATGCTTTATGATTTTCACAATTTCACTTCACCTTGTCTCCCAATTATCATTTTTTTCTGAAGCTTTTTTGTCCTGAGCTCAGGTACTCCTTAGAAAAACACTTTGGAAGACCCTGATCTCAATACAAAGAAGAACTGAAATATGATCTGGACATCACTGGACCATTCCTCTAGTTAAAACACAATATTTACAAGATATATGTCTAAATGATTTATTAGCAATTAACTAGAGAGGTCTTATATTTTTGAACCAACCTTTCTATATTTTTTCTTTCCTATCAAATATTTTGCTCCCCAGACTTCAAATAAAATTGAGTTACATTTTCCTCATATATTACTCTCAGTTCTCCTTTCTAACTCTTCTGTTTTTCATTATTTAAACTTCTGTAGCTGTGTTGTACACAAGAGCTTCTAAAAAACTAAATTATATTGTTCTGGAGTAAATCAGTGGACTCAGTGGAGTCTTTCTGTCAATGCCAAATGCTATATACAATCCTGATAACTTGGAAAGTAACTTAATCCCAAGTAAGTCTGTGTATGCCCCCCAAAGAAAGAACATTTTCTTTTCAGAAGAGCACCATGTGCATGTATTTATTAAGTGACTGTGTTATAAAGTTTGAGAGTGATGTATTGTGCTTCATGCTGAGCTATGTTCATTCATATATGGCTGCCATATCATTGCTTGTGCCCATAAAGCCTTAGTTTTTGTTATTTAAACCTTGCAAATTCCTTATTATTTCCCTTTCTTCCTTTCTAATTGATAATCCTCAGTATTATTCAGAAAGCACACAAACATATACCCCTTCTGTAATTCAGGTGTGAGATTTTCTCAACAGCCATACATTACTCAGTGCCAGGTAAATTCATTTTTTTGGGATGGTTTTGCACCATTATTCCATTTTTTAAGCAGAAATCTTAGCTTATACCTCACCTGTTCAAGTTAAAGTTCCAAAAATACTTGATTCCAGTTCATTAAGTAACAGGCATTTTGGAAACAGAAAACCAAGTAAGGGTTTTTTACTTATTTTTCTCTTCTGAGGATCTGGGCAATTAGTTTGCATTTATTCCAGTTTAATTTTTTTTTTCCTTCATTTATTCTTCTGTGCTGGCAAAAGTCTGAAAAAGTCTTTCTGGACACAAAGACGTTCTTATTTACATTTACAAATAATAATAATAACACTAGTGACTTTACCCACTTCAATACTGCATTTACCTGATCAAAACTAATCCTTCCCCACTGACCAGAACAAAGCTCAAGACCTGCAGGATAAAGCACCTAGGCTTTGTGATTTGCATAAAATAAGCAATTATTTGAAGTCATAGCACTCAGTTCACTGTTTATTGGGGTCAATGGAAAGCTTCTCACAGATTGAACAGACCTGGATTGGTTTCATCTTGAACCACAACCATGTGTCAATTTTTTTTTATATTTCTGTCAAATCTCAAATCTCTGCTACACTCTTCACTATTACTAAGGTCATGTTAATCCATGAATGCTCTCCTTCACGTTGAGGGCAGTGTCAGGGTGACAGTGGGCCCAGAATGATGCAAAATCTGTAGAAGCAGTGATGGTGGTACCAGGAATAAATATTAAATGTGCACCAGACATATACAAATTTTCCATTCCATTTTTATTATGGACAGTGGCTGTGGTAACCCTGAACACAGGAACTGCAGTGAAACATCTGAGGAGAGGCAAGATGAAAGCAGACTCTACTCACCAGCACTCAGGCCATTCTTTCTGAGAGAAATTCCTCTCTCTTGACCAGCATAAATTGCCCTCTAATTTAGGCATGTAACATGAGTGGGAATATGTCTCTGCCACAGTGCCAGCCTATTAGCTTGGATCCTTCTCTCAAGTTGCTGCTGATACCTGTGGAACACTCCTAAAGAGGGTTTGCCAGGTCATTTCCCCTTCCTTCTTCAAAGATATACAGAAGTTTTCCTATTTCTTTATGGCTGTATCTTGTTCTGTTCAGATAATTTCTGCTCATTTCTGCAGTCTTGTTTCTGATATATTACCTCCAGCTTCTGCTTTCCTACTGTGATTCCTGTTGCACATATTTAAGCCCCAAAGGCAATACTCGGATAAAATTATCATTGTCAGGGCACTAACTTCCATTCCCATCTCCGCTCATTATTTACATTCTTTGTGTTGCAAATTACACATCAGCAAAGGAAGTCTAGTTTAATTTACCTACGTTAGAGTTATATTCTCTGAGGTGTAATATGTTAATAAAGAGAAGCAAGTAATTAACAACTAATAAATTACATGACTAATAAATTCTGGTGTGCTTTTTTTCTCTTGTGGAATACCTACATAAATTCTAATACTACTTTTGCTGGTTATAGCTGGGATAGAGTTAATTTTCATCACAGCAGCGGGTACAATGCTGTGTTTTTGATTCCGTATGAGAAAAATGTTGATAACACAGTGGTGTTTTCAGTTGTCCCCAAGTAAAATCTGTAAGTCAAGGCTTTTTCTACTTCTCTCCCCACTGCACCAGTGAGAGATCTGAGAGTGTGCCAGAAGTTGGGATGGGAAACATCTGGGGCAGCTAACCCCAACTGACCACAGGGATATTCCCCAGCCTACAGTGTCATGCTCAGCTTATAAAGCCAGAGGGAAAAGAAATGAGGGGACAGGTGGGTGATGTTGTTTTCCTGAGGAATTATTTTATGTCATAGAGGCCTGCTTACCTGGGGATGGCTGAACACCTGCCTGCCCACAGCATAGGTCAGTGGATTCCTGGATTTGCTTTGTTTTTGCCTATGGCATTGGCTTTGCCCACTGAACTGCCCTCATCTCAGCCCACAAGTATTCTCATTTTTACCCTTCTGATTTTCCCTGGCATTCACAAGCTGATGTGTGCAAGGAGGGGCTGTGTGGGGCAGAGCTGCCAGCTGGGGTTAAAACACTTCAACTCACCCTTTTAAAAGTCTTTTTAGGTGGAATTCACTTAGTAAGACCAGCAGTAGGTTTAGTTTTGACTAGAAAATGTTCTTTACTATGGAGGTGGTGAGGCACCGGCACATTTGAGGCACTGCCCCATCCCTGGATGTGTTCAAGGCCAGGCAGGATGGGGCTCTGAGCAACCTGGTTTAATGGAAATTGTCCCAGCCCATGGCAGAAGACAATCTTTAAGATGCCATCCAACCTACACTATTCTGTGATTCTACAATTCCATGATTCATCTCACTGAGTTTTAGACATCAGGAAGTTAAGTATATAGAACAATTCACTTCGTCAAATCATAGATCTTTTGTAGGAGGGTTTACCTCAGACTTGGATAACCAGTTTAGATCAGGTGTCAGCTTTTATATGGGCAAGGTTGTGTAAAATATATCTACCCAGTGTGGACCAAATGTATTCTGTCCTGTTAGCTATTACTTGACATTCAGCTACTGTACTTCTGCCATTGTTCTGAAAATCCTTCCTCTGCCACGTCTTTCTTTTGACTGGATGAAAATGAGCAGTGCTTTCTTGATTTTCTTCTATTTTTTTTCTTGAAGTGGAGGATTCTGGGTGGGATGTTGCACATTAACACAGAAATGCACATTTATTTATGAATACCAGGCTCACATGTGCATTAGCTGTTAGGCAACATCACCACAAGCTTCCATGACCTGCAAGCCCAAAGATCACTTGAGACATTTCTATTAATCTCTTATGGGCCTATTAAAAATAACTATTTTTATTCATTACCTAGTTCAGGCAATCCTGGGATTTATTTAGATTTTCTCTTGCATTTCTTAACCAATTTAGATTACTTTTAATTAGGATTTTTCTCTCTTCAATACCCCAGCAACATAGCTGGAGAAATAGAATATGGAAATATCCATAAATTCATAACAGTTAAGGGTGTCTGCTAAATATTCATGGACCATTGTATGAGAAAGCCTTCTCTATTCACATTTAGTAAGTATTTCAGTTCATAAAATCAATTTATGTAATAGTTGATTGAGTCTTTTTTTTTTTTTCCTGTAGGTGACTTGACGCTCAAACTAGGCAAGAGAACTTGTTCCAGCAGGTGAAGGAGAAAAAGAAAATTACAGGTCAACATTATAAAATCAGAATACTTAGTGTCAGGCAATTGCATCTAGAGTATAAAAATTGTGGCAGTATATGTACTTACCTTTGTATGCTGACTTACAGCAAATCTTGAGGAGAGATATGTTGCTTTATTAGAAGGAGCTTTTAAATGAGTTATTATTTCACTACTATTAGCCTGGTGCCAGTTCATTCTGTAACAGAGATGGGAATGAGGAGGCTAAACACTTTTTGTGTGCATGGAAAATTCCCCCTGACATTTTCAAAAGCAGTCTGGGGAAAAAAAACAAACACTACCAAAAAACTCACAAACCTAAAGTGTTGTTTAGAACTGGATTCTTTATAAATACCTTTGGAATTAACTGCAATTGCCACTGTGTGCATAATGTACCATACACTAAGAATTCACAGCAAACTTATCTACTTGTGAAGGTGATGTAAAAAGTTAACAGGAGCTGAAAAATGGCTACTAGTGCTTGGAAGAGTAAAACAAGCTAAGACATGTAAAAGTGGACTTTGCATCCATTCCTCATCTGATACTAAATTTCAAAAATTTGAAAAATTAGGTGTTAGGTTTGTTTTGTTTTGTTTTGTTTTGTTTTGTTTTGTTTTGTTTTGTTTTGTTTTG
>JAODKT010001744.1:4360502-4380622 GCA_027576195.1 Cossypha heuglini
GAGAGGAGAGGAGAGGAGAGGAGAGGAGAGGAGAGGAGAGGAGAGGAGAGGAGTGCTTCCTGTGCTGAATGGGGAAACACAAACCCCAGAGGCCTCAGATGGACCTTCTGCCCCCAGGGAATGTGTAAACAGCACAAGGTCATAAGCTGTGAACTGGAAAAGTCCATTTGGTGCCTAATTATTTAGCAAGTATCTGTTCCTAGAAGAACCCACATTTCATGCAATATCACTCCCCCATAGCAGCTAATTCAGAGAACAATACCAGTGGGCACTTTCTCCACACCTAGACTCAAAGGTAACGTCATAATACTGGGGTTTATTACTAAATATCAGCCTTAAGGTCTTAACTTCAATCAGAAGTGACTGAACTCAACACAGGATTTTGGATGCTTTGAAGTGGAATGTATTTATAAACTTTTTTTTAACAGCAGTTCCTTTCTGTGAAACCATGAGGCACAGATGTAGCTATTTGCCTTTTTCTGTAGGGTTTGCCACAAAACTTCCGAATGTCAAAGGAAATCAATGGTACTCATGGACCTCATTGTGTTGTTCTGTCACTTGCTCTATTATTGAACTTTTCTGCAGTGCTCTGAGCATTTAAAGAACATGAAAATGTAAATCTGAATAAGAGCATATCTGAAGTTTGGGGAGCTCTGAGGTTTACATAAGACTTGAAGAAAATTATAAACCATGAAAGAAAAATATTCGCCAGATTCATCTGAGAATACAGTTGACTTGTAATGGGACACAGAAAACATTTCTCCACGCATTACTTAACCTTGTATCACACTTCTGACAGCAACAAATGGAAGCTGCTCAGAAGAAAAAAGCCACTGCTGAAGACAGAATTTAGCTAAAAAATCTGAAAGGGAAAGGAAATCAAGATCTCCTTTAGAAATTGAAAATATAATGGGATTATTCATAGCATCTTTAGGACTAATTTTATGTTTTTTAATCCACCGACTCATGGAAACTGCAGAAGGAGTTGTGGCCTTGCTGTGGTTGGTGATTTAGATACTCAGCGGGACATTGTCCCAGCCCAGAAAGCCACATTGCAACTAGATGCATGGTCCTTCCTATTTTCTAGAGGGGTAACCAAGGCATGGAGAGATGAGATGACTTTTCCAAGGTTGGTATTAGAGCTCAGAACTACTGCAGCATATTCTTATCCTGAGTAAGCTCTGAAGTTAAATAGGATTTTATCTCCTTTCAAGATATAAGATATAAAATACTTCAAAATACTTCAAAATACTGTTCCAAGATTTTTAAAATTATCTGCTACTGTGACAGCACTTAATTGCAATTAGGGGTTACTTTCAGCTCCAAAGTTGAAAGGATTCTGCCTGCCTTTGAAGACAAACCTACTGCTGAAGTATGTCTACACTGGGGTTATTTTATATCTGTGCAAGTTTGCAAAGACAGACAAATTAACTGATTAACTGACAGGCAGGCTCAGGTTATTCAAAATCAGACCTTATTTCCCCATTCTTGCCTAGAGGTGATTTCTTTTCTCCTTCCCTCTGTCATTGTTACAAGAGTTTTCTGTTATGATGCAAAGAAAAGTCCAAGTATGTCTACATGAAAACACAAATAGTAAATTAGAAGATAATGAATAACTAAAAGAATGTCCCCAAGCTATTCCTCACAATATTTTTCCTTAAATCCGGATAAAGACTGAATAGCCGAATCAAAGCTTGACAACTCATGAGCTTTCTTTTATGTTTATTGCTTGCCTTACATACTCTTTCTCATATATTAGCCTTATTTTCAATGTCTAGAGAGATTGCTAGTGGCTAGGTCTCCAAGCAACACTCTGGAAGACTTTAGATTTCATATAAATTGTACGACATATTTTGTCATTCTCATTTTGATGTCCCAGACTTTATAGGTCATCTAAATAGATGCCTCTGTTCAAGCAGCATAATCTCACCTTTAATGTATTTCAAATTTAACACTTTGTTATCATGCAATTGCAGAAGGGGAAACAACAATTTAATTGTATCAATAAAGCTAGAAAAGAGTTTTTCTCTATAATCCTATGAGTGCATTTTCTTTGGTGTGTGTCACAGAAATAATTTGTGAAATGTTATTGATCCTTTTTCACCCACCAAAAAGGAACAGAGAGAGCTTTTTATGTCAAAGGACACAGATTAGTGGAGAATGATGTGATACCATTTTTGCCATACTAATCTCAGTATATTTAGTTTTCAATAGTTTGTGCTTCACATTGGACAGACACTGTTATCAGACACCAATTTTTCTTTGGGAATCAACAACAGGATTGAGAGGACTTCATTTACTTGTTGCCTATTTTGACTTATTCTGCTTTTAAAAAAGAAATTTCTCAAGGAGACAAGCCTTCCTTACACTGTTAACAGCAGTCAAATATCTCGAGTACCTAAGTCAGACACTAGCCCATGGAGTACTTCCTTAACAAAGTCTTAGTACAAGTTCCCTAGAAATAAATATGGAAGATAGGAATTTATTCTTCTCTCCTGTAGAAGTTGCATCAGGGTGCTCTTAATTGGGTTATATTTAAAGGGGGAAAAAAAAAGTTCATGTGAATAGAGTAGATTTTCATAGCAGTTTATTTTTACATAGATTGGGAACTCTTTTGTTTCTGAAAAACTAGCTCAAGCTAGGGATTTATGAAAATCTGGACTTTAAGACTTGATTAGAGAAGCCAGTGTCAGTAATGGAATCCCCCAGTCTTTTTTATTCAGTGCTGGAGCCTGCACAATCCCTGCAGCCTTCAAATCCAGGGACATGTATGCTCATGTGCATCATGTTTCTTTATAGAAGACCTTGAGATGGGTTGAATATCTGCACTCACTCTTGATCTCAGGGCATCTCACATCCTAGCAGCAAGAAGATAATGAACTGTATTTATTTATTTATTTGGATCCTGGAGTGTTGTTATCAATGACATATGCATTATTGAATTTGAATAGTATATTAACTTGCAATAAAGTCACATGATTCTTCAAGTCCCACAGTTCAGAGCACACAGATCACTGGCTTTTCCTTACACAGACCTTCACTGAATTGAATTATTAAGTTCCGCTGACGTTCTATATAGACGTTTGCTTTACATCGTGCTACATTTTTTCTCATTACGTTTTCCTATGATTTATTTATGACAATTCTATGCATATAAAATCTATGCTCTGGAGATCACATTGCAATGACCGAACTGGCATTCCTGGAAAAGTTCACAGTGATGATTCACAAGTGATTCACTTTCTACAATGCTCTTTTCTCCTCTGAAGTGAGTCCTTGGCATCCCATGTTTGCTTAGAGAGGCACTGTCTACTTTAATCTTCACCTCGTGATTTTCTAGGACTGGCTTCTACAAGAAGTGCATAAATGGCTATGCAGGGATTTTAAAAGCCTGAATGCTGAAACACTTCTCCTTATTATTTACTTCTACACATTCATAATCATGTAATACACCAAGACAGATGTGAAGTATTTGCATGTCTGTGTTCAAACTGTCTCTTTTAAGTTATACACAGCATTTGTCCAAGCAACTCAAATATTCTGGATGTTGGCTTGACCCTGCTCTAATTAAGCAAGAAAAATGACAGCCCAGCACAGACAGGGTATTATGTACTGGCATCCTGTGCACTTGCAAATATTTTATTAGTGAGTCAGGTCTCAGTGTGTAAGTGTAGACAAAGCAGACAACTGTCTGCACAGCACACTGCCGGGGGTATGGTACAGTTGGGAAATGTCTCCTCTGGCTGTACCTAAGAGTCCATAAAGCTCAGCAGCATTTTTGAAGATAATTGTATGTATGTGCAGAGTTGGGCACAAAGTGTTTCACAAAATATGGGAGCAACAAACCATTTGCATGGGCAGACAGTGATAGAAACACAGACTCACAGAATATGTTGAGTTGGAAGGGAGCCACAAGGGTCATCCAATCCAGCTCTTAACCATGACCAGAACCATCCCCAAGGGTCACACCATGTCCCTGAGAGCATTGTCCAAATGCTTCTTGGATTCTGTCAGATTTTGGGCTGTGACCACTACCCTGGGAAACCTGTTCCAGTGCCCAACCACCCTCCAGGTAAGGAATCTTTTTCAATATCTAAACTAAACCTTCTCTGGCACACTTCAGGCTAAAGGGACATGATTTCAAATTAAAAGAGGAGATATGCAGATCAGATATTAGGAAGAAATTCCTTAGTGTGAGGGTGGTGAGGCACTGGAACGTTTTCCTAGGGCACCTGTGGTTCCTCCGTTTCTGGAGGTGTTCAAGGCCAGGCTGTGTAGGACTTGAACCAACCTGGTCTAGCAGGTTGCCCCTGCCCATGGCAGTGGATGGTTGGAACAAGATGATCTTTAAGATCCTGTCCAACCCAAGCCATTCCATGATTCTATAATTTTTCTAGGGTCATCAGACTTGATTTTTACCCCAGCTGCTCATTCTGCTTCTGTCTCCTCTGCTTGTCTGACACCCAGCCCCTGATCCCTCTGGAGGAGAAGTTTGATTTTTATGTTGAATTGCTTTTAGTTGGCTGGATGTTATAGTCAGTAGTCAGAGGAGGTTTTTTTTTGTTTTTTGGGCTTGTTTTTTTTTGTTGTTTTTTTTGTGGCAGGCTCTTGAAGGACATTCTGTATCTGAAGATGTTGCTGTATTTGTGGTTGATTTTATCCTTTCTTCTCCTCAGCTCATAACACAGATAAAGCAGATAAAACTTGTCCATATCATATGAGGTTTTCAGGGAGGCAGAGGAGTAAGAACAAGAACCAGTTCTTCAAGTTGTCACCACAGCTCCTCTGCAGTTCAACTGCAGTACCAACATCTCCTTAGACAATAACGAATTTGTGACAATGGCTGGAAGATAATCTCAATCACAGTCAGTCAAAATCAAAAATATTCAGATGTAGATGATGAGGAACTTCTATGACACAGTTTCAGTCGTGTGCTGTGCTGGGATCCCAAGGACACACTTCTTGATTCTTAACCATGTACAGACTTCCTCTCCTCTAGTGTTTCTGCAGCACACAAATGATTCTTACAGCCTCTGACCTTGTCAGGGTTTTGGTGGGGGTTTTATTGTAACTTAGGGTGGAAACACAACAGGGTAATTTCAGTTGGAAGGAACATCAAGAGGTCATGCAGTCCAACCTCCTGCTCAAACCAGGGCCAGCTGTGAGCTCAAATCGGGTTTTTCAGTCTCAGGAAGACTAAAATTTCAATTGGAAATAATAATGATATCAAGCTTTTAAAATATTAGAATGCTAGCTCCCAAGGCTATTCTTTTGCCTAGAAGCTGCTTGAGCTGTTGCTGCTGTGGTTGCAGAGTTGCTAACCTTTTTGGATGTTTTTCTCCTTTATCCACATACACACACCCTCCTTTATCCATATACACACACACCTTCCACTGGGAGAACACAATACTGATGATAACCCCTCTGTGTGATGTGATCTGATATATGACCTATCAACTCAAACATTTTCAGGTAAAAAATGTAATTGTAAGTGAAAGTGTTCTACTGGGACTTTGGTGGGGATTTTTTGTTTGGTTTTGTTTGGCTGTGGGTTTTTTTGGTTTTGGGGTTTTTGTTGTTGTTTTTTTTTGTGTGTTTTTTGTTGTTTTTTTGTATTTTATTTTTGTTGTTTGCTTTTGGTTTTTTTTTTATGTGTGTGCATTTTTTTCCCTAGGGTCTTTAGAATTTTAAGACCTGGATAGAACTTCAATACCAGAACCCGTGTGTAAGGCAGAACTACTTTTTCACTCCTTGTAAATGAGACCTGAAGATTCAGAGACAAGGTGCATCCAAGGACTAGATAAATTAATGTTTTTTCATTAACTTGTCAAGAGTGTTTGCTTTTCTGTTGCACCTCCAGATCCTGCAGAACAGTGCTGTGATGAGCTAAAGTCCACAAACAGATTTCAGGAGGTTCAGAATAAGGAAGAAGCTGGTGAGAAGAGTAAATTGAAGGACAAAGTTAAAGTTTTACTCTTTTGTTAAAAGAGAGAATAAGAATGAATAATATAAGATCTGATTTTTTTGATTTTCACGTCATGTCAGCTCTTAATTATATGAAAGATTAAATGCACATTTTTCAGCTTCTATTCTGATGAGCAATGGATTGATTGATTGTTTAATTGATTGATTTATTTTGGCATAAAAGTAACCAAAACCAATAAAATATGCCTCAAAAATCTTGATATTATTCACAGTTTTGTTTCATTTGTGGTATTAATTTGTATTTATTTCCATTTGTAAGTAAAAAATTAGATAAAGAAGAAGTTTCAATACTTAGTTTCTTCTAATACTACAAAGATATCTTATCTGCAGTCTTTTGCTACCTCTAACATTACAACAGATAAAGCTAATAGATAAATTAAACTATCCTGTAATGCATAAATACACTCCAGTTGATTCTTAATGTAACTCAGTTGACTTTGGTGCGAGTTGCACTGGAGGTGAACTTGGCTGGACGTTTATGCAAACATAGCCTTGAAAAATTAAGTTTATAATGCAAACACTCTTGGGAGGTTGATTTGATACATATCCTCTCATAATATTTGATTAGGTTTTATTTCAAATGTGAATTTACTATGGTGTCATCTTTGCAATCTAGAACTGTTTCAAGGTTCAATAATTTTGTTTGATTGTGTAGTGGTTCAGTCTCCAGAAGATAAATAAATGCAAATAAGGGAAGCAATGAAGAGCCACGTATGTGATGTAAGAGATCAAACAAAGTGCCGGAGGGGGGGTGAGGAAAAGAAACAAAGAAAAAAAAAAAAAAAAAGCTATCATATAAAGGAAAACAGGATAGAGCCAAAAGATATATAAAGCCATTTTTCTGTCTCATTCACAATTACAGATGATTTTCCCTTGCATTATAACCTCAAAGGCGTTAATGCATCCAATTTTTTCTTTTTTATTCAAAGCTCAATTACTTCCATCATTTCTTTTGGGACATCTGTGCTTACTTCATTAGAACACACAGATGAGACATATTTTCTTGACATCTGGCCAGTTCATTTTTTAATTTTTTTAAATTGTTTGTTCCTGAGTCTCACAGTTGCTCAAAGTTAACCTGAGAATAATATGAGATTAATCTCACCAAATTCCAAAGGTTTCACTTCAGGATGGATTATCTACTTGATATCTGTGGAAACGGTAAGGTATTTTCAGAGCATGATTCCTTTCTTCCTGAAATAAGCACCAGACATGTCAGATGGATTTCTCTCTGAAGGTACCTTCTGCCACCATTGTTTTAATCAGATGAGATTCGTCTGTTCAGTGCCAGTGGAGATGCCCTGAGATCCTACCTGGTTTTCAGCTGCCATTCCAGAGAAATGTGTGTCTCCCACTAGACCTGAGTCATACTGACCAGTTCTGTGTTGATTTCTTGGGTCAGCAAGCACACCCAGAACAGTATTTTAAAGTTTTTGTGACCAATCACAAGTTATGATTAAAAGTCCCATTTATGTTTTGCTCAGAAGACATGATGATTAATTTCTCCTTGTGTTGTTATTTTTGTGCTGTTTTTGAAGGTCACTGGTCACAGAATGAAAATTATTCGGTGGTTGAGGCTCAGATCTTAAAAAGGCTGAGTCATTTTGTGCAAGCAACAGGAGTGGTGACATGCAGGTGCCAAAAAAAGGAGCACCTACTGTGCAGTCAGATCTCCTGGATTATCTTGCCTGAATGTAGGTGGGCTGGAATCAAACCAAGCTCTGAACAAAAGCTCAAGGTTTATGTGTGGGAGAGAAGAGTGAAAACCTGGCTATATCACAGAATTTGAAGGCACCATGATATTTATATATATATATATATATATACACTCACACACACACACACATATATATATATCCCTGGCCACCTAAGAATGGTTTACACCTAGCCTACTCTTCATTCACTGGAACTGAAATCCATGGAAAATGTGGCACTAAAGAGCTAGGTATAACTTTTAATTTACTTTCTTGTACACAGTAACTAACTCAGACTAATTCCTTTCCTCAAAAATGTTAAGAGCAATGGAAGATATGTTTTAATCAGACACAGCTTGCTCAGGTCTGGAGGCTTTTACACTCCTTTCTCTGCATTCTTGCCAGAGCTTGCCATCAGTCACCTCTCTACCTTCCCAAAGTAAGGGCAATTCCACAGATGATTCTGAATTGCCATATATTTTACAAAAAGTTGTAGGTAGCAACCAGCACAATTCCTAAAACATCACAAAGAAAAATTTATTTCATAATCCTGGCAATTCATGAGTCTTGGCACAGTGGAGATTTAAGTTCATCTCAACCTCTTTTTGCTTCTTGAAACAAAATAATGTTGATCTAGACTTCCTGAAATCTACAGAGATTTTGCACACTCCCCATTTTCAACTTTTCAGTAAGTGAATTTTTTACTGTCCCAGCAGTTCATCCTAAAAACAGACTCAAGTGGAAGACATAAGCAGAGCCTGGCAAGGAGAAGGAAAGATGTTTAAGGCATTTAAGCATTAAAAAAGTCAATCCAATACATCTGCACCTGCTCTGGTAAGAAGCCATAAATCCTCAGTGCTTTATTCGTGTGACAAAATAGTAATAAGGGAAGGAAATGTAACCAGAATAAGCTGCTATCAAAGATGTCACAAGTAGGGAAAAGAGACTGGAAAGGATATTACACATCCTCATTACACTAAGTGGTCCTTCTCAAATTACACTGGTTTCTGTTTATAAATTTGTTATGTTCATTTCCAAGCTCTAATCAAGAGCACTAGAAGTTACATTTACAGCTTTGTGTCTTCTAGTAGGATCCCTTATTGCTCTTCCCCTGGAGAAAGTTCTCTGTTGGCAAGGGCGTGTGCCTGTGCACACATACACGCATGTGTGTGTGTGTGTGTGTGTGTGTGTGTGTGTGTGTTTGGCTGGGCTACACCCAGAAAGTGTTTCCTCAATATTTCCGAACACTTTCAACATTTTCACACATATGGGACACACAAACACTACATAAGGTTTCATAAAACAAAGCTATGAAAAGGGATAGCATATAGAATGAAGTATGATATGGTAGATAGTCCTTACTCAATGAGGAGTGAATTTAGGTCTAACTACCAGATGGCAGAGCTGAACACAGAAAATCCATATGTGTGATGGCAGCTAGGGACAGCCGTTGACATACTTGCTTTTCCAGCCAAATGCCTCAGCAGATGCAGAGTTTTACACTTTAACATTACAATATGGCACTAAAACCCGGGAGAAGAGTTATATGCAGGAACCAAAGACAATTTAAAGGGACACCGCTAAATTCTGCCCTCTTCCCAGCACGTGTGGGGGGCTGAAAGAGTGAACAAATGGGAGAGTTTTTTATCCATTTGCTGAAGTGATAAGACATTATTTTTTCCTTATAATAAGAAAAGGACAATGAGGAAAGAGAAAGGGAAAAGAGATCAAATTGACAAATCTGTGGGTTTGTTTCATTGTGTTGGTAGACTGCTTAAAAATGCCCATATCCTCTCTCATTTAAATGACATTTAAATAACAAACTAGGAGGTTTACAATCAACAAATGTTTATGGGATGAAAGTCAGTAAATACATTTCTGAAGCTGATAAGCTAATTTCTGTGTGTGGTTTTGCTTTCTTAGCATTGCTTTTTTTTTTTTTTTTTTTTTACTTTTTTGTGTAGGATCAAGATAATTATTCTCTATACTTAGTTCAGAAGTCAAGAAGTCGTACAAACTCATGGACAAAATTATATTGCTTTCAAATCCAAGACTGTCTTGTAGTGCACTTCCAATGTCAGACACAGGTTTTGTAGAATCACAGAATGGTTTGAGCTGGAAGGAACCTTAAAGATTATCTAATTCCAACACCTCTGCCAAGGGCTGGAATGCCTCTCCTTAGGCCATGCTTCTCCAAACCCCATCAAACTTGTCCTTGAACACTTCCAGGGAGGGGGCATCCACAGCCTACACGGGCAACCTGCGCCAGTGCCTCACCACATTGACAGTAAGGAACTTATTACTAAAAATTAACCTAAATTTCTCCTCTTTTGGTTTTTACTCATTACTCATTGTCCTGTCACTACAGTTCTCGATGAAGAGCCCCTCTCCAAGAGCAGAGTAGAGGGGGGAGAATCCCCTTCCTTGACCTGCTCCCACGCTCCTTTGGACGCAGCCCAGGATATATTTGGCTTTCTGGGCTGTGAGCACTCACTCCCAGCTCAAGTTGCTTTTCATCAGCAACCACCTACCAGGGCTACTCTCAATGGCACCCCACCTGTAGCTGTGCCTGGGATTGCATCACTCCTGAGCTTTGAGTTGGTGACCCTTTAAATCCAGCCTCATTCTTGGTCCCCTCTGCCCTCCAGAGCTCTGTCCCATGGGACTCTAGTGAGAAGGTCCTTGGAGCTGCCAAGGTCTGCTCCCTGAAGTCTGCATGCACTCCTCACTGCCCTGAGGATCTCCAGCTCCACCTTCTCGTGGTCACTGCAGCCAAGGCTGCCTTGGAGCATCTCATGGGTGAGCACAAGGTCCAGTGTGACATTTTCAGCTCCTCAGTGACTCCTGTAAGGCCTTGGACATGTCCTCAAACACTTCCAGAAACAGGACAGTCACAGCTTCTCTGAGCAACCTGTTTCCATGTGTCTGGAAAAATATCCAGGTTGAAATCCTAGCAATGTTTGCAAAACTTCCATTTCTTTTACTAAGACTGGAATTTCATCATTAATGTTTTTGTGCCCCTGTCCCTTCCTTCCAGACTTTGTTTTCTTATCTTCTTAGATTATAAGCTCTTAAGGGCAGAGACCACCTTCTGCTATCTCTGTCTACTGAGATTAATGTACCAACGCTGAAATCCTGGCTAAAACTTTAGGCACTATTTTTATATAATAGATGATGCTGGAAAATGGAAATTTGCCTTGGCTTTCTTGAGGACCAATTTTAGAATCAATTTTTATTCACTGTATGTTTCATTCGTGCTCCTGGCCTATGTTGGCATTGGTTTTGGTGTGCAGAAATACTTTAATAGGAAATTTGCAAACAGGAAGAGATTTGGATTTTGTGAGGATTTGAGTACTTGCAGAGAAGCTGAGAAAAGAGAACAACCTGCAGACTGAAATGTTTACAGAAAATGAGAGGAAAAGGTTAACTCTTCCCCTCACTATTCTCAGACTGAATACAAAGGATAAATCACACTTCATGTAAAAAAAAAAAAAAAAAGCGTCTATTTCTCTACGTTGATCACAGAGAGGAGTTAAAATAGCTAGTTTGGCTAGATGTCTAAACTCCAGATGATGAAACTTAACCTAAGGGTCTTTTGGATCAGGTCATAAGATATTGCATTCTAACACCATAACGTACCTTCAATTTTTAATCACAGTTTTCCATTGATTTTGAAGAGAGGCTCCTAAAGAAATCAATGTCACGCTATTGCCCTTGTGCATACACATGCTCTAAACCAACAAAGTAAAGCTTATAAATCTGGAGACTGATAGAGAAGGTTCACCATACTAACAAAGCTCCTTATCAGGACCTTCCCTAAAACATGCCCATCCTCCACTGGAGAGAGATGTGCTGGCTGGTTAAAAGACTTTATCTACTCTCAGTCTTATTAGTTTAGGAAATTAGTTCCTTTATTAGCTTTTGGATTAAATAAATAAAGAGGATACAATTTCATTTTCAATATTGTCATAAGTCTTTCCACCAAAATGAAAAGGAAGCAGTTTCTGATTTAAATATATCTAATATCCTGTAACATCTTCTTCTGTGTCATTTACCTGTGGAAATGTTTAAAAATGAAATTCAAACTGCTACCCTAGCATGCTGCTAACTCCTGAAGGCACTCATGCATGAGTTTAACTTTAAATTCTATTTTTTTGTAGTCTCCTGGATTAAGAGGGTTGTAAAATTTAAATTTTGTATTGATTTTCCTTTCAGACAATTTATCAGATGCAAGATTATAATTGCAGTATTAAAATCTGGATAAAGAAAGAAAGAAAATAAAAAAAAAAATAAGATATGCTATATGACACACTTTCGCTGAAAAAAAAAAAAAATCTTCATTTTCTGATGTATGATCACTTTACACAATTATTTTTGTGGAAATTTAGTCAGGTTACAGAATTTGTCCTGTTAAGCTCAAAACAACTAAAGAGGCTGCAAGTCACAGAAGAAATGGCATCTATTAATATAGTTCCAAATACAGTAAAGCCTATATATATAAAACAGTTCATTTTCAATACTCTATGACATAGTCTAGCTGTCTGCTTTATATTGGGAGAGGCAGAGTGATGTAGAATTGTTGGCTAAGCAAATTGGTTTCTGTGTCAAGGTTCCTCTGCACAATTTGACTGGTGGGATACAGAACAGAAACCAAGTAATACTTTTCTTTCTTCTTTTTCTTATGAAAAAGTTTAATAAACTGGACGAAAAAGTGGCTGGATATACTTTTTTTCTTCATTTTCATTGAAGTAAGCCAATCAGAACAACGTCTGATTGTGAATAAAATCCTTATAAAGACAGAATTTTTAAATTAATCGTTGTTTTGTAAAAAAAAAAAAAAAAATTATCTTATTTGTTCCACCAAGCATATTATTTATATTTATGGACTGAAATGAAAAGTGAAAGAGAGGCTTGCAAGAAGATCATTTTACCACCATCTGTTGCAAAGATTTATATTACTCATGGAAAATGTCTGCCCCAGTCCTTTGGTTCCTACATCAGTAAATCATTAATCCAAAGTAACAACAAAAAACTATGAGTCTAATGGAAATTCTTTTTTTTTTTCTTTTTCTGCTAGAGAATGAGTGTTGAAGAGATTGGAAGAATGTAGTCCAGATAATAACACACACTCCTTTATCATCACCAACTGTGATTACTGCAGTGAGAATTTCACAAAGAGCTCCTACTAGATTATTTTGAATGCAATTCACTAAAATACCTGAGGGCATCGTAAGATTAAAGGCTTGTCCTGGAGCATACAATACTCCAGAAAAAACAAAAAACAAACAAACAAAAAGATACAAACAAACAAAAAACAACAAAACAAAACATCCAAATAAAACAAACAAGAAACCCACAAAAACCGAACAAAAAATCCAAAACAAATCAAAACAAAACAACCCCCCCAAAAAACAAACAAACAAAAAAACCAAACCACTCAGCAATCAAACCAACTTACTTTATCCTGGAATTATCTAAACTATTTCCATGATGACTTTAAAGGTCATTCTTATTTTTCTCTAGCCTTGCTGTGTTATTCACTGATAAATATTGCCTCATACCTACTGCATAATAGGGAGGAAAACAGGAAGAAAAGGGAGGAAAATAGATTGAAAGTAAAAGAAAATAAAAGAGAGATGGAAGAAATAAGATATATTAATTATTCCTGTGGTCTTGTGCAGGGCCAGGAGCTGGATTTTGACGATTCTTGTGGATCCCTTCGAATTCAGGATATTTTATGATTCTGTGACTGACAGTTATTTCAATTGCTCATTACTGATTTTGTACGAACAATGATTTGCAAGATCCACATTGACCATGAATTTCGTATCTCAGGACCTAAAATTTAGAGCAAGAAAAAGCAACAAACCAAGAAGGACGTTGGTAGCATCATCAAAGGCGTAGATACACTCCCTAAACAGCCAAGTGCAAGGACAAATCACCTGATTGATCTTATAAAAATCATCTGATCGATCTTATATGATCATTTGTATTCTGCCCAGCCAGGCATTGCATGTGTTCCTGGCCACATCCTGACAGCTGCATGTCTCTTGGTTGATTATAAATCCTCGGCAGCGACGAAAGGGATTTTTGATAAGCTAATAGCTGACCTATCTCTGGACCTTCAATCATGTCCTCTGACAATGGATTACAAGGAGAGTAAGATACTCTGAAATATTGTGATTCTCCGAAATTACTTCATTAAACTGTCTGGGATTTCTGGCCTAAGGTCTTTGTAACAGGATGATAAGTGACTCCTAGTCATAGAAAATTGTCTTGAGGTAATTTTGGCTGGATATCCACATTTACTGAACTAAGATTTAAGTGTAAATTTGGCTCTTTAAGCATTATGGAAATTGGTTAAGAGTGATGTGATCATCAGGATTAAATTCCAATTTAAAGAAATCACTGCTTTCTCCATTTGCCAGCTCCACGGAAAGACTTGGAAGGTGCCTATGTCCAATTTTGTGCCAGTGGTGGTCCAAATTAGCAGGAAGAAAAATGGAAGAAGTTCAGGTCTCCTTGACTAGACTATTCTCCTTGCTTAGGCTGTCCCTGCTTCAGTCTCATCTCTGTTTGCTTAGTATGTCTCAAGAACAAAGAAAAAAAATTGCAAAATAAAATGTCAGACTACAAGAAGAAAATTCAATTACTTGAGCCCTCAATCATGCCTACAAGTAAAAGAAAGCAGATCAATAGATTTTGCTGTAATGTGGCCCATTAAGTGTTTTTCCTTCATGCTGTATCTCTGTGAAGATTTCTATTTCCCAGAGATATATGGAAGAATTCACTGTATAATGTGGGAACTGACAAGAAGCAAGAACAAGGTCAATAGAACCGATCTGAGGAACTTTCCTTTGTGTGACTGCTTGATTTTTTTTTCTACTATTTTGTTTTTCACCTCCTGATGAGTGTATGGGTATTAAGAACTACACACAGAAACTCTAGTATTAAGCCTGTACTATATTTTCATAGCTCCCTTGACATTCCTTGCTGTCAAGGACAAAAAGGCCATCTAGTCTGAAACCTTCTACCACGTGGGCAATAAAGTTTCTCCTCCAGACCTTTGTGCCAATCCAAACAAATTAAGTAGAAGAAAAATTACCAAGGAGTGAGGTGCTAGTGTCAAATTTGGGAAAGCTGTTCTGGTCCTTGCTTCTCCCTGGACCTCCTGGTGAAGGTCATTCATCCGCTCACTGCCTGAGGTCCTTGTTTGCATTGTGCAGACATTCCAAGCTGCATTCCTTGAGAAATGTACACTAAAGTTACATACAAAAGGTGCCACTGATTGTGAGGTAAATTGATTTTTTATGGAGTACATTACTCAGAAGAGGTAACCTAATCCCAGTCTCATTAGCCCGTCCCTGCAATCAGTTTAATTAGACTTGGAAAAAAAGGTGACTTCTCAGTTTGGGTAGACTGCACGCTTCCAGAATGTAAGTGAATATGTTCAGGGGCTAAACCAGCTTGTCTGTAGCTGGTTAACTTGTATGAGCCCACAACTGAATTTGTGATTAAATATCAATGCACCTGGTAAGTCATAAGAGGAAGACTATACAGTTCACTTACAGCAGCTGAGAACTATTGTGCACTTTAGAAAAATATATAGTTTTGATGCTAAATCTTTAATGAATAAATCAGTTTAGCATTCTTTTAAGCTATTTCAATTTTTAATAATTAATCTTAATTAATATGAAGTAATATTACTCTAATACTTAATATTATCTGATTAATATTAAATGATATTAATTAAATTTAATTAAGGTTAATTGCTAGTTAATGGACTGGTAAAACCTCCTGCAGTAGCTTTGTGTTTCATGGCTACTTTTTTTTTCTTTTTTTCCCAAAGTTTCTTTTGAACCTGATTGAAGTTCTATCACTTGTGTTGTTCTGGAGGACTACTGATCCCTTCTCATTTGTGAATATTTCATAATCAGTTTCCTATGAAAAACAGGTACTTCATTGACCATCCATGCTCTTAGGGTTTTGTGCATTTTAAAATTGTTTCTATAAATTTAATTTTTAAATAAATAAATAAATAAATAAATAAATAAATAAAGCTTCACTATTAGAAATTAAACTTTCTGAAGCTTTAGACGCACATTAAGCAATTTATCTGGTATATAATCTAATAATTGAGAACTCGTTAATACTTTTTCAATAGAGCATTCCACCAACCTTAAGATTTCATTGAAAAATTGTCCATGTGTAGCAACTAATCACTTGGAATCTGTTCTTTTCATCTCTAGTAACCTTCTTCCTTTAGTATTCTGAAACAACCCTAACAATAAAGCCTCATTTCTAGCTTTTCTTTTATGTTTTTTCATTATGTTTGTATTTCTTATGCTTGTGTTTGTTACTATCTTCTGCTGTCCATAGTGTATAAATAATAGTAAAGAAGATTTTTTTTGTTAGATGCAACGTGTGGAGAGATTAAAAACACAAAAAACCAAAATCTTTTAAACCCACACACACCCAAAAAATAAAAAACACAAACCAAAAACAAAACAAAAAAACCCAACAAAACCAGAACGTTAAATGCATCCATCCTCTTTACATTCAAAGTTTATTTACAGTTTCTGTTTGGGGGGCTGGGGAAAGAAAAGACCTGCTGCTCTGAATAACCCAGTAAAAGCTGCTTTTATACTGAAATGCCCTAAGGCTGTCAAAAGGACCTTGACTGGCATCTGGAATGAGCCATTATCCTGGCAATGGTTTGGCATATCCCAGGATGGCATGTATTAGCATATCCCTGGATATTAGAAGTTATCATATGCCTTAGTAGCACAACTTGCAGATTTTGGATTGTGTTCATGAGAACAGATTTTTCCAACAAGTAACTTGCCAAAGGCTTGATATAAAAAGTACTTATGCCTAATGTCTGTCATTCCATCTATGCCAGTTCATTCTTCCTGGGCTGGACTGGATCCACCCTGGCACCTGAAATGGAGTAAACAAAGTCACTAGCTACTGAAGACTTTGATATGACCTGTGTTATTTTTACAAGCATTTGCCATAAGGATGGTGACTTAATGTAACACATTATGGCTGGCCAGTGGTCTGAGATTTCTTACATTTTTATGGACCTCTTAATCTCAAAAAAGAGTTTAAAATGCTGTATAATTTGAATTTATCAGGAAGTTGTCATCTCTGTGAAAGAAAACAGCAGCTGGTAAGACTTCATTTGATCAATGGATACCTGCATCTTGAACATTTAAAGCATATATTCATATGCTCTGAAGCACTTACAGTCATACACATAGCTGGGGAGTAAATATCATTTTGACATTTCAAATCATACCAGAGTAATAAATTCTGTGTAGACAGTGAGAAATTTTATCTCTATGGGAGAGAAATTAATTGATGGAGAGATAGACAGGTAGATTTACTTATTTTAGAGATTTAAAAATTATTTTTGTGATCTATAGGATGCTTTAAATTATTTATGTCCCCCAGAATGGGACATCTTGGGGTTTCTCTCTGCTCACTCTAATTATAAAAGGTCTTTGTATAGATCTCATAAATTTATTCTTCTTCTGGATCTTTTTGGTAATCTGAATATAGAAAATAGATGGCATAAAGATCAAAAAAACTCTTTGCCTTTTTCTATTATGCTGATTTTCAGAGAGTTCAGAGTATTTTTCATGAAATAAAGTGTAGCTCTACCTTAAGAGAGCATCACAATTATCTTCCAAATAAGATGCATTCTATTTTCTCCTGGTCTTTTATTACAGAATCAGTAAAAATAAATGAGGGGTACATCATACTGCTACTAATTCAGACTAGCATAATTTAGAGAACATGAGAAAAACTCTATCATCTCCAGAACTCCAGAATGATCATGTATATTTTGAAAGGGAAATATAATTAAAGTGGAGCAAAATCACATTGTTTTGTCAGTGTGACTTTAGCAGAGCCAGGATTTTACCAATAGTAAGTAATAAAAGCACAGATTAGATCATTGTTCAAACAGAAATACCATGTAAGCTTGCTGATTCCTTAGAGATTGGTTATTCATAATCTCTTGACTCTGTTTCAATAAGGCTGGGGGTTTAGCTCAATATTTTTCCAGCTGCAAAAAGAAACTTTTATAAACAGCATCTGATTGCCTGTAAGAGACTACTTAGTTTTCACCTACATGGTTTCCTTCTCCTTTCTAAAAAGCCTTTCATTTCCAGAAAAAAAACAACAAAACAATGATGTAAATGTAAGACTTATTTTGCTTTCCCATAAAGCCACCTGTCTTTTTACAGATAATCTAGAAAATAAAATGTGGATTATGCAGCCTCTTTTTTTTTTTTTTAAATTTATATTCCTTGGCTATTTAATCAGAAAGTTCCATTGCAATTCTCTTCGGAGTATTTACTTACAATAAATAAGTAAATAAATAATAAATAAATTAGTATTTATTTACAACAAATATTTAGACTGTTTTACTTAGTTTACAGATTTTATATTTCTAACTTGTCCCTTATACTTGTTCTCTTAAGATACATGATGTTTTAAGTGGTGAATTATTTTGCAAAGTTTTTTCCCTTTACCATCTTTTTTTGCTTGAGTATTTCTCTTAAGCTAGTGGGAAACTGAGTTAAAAACCTTCTGTGATTAAAATGCTGGTGGTGTTGAAGTCAATAATTATATCTGTACTGACTTCATTGAAAGTATGATCTTGTCCTGTTGCTCGTCTGCTTTTGTGTAGCTGATAGAAATTCTTTGGGAACTGATTATCAATGAGCATACAATGGGGTTGCACCACCAAAATGCAAAATAAGTAGAAATCTGTGGATTTACATCCTCTGAGGTTTTAAGGAAAATGCTCTACAGGAAATGTGTAGAAATGCTGAAGTCAGGGCAAGCAAAAACTTCCAACAACTTCAGCTGAGGTAGGTTGTTACAGTAAAAGGGAGAGGCTGTAGTGCCTTATCTTCCCAAGCCTTAAAATTTAACCTGTTCTGCAAAGTTGTATTTTTACTGTTTGGTACAATGCTGAGCAGGATCCTGCACCATACTGACAAAAATTCCAGCAAATCCAGGCTACACAGGTGGAAACCGTGCTGCAAGTAACAGTCACAGTTATTTCACAGATCACACTTTCCATTAAATTAGATCCTCTTCAGTTACTATTATTTTTCAGACTTCCACAATTTAGGTGGAATCTATTCATGCCACATAGCAGTCTCAGGATTACAGTAATTTTTTTTAATTAGGAGAGCAATTTTTTAAAACTTGCTGAAATACTTGTTTACCCTAACATATTATTGCCCTATTATTTCTTCATATATTTTCATCAAGGAATATTTTCCGTATAACAAATGTGGTCATTGTTTGGAACAATTGAGATCTTATTCCCAATTCCCTATCCCATTTGACATAAAATAATTTCAATTAAAATGTTATGTGGAAGTAGTTCCCTGATGAAAGACACTCAAAAAATGGGGTTTATTTAATATAAAAACATCTAAAAGTTTTATAAGGAGCTTAGATGACTAATTTTCATTAAACATCTAATTTTACTTTTAGGACAATCTACCTTGAAAAAGATTATGTGTGTGTTATCATGCCCTCACTAAAAGTTTTAAACACTTCCCTGAAATATTATTGAACCTATGAAGCTTTTGACCCTACTTCTGAATGGAAAAAGCAAGAAAGATACATCATATTGCATATTTACTTACATCACATTCATCTGCTTGAAAACACCCGACTCATCTTGGCAGGAGTGATGAAACTCCTCATTAAGCGTTAAAAAAAAGGGGAGGGGGAGGGAGAGAATTCTAATTAAGCAGCTTGATAAAAATTCTGACCCATAATAGATTAAATAAGCTTTCTATTCAGCAATAATTCCTGGTACTAAGTGAGTCCACTGGGAGCAGGTATATCCGATGCTGCAGGTTGATAAATAAATTTATTTACCGTTTGGAAAAGCTTCAGGAGGAAGTCTGCTTCTTTTATTTTCATTTTATTATTACAGACTTCAGAATATACTTCAATTTTTGGCATATGGAAAGAAAACACTGAAATCTGTGTTTCTACTAATTCTTTGATAAGGTGACTGATATATGCTTTTAAAGGGGAAAATTTCTATTTTTTTTTAAAAATAGTTTTTGGTAATACACTTTAAGTTTTCCTTCTCAAAGGAAAAATATTCCTTACTGCTTAAACAGGATTGCCCATACAAAATATCTGAGTATTTCAGTGCTAGAGTGCAAATTTTGGCCACTTGAACCACATATTTCAGAGTAATGTCATTAGCTGCTACAATTTGAATAATTTGCTATCAACCAGAAAACAACAGTTCCATACTTCCATGCTGCCTAAGAAGTCATTGAAGGATGGTGCTTTGAGATAAACTTCATCAAGGATATGCATCTGTAAATCTGCATTTAAGGTATTTAAGTCTTTCTTCAAAAGCAGGACAAAGGAAAATGGTCTTCCAAAATC
>JAODKT010001744.1:4396268-4409920 GCA_027576195.1 Cossypha heuglini
CTTTCCTTTCCTTTCCTGAAACTTTCCTTTCCTTTCCTTTCCTTTCCTTTCCTTTTCTTTTCCTTTCCTTTCCTTTCCTTTCCTTTTTTTTTTCCCTTCCTTTCCCTCAAGTTTGCCCTCTCTATCTGGAAATAATATGCTATTTTTCCTTTGTTTTTGCTGCTCCCTAGGAAATCATCACAGCATATGATCACGTTTCCCTAGAGATTCTTTTGATTTTAGTGCATATGGGCTAAATTTTCAATGGATGAATTTTGGGTGCACATTGAAGTGCAGTGAAGTAAATTAGTAATAAAAGCAATTGCATCAAATTTACTTACCCTTTGAGGAAAAGATTTTGCATTTGCAGTTGAACATTTGCCCTAACTTTTACATTTTTGCTCATTGCTCCGTAACTTTTACTGTCTGGACAAAGTTTGCACTGTGCTTAGAGACTGTTGTTTGTAGGCAGCTGAGCAGAAATCAAAATCAAATAAAAGAAGCAGGATAAATGAGAAAGTATGCTTTACTGACTCTGAATGTCAAAGTCAATTAACAGTTTATTTTTCTTCCTATTTTTCTGCAAAAACATTTCTCAGTTCCTCAGGTGTTTGGAGCTAACTACTCTGCAGCTTATTCACTATTTCAGTAGGCCTATAGTACCTTATTGATTTTTTATGAATCCTAGAATACTAATGATTGAGTTATATGAGCTTTCTGAGGGCTATATAATAAAAAAAATAAAAAATCAAAAAACTAAAGGCCTGAAAATCTAGAAAACTGTATTTGGGTTTCTATCTCCCACTGATTTTACAAAGATCTGGACTCCAGGGATTAGAAGATTAAGTGCAAATTTCTAAACCAAATCAACATTTCAGCTTCACTGTAGGAAAAGATTTGAAACATGATGTGTCAGGACATACTTAAAACCTTACATTTGCTTATATACATTTTAAATGTAATACATTCCCCTGATTTTATTTAGCTAAAATTGAAGTACCTAAGCCAGGAAAAGATAATAATCTAATATATAAAATTCTGCCAGTAGCTCCCCACTGAATTTAGAGTCTATACAAATAACTTCATAAAGTAGATAGCGACTTCTGGATAGCTAAAATAAGCTAAAAGGAATTGCAGTGTAGTTATCTCCAAGCTCATAATTTTAACCAAAAAAAGTCTGAATATTTACATATTTTTGGTGCAGTTACTCTGCAGGTACACCATGGTCATGGCTGGTTTGAATACCCTCGGGTCCCTCTCTGTCTTTGGATGTTTGAGATTCAACAACTAACGTGTCCTACACCAAAAAGTTTTTTGACCCTTGAGGATAATGGTTGGATAAGTACAACATGTATTGACAAAGCTGAGTTCACCTCCCAGGGACTGTAAACATATTTTTTTTTTAATCTAGAAACAAGGAGAGGCAGCTCCTTCTTGCTTTACATCACTCAGTGTGAAATAGAGATGGGCGCTCACATCTCTTCCTCCTGCCCAGGGTGAGCCAAATTCAGGGTGGGACACTGAGAGGCACCAAGAATGAATCCTGCTCAGTAGCCCAGGGGTGTGGATGACCCTCAAGGAGAAGATTTGCACTGGACAAAATGTAGTACAAGCTGGGAACAGGAGAGAAAACAGCCTCACACCTGGGAAACAGCCTTGGTCAATCTCATCATGAGAGGACAAGTTTGCACTGCTCAGCTAATGCTGAGGTATTTTCCTCATGCAAAGGTGGAAACAACCTTCTGGCCTTTGTGCATTGATAGTCTGTGCTTAATGAGCATAAAAGGCAGTCTTTGAAGCAAACAGTACAATGTGATTTAAAGAGGCAATACTCCTAGAACAAATGCATGAAGTGTCTATATGGCTAAATCCATTGCAATCAGGCACAGGGAAAATGTTCCTGTCCTGTACATGAATCAGGCTGTCACTTCTACATACTACACAGCTCAGAATATAAAGAGATTTTGCAAAATTTTTAAAATCCTGGTAACTTCTGGATTTTGGCCTTTTTGTCCCAGTTATAGCTTCTTTTAAAATAATAATAATAATTAATAACAATAACAATAACAATAACAATAACGATAATGATAATGATGATGATGATGATGATGATGATAATAATAATAATAATAATAATAATAATAATAATAATAATAACAAATGCTCTGTTAACACTGGGGTGATTTCAGACTACTTTTGAGCCCATGTAGAAACTCCTAAGTTCAGCTATGAAGTTGGTATTTTTATTTCTTCCTTTTTCTCTGTCCTGCTCACAGATTCTTTCAGTGTGAGAACAGGTCATATAAGAAAGAGAAAAAACAAATTCCCTTTGCATGTTTTCAATTTACCTTTCCTGTAATCTTCCAAATGAAAACCTGTGTAATGGGGAAGCAGCATGGAAGGTGCTGTGAACCTGTCTTTAATATGGAGGTTTTTGTTTTTTCTTTATACAGCCATTGTCTGTAGTTTGTTACAAATTGCCTCTTCTTTCATCTGATTTTGCAACTCTTGTGGAAAGGATGACCTTTTAGTTTGTGTTTTAGTAGCATACATCACGAAGAATCTGAATAATGATCCAGGTTCATCTACAATGAAGAATTAATATCACCCTATAATTTTACTATTGATAACTGAAGGGGTAGCTTTGGGATAAACCACTCAGTGACAGAACATAATTCATGTTTGTAGACTGAAAGTTGTCTAAAAAACAAAGAGCGATTAAGCAACTAAAATAGGCTGGTTTTTTCTCTTCCAAAAATGTGTTGTATTTTCAGAATTAAAGGGACTGTTTGGGATTAACTCACAAGCCTAAAGCAAAGATGTGTGGAGGTAAATTTAACACAGAGGTGATATGTTCAGTCTCTGGGGAGAGAGATAGAAATGATGGTTGTCATTTTCACCTTATCTCCTTTGACAGAGAAAAGGTTCAGCAATTATGGTCCAATGAAAAAAAAAAAAAAAGAAAGAAAGAAAAAAAGAAGAAACTATAATTTAAAAACCAGACAAAAAGAAGAGGAAAGAAAGCACCTCAGTGCATTTTCTTCTAATGATATAAATTTCAATTAACTGAATTGATAAATTAAGCTATAAAGCAATGCAAACATGCAGAAGAAAAATTCAAATAATTTTTTTCTTCATGCTTCCAATTCTTTATAGTACATTACATCCGTTAATGGCAATTTGTATAATTTGTGTAATGACATAAATTGCCATAAACTCTCACAGTGAAATGTTGTAAAAATGATAAATCAGGGATAAAGTATGGAGCACCAGGTTCATAGCTGCTGTAAATTCCATTAATGATATTGCAGGTTCTCCAGTTTATACCTGCTCACACCTTACTCCTACCCCACACCCCACGTGTGGTCAGGGAAGGACCAGGGAAAGAAGGTGTGAACAGTAGGCAGCATTACAAGGAAGGCAAACGTGAGTAAATTGCTGAAGGTCCAAAATAGAAAAGACATGACAAGAAAGTGTGGTCTGGTGATGGGGCAGCCTAGGGCAGGACTGGATCCCTTCTCTGCAGTGTCTGTCACACACACTCCATTTGCTGGGGTGACCCTGGGCCTCTCTGACAGAGCCAGCTCCTCCTGCTCTGGCTGGAGTCTCAGGCTTCCAGCAGATGTCTGGTGTTTCACTGACACCACCGTGTGTGCTGCTGATCAGAAGGAAGCACCACACCAAATCACCTTTTTCTGGTGTCTCTTTGAATATTTATACCAACCCCCAAAGGAGCATCATTCTTCCAATTCAACACCACATCCAGTCTCAGGGCTCCATCTTCTGCACCTTTAAAGTCTGTCTCCACTTTTAGACAGGACAAGAGCAGCAGGGACTGATTTATAGCCAACATCACAGCTCATTCTTAATGTGTCCTCAGGCCTGCTGAGGTGTACTCTGCCCAGGCAATTCCTCAGCCAAGGTGAATTTGGGCGTCCTGGCCATGCCATTTGGGCATCCTGGTGCTTTGCAGTGTCTGATTCTAAAATACATCTCTCCACGATACCAACACTGAGACATTGTCACAAGGTGTGATGGGCAGAGCGTGCACACTCATTCTCACCATATTTTTAGCACAAAATAGTGCTGCATTTGGATCCATGGAAGGAAGAAATGGAACTCTTGACTTTCTCCACACTCCAATGGTGGCTATTAACAATGGTTAAGTGCCCAATCAATTGTGTATTCATCTGTGGGCCTGCACTTAAATTGCAATCTGGCCATACTGACTATTCTGAAATTGAGTGACTGTTTTCATTCAGTTACGATGCATCTGTTATGGTTTTTATCACTATTCTTTCCTTATTACAGAGAAAGTGAAAAGACTTGCAAGGATATTAAAATAACTCAGTGTGGTCAATAGACCCTCAGATAACAGTGGCTGAACTGTGCTCAAAGCACTGAGTGGGTGTAAGCATCAACCAGGAAAGTGAGATTGTAGGACTTTCCAAAAGGGCCAAAACATAATGAATGTCACAAAAAACGAGGTTTTGTTGGTTTTGTTCTTTTTTTAAAGGGTCAGGATGCAGGCTAAGGTGACTCCTCAAGGCTGAGAGCCCTCATGTTATTGAGTGAGTGCATATTCTGGGTTATACTTTCTGATATCCCAAGAATTCTTAACTCATTGAAGTAGTACCAGTGTACCAATTCCATTTGACATCACAGCTCTATGGTTAAATGTTGGCAGAGATATAATCGGTTTAATTGGTTTATACAGTTTTAAAAATAAATCTCCTTTAAATACATTATTTGTCTCCATTTCATAAGTCCCGTGACAAGTATCAAGACACATATTTTTTCTGGAGTCTGGGATAATTTCCCAATGAAAGTTGTGCACGTTGTGTTGCCACACTGGGGTGGCCAAAGAACTGAATGTTTCAGAAGTGACTCCACACCGAGTAAAAGGAGGGGACTGTCATGGTTCCAGATATTTACATCTCAATAACTCCTGTGGCTCAGGATTTCAAAGAAATTCAGCTGTATAAATTAATTCAGGCTCATAAATCCCCTTGATTCAAAGCCTCTTGGCTTTCTTTACATTGAGATCCAGTGTCCATCAAATGAAGACTGTTATCCTCATCCCCATTCTTGAGCAGGAGAAACGAAGGTAAAGCCAAAACTGGCAAAGCTGACAAGGAATTTTACCAAGCAATAACTTGTCTTTTTCCATCAAGGCATCATTCCAAAGGTGAGATTATGGAAATGGAAACTCTTTTGTGGAAAGATTGTTTTTAAGGTAATGTCTTCCAAGAATGTGTTCTCAGGCTAGGGAAAAAAGAGATTCAGATCAGGGATTTATGCCTTGAGCTCATATATGATTGGAGAATGTCCTAAATGTGCAAATACTGATAATATGGCCAAGGCATCATTCTCGTTTGTTACAAATAACTTTGGAAAGAATGGATTCTTCTTAGTTATGGTAAAACTTTAGTTGAGATAGAAGAACACAGATTGTCGACCCAGATGTAGTCACAAGCCACAGAGAAAGTCAGTTAACAGTCAAAATGAAACAGAAATATTAATAATATAAAATCATAGAACATCCTGAGTTGTAAGGGACCCACAAGGAACATTGAAGTCCAAATCCTGATACTTTAAGGGCAACTCCAAGCATCATATGATGTTCCTGAGAATATAGAAAAACAAACCAGAGGGGATCAGGGAAAGCAATTCAGCCTGAATAGAAATTATTTCATATGTTTAAAATATTTGTTTAACTGAAAACATATATTTAGATTAATATTTTAAATGAAATTAAACAGACCCATCCCCCCAATGTTACAAAGCCCACAAGAAATGTGGTTTTGGGCCCTTCCCTTTCTTTCTCTTTTTTGACTAAGAGAAATGAAAGTAAATTATAAAAACCAGTCCCCCAGATCAGGCATTGATTCCCACAGTGAGAAAACACCAAGAGGGGCAGGTACTGACTTTGAGAAAACTGGAAAGTTGAGGTAAAATGCAGAGATGTGTTTATAACCATTAAAACAAGTGCTTGAAGGGAAATATAGAGATAGTAAAGGCGGCTGTGCTTTGGGATACTAACACAGAACTTATTTGTTCTAGTAGTTCAGAGATGATCCAGTTTCTGCTGTTATAAAAGATAATTAGGAAAAACTGTCAAGTCTGCAGATTAATCCTGCATACATCTGCCTGGAGTTTGCTTTGAAACCTTTTGGATCTAGAAAGACAATCTTGTGTAATTAGCTGAGGCCACTATAATCCATAAAAACATCTGATCACATTGATTTTCAGTTAATCAGGCTCTATCTGTCAACAGCAATTCTAGAGATCATACAAGAGGTCTTACAAGTACACAACTTAGCCCTCTAAGGTCATTTAAACTTTTAAACTCAAACTGGCTTTTAAATTCAAAGCAATTTTCAGTCCCTAGCTGCCAAGTGTTCCAAACAAAATGAAAAAGTAATTAAAAACAAAACAACTACAAAAACCTCAAGTGAATATATATCTCTTTTTGTATAAAAATGTAAATATATAGACATAGAGATGAGGAATTTTTATATCTATGCATAGTGCCACAGACATGCTTGAGAAGTGACCTGTACATGTTTACTGCTTTTGTTTTTTTAGAGAGTGCTTTGTTACTTTTACAGAGCAGAGGAAACCAAGAGTTTGTTCAAACTCCTATTCTGCCTTCAGTTGTGATGCAAAATCACAAACAGAAACTAGCATAACAAAAACTAGTAGTGCTTCTAGTATACAGTGTGTAAATCCTCATGGTGAAGGAAATGCTTTTGGGTCTACATAGCATACAGCAAACCCTTTTAAGAGACCAGTTAGTAAGGTACTGTAAGCATTTCACTGCATAAACTTTGTCTTCCAGGTTCTGTGATCTTCTCAGAGGCCCCAGCCCACACTTTTTTGTACTGTGTTGAACCTGGTAATTTTCTGTGTTAACCACAAATGTTGTTCTGGGGTGGCTCTTCCTGACTTCTCCCACCCTCACAGTGTGGCTGGCTTTGATTCCTGTCACCTGTGCCACATCTCTTGAGAGGTGAGGAAGCTCAGATTTTCAAATTCTGCTGTAAAGAAGCAGAAAGCAAGGTTTGCCATCTCCAGCTTTTTAAAAGTTATAAAATTTTATTTCTTATTCAACATTTTGGAGAAAACGTGAACATGGGAAGACAGAGGTCATCAAGTTGTCACATTGGTTTCTATAAAGATTGCTCTTTATGTCGCCTAATTTAGCCATCTGAAAATTTTTCTAGTCCAAACTAGTAATCTATGCTATCCTTATAGAGAATACAAATATGAACAACCTCAGAGACAAGTCAACTCAGCTGATTTTGATGGATGTTTTTATAGGGTCAATTATTCTCTAACTCTCCCCATTTGACACTGTTAAAGTTAGGGTTAAGCCCCATTTTAACACTTAACTTTGGCTAAATTTAATCCCAGGTTTAGTGGGACAAATCTGACAGTGAAGGATTACCTAGGAGAGAAGTGGGAAAGACTGAGGGTCCTAAAAATAAGGAAACTTTCTTAGTACAATGCTGAAACATATGCCTAAGTATTTTATTGTCACTAAAACACGTGACCTCTATAAATGACATGCTTTTATATCAATATGCATGTGACATGAAAACAACTGTTGTCATTCAACCTTCAGACAACCTATTCAGTGAGATGTGGAAAGAACATGACAATATTCTGACAAAGACCATGGCATTTACAGGTAGATTTCAGTTTTGTAGAAATTGCATTGTCTGCAAACTTTTTTTCATAAAATTCTCAATTACTTCAACAGGCCAGAAACTTCTTTGTAATGTCTAAGAATATACAGATTAGGTGACAAAACGAAGGATTCCAGGTATTGTGTACCAGATTTATGAGACAATGCTAAGTCCTGTAAAATATTTAGCATTTTCCAGTAAAACTGAGGCATAGAGATTTAGTTCCTCTATAGGGAGTCCAAAATAAACACTTTTCCTCTCTGAAGTGGTACAGAAAAAAGGACAATGTTCTTGAGAATTCCTAAACAAATGTCATAAAGGAGCAACACTGTGTAATTTCTGTGTTCTGCTTATGCAATGAAGTTTCATAACCTTGAATATTCTGTTCAGACTGAAGATCTTAAATTAAAATAATCAGCATCTTCAGCAACCTTAAGACTAAGCTTGGCTGATAGAAGGTTTTTCTGAGGGATAAAGTTGATGGGAGTTGTTTAGAAGAAGCACTTTTTTGTCTGAACTGTAGCTTTCCTAAGGCTTGGAACTGGTGAAGTCACTAAAAATAAATTGATAAGAGCACTGAATGTCCTGTATCCCTTAAAGCACTAGTTTTAAGGCAAAATTAAGATGACATGAGTAAGGGGCTATGAATCATAATTCTGGTAGTCTGGTCTTTTTGCTAGCAACTTGTTTTGTAGATTTGACGAAGATCTTTGACTTCTCTGTGACATGGCTTGTGGCTCATATAGAGCATTAAATTGGTCTCCTTCATGACTGGAAGGGAATTATTTTTGTCCAGAGAGAAAGACAAATCTAATGATACAGAATGTTTTGGTCTTGCTGAAAACACAGAACTGCTGTGTCTGGGGGATTAGGGTCTTTTTCATCCCTGTGGGTAAAGGGTGCTTGACTAAAATCTCCATTCACTCAAGTACTGCTCAGTGTTCCTTACCCTAAAGCATAAACTGTATGTACATGTACACTCTGTCCTCTAGACCCAAAATCATGGAAAAAACCTTCCCCTTTCTTCCAACACTTTACTAAAACCATAAATGCCACCAGCTTTAGAAGCAGATTTCTTTCTCTCAGAAACTTTTTGATGTTTGAATATTAATTTCTCTCTAAATTCTTCTGTACAGAGTCTTCCTCCCTCTTTTTATCTCACCTTCTCTTTCTCGTATAGACCCTCATGTAAATACCTCTAAAAAAGTTGAAAGTCTGTGGTGAGAAAGTGAGAAAGTAGACTTATATGCTATCACTTCCACCAATACCCTTTCTAATGTGTGCTGAACAATTGACTTTTGACTCAGTCATTAATCTACACTGGGATACTTCACACACACAAAGAACCATTTTTCTGTATGAGAAACCCCAAAGCATCTGTGCTCCCAAAGTTCCTCCAACTCATCTTAAGATGGGGAATGTTCTGGCACAGCACAGACTGTTCCTTCTACATCATAACATTTCTTTTATTAAAATAGGGTTTATGAGGAAGAACTCTTTTTTCAAAACTGATTGATTTCCTAAACCCAGAGACAAATAAATATGGAGTATGTGCATATGTGAACATAAATAACCAAGATACACTCACACAACCAGACAGCTCCTAAATTATATGTTTGCTTAGGGACATGCATGACAGACCCAGCCATGTGGCTTACCCAGGGCTTGAAAAGACTATGAAACCTGAGTAACATAGTGTGTGACAGCAGAGCAGAGCCCTGAGTGCTTAACTTCAGTATGAAAGTAATTATATTAAAGAAGGTATTAAATGCATGTTTGAACCAGGTTTGTGAAGAATTTGGGCTAAATTTGCCTTTGTAAAGGGCTGCATGATTCATTGAAATCAGAACTCTGTCTTGCCCTTGATTTGTTCCTTTCACAGGTTTAGACTTTCATCATTTTTTTTTCCTCTGTTTGAATGATGTGGACTACTGAGGGCCATCACCATGGTTAACCACAAAATCAGGCTACAGAAAAGAAAAGCTGGGGTTTTACAGGGTTTTGGTTTGGTTTGGTTTGGTTTGGTTTGGTTTGGTGGGGGTTTTTTCTTCTTTTTGTTTTAGGTTTTTTTGTGGTTGTTCTTTTGGGCTTTCTGTTTAATTTGATTTGTTTTGTTTGTTTTGTTTTGTTTTGTTTCAATTTTATTTTAATAAATCTCAGCACGTGACTTAGAAGCTCAAACTGAGTATGATGAGACCAAATGATCCTGTGAAAATCTGAGACCCTTGAAGCCCTTTCATTTGACACAGCACTTTGTTTATTTTGTTTTAAACAGAGAGATCTCTGGCATTAAAAGTTTTGAGATTTACCTCAAATTGGGAATTTTACATATCAGTGCAGAACCCTGGGCTCAATTTCTGTAGGAAATTGTGCCATACTGACTAAACCTGGGACCTTATGTAAAAGTGCAAGAGCCCCCTATTGCTTAAGCTAAAGAGTGGTGTTATAATACTTAACAGATAAAAATACATCCAATGGAAAATGCACAGGGCATCTCAGCACGTGCCAAAGGTCAGGACATGGAGAGAAAACAGTCACAGTCCAGTGGCATAGCTCCACATTCTAATAATCACTAGAATCACTAGTAATCAGTGCTATTTTTCCCTAAAGGAGATGCAGAGAAATCAGAGAGAAAACCAACTACAGGATGAGAATTACTACTTTTTCAGCTTTTGCTGATCTAATAATTTCACAGATAAGTGGTACACAGTAACTTTTACTAGCCTTTGTGGAAAATATGAACATCTGCATGAAGAGAGTAAAGAACAATTCTGTTTGCAATGAATGTACTGAATAAGGTCCACACACTAAGTCAGGAGTTTACTGAATTGACTTGGTTCAGGAAAAGAAGGGGTCTGCATAACATCTGATTCTGAGGAACTAAATTGTGTCTGCCTGTAGGCAAATATGGAGAAAAGTGGAAAGGGGAAGGAACTCTTCCTTCTACATCAGGAACACATGCAATCATTTTTATCACACTCTTGGAACTGTGTTGTTTCACCCAATAGTGACTTGCTCTTTAGGAGAAACTATGTTCCTTCTATTCTATCTGCCAAATCTTTGTACCTAGAGAAGAACAAAAATAAAAAATTTATTGGAAATGAGTAAAGGAGAAGATAATGTACATGAAAAAGGGCATGTCACTTGGGTATTACATGGATCCCATAAAATTAATATATTCATCTAGTCTCCATCTAGGGGCTTGGTTAAGAAGCCCATAAGACTAGTTTAACAGATTAATGTGAGCAACAAAACTACCTTAACTTTGCCTTTTCAAATGTGTAATTTCAGCTGCTTTGCTAGAGGCCTATGGACTGTTTAGGGAATAGAACAGAACTACCCTGCATCAGCTGGGGAGTCCTGTGGAATTTAGAAAATTGAGCAGTGCTATCCCAATACTAAAATACTGCCCGTTTAATCATTGTTACATATATATATCTATATCTATATATATATATATATACACACATATACATATATATATATATATGGACGAAGTGGCAGCCATCTTAGGGAATTTATATACAGATAAACACACCAGCAGTGCTTTTCAACCATTTCCAATGAAGCAATACTTTCCTTGCCTGTTTTAAATGTCACTAAGTCTTGTGTCTCACTTTAAAACTGTTGCATGGCAATGGTGTCTCAGTAGCTTCTTTTCCAAATTCCAAATGCTGCTCATATTGTGAGGATCCTGGAGAATGGTCTATCAATATCCCTGCAGCTCTAAAACCAAACTGCTGCCAAATTAACTGCTAATTATGATCCAAGGTTACATGGTTCAGATCAGAAAGATGTTGAGGAATCCATCAAAACAGATGAAAACGAAACACAAATCCCAGCAGAATCTGACATTGCTGCTGTCTGTATTGTAGTACAGCATAATGAGTGTAGAACTCCAATGCCCATTGCTAATTGCTAAGATGGTTGTTTTTGGAATGCAGTCTATGCACAAATATAAACAGTGCATGATGAATAGTTTGGAATATATTTCTTGTCTTGCCGAGATTAATGAAATGGCAAAAAACAAAACAAAGTTCAGAGTACTAAGAGTAGGAAAGCTGTCCCTTCTTTTACTCCAACAGATAAGGAGTGCAATTCCACCCAAGACAATGCTGATATAAAATCAGCAGAGAAGCAAAAGGATCAAGTCCTAAAAATGAAGCGATAGCAAGCTGCAGGGAATGGAGCAAAATCAAGGAGGCAGGATATTTATCACCTGTCTGTTGAGTTAGCTGTAGCAGAAGAATGGCTCTATAAAGGGCTTTATTACAAATACTTACATAGCCCCATTAATTATCTAAATATCACACAATCTTTAATATTTTAAAGGCCACAAAATCTGGAGGAGGGAAACCTTATCACTCCATTGAGACCTGAGAAACTGAGGCAAAGGCAAAGGCATTACAGAATATACCAGAAAAGATGGAACTGAACAGAAGTCTCCAAAGTCCTAGAAATATATTCTAAGTCATTATTCTTTAGTTACTGACTGTTAGACTTGGGGCCTGGATGTAAATTTTTGTAAAATTATAGAATCATTTAGGTTGGAAAATGCTTTGAGGATAAAGTTCAATTGTTAATACAGCACTGCCAAACCCACTGCCAAACCCACTACTAAGCCATGTCCCTAAGTGCCATATATGTATTTTAAATACTTCCAGAAATGGTGATTCCACTGGTTCCCTGGCCAGTCTATTCCAATGACTCACAACAATTTCCCCTATTGTCCAATTGAAATTTCTTCACGTGCAACTTGAGGCTGTTTCCTCTCCTCCTGTCCCTGTTCCCTGGGAGCAGAGCCTGATCCTCCCTGGCTGGTCCTTCCTGTTAGAGTTGTGTAGAGCCAGAAGGCCCCCCCTGAGCCTCCTTTTCTCCAGCCTGAGCTGCCCCAACTCCCTCAGCTCTCCTCCTATTGTTCTCTAGAAATTTTTCCAGCTGTGTTGTCCTTCATTGGCCACGATGTAGCACCTGTGAGTCACCCAGGTCCTTTACCACCTGTATCTTTCCAGCCTCTGGTCTTGCATGGCATTGTGGCCACTAAAGGACAGGACTAAACCAGTGTATTATACAGGCACATACTGACATAACACTACATTCATTGCCTTTACCAGGAGGCAGTGGGGTTTCAAAATTCTTCAGTTAACAAAGGTTTGCTCGTTTCCTGATTGACTTGACAAGAGAGGCATCCAAAATTTCCTTGGAGATGATTCCACCAGCCTCCATTAACTCTGCCTTTCCCTTCTTTCCCTTCAAGAAAAAGAAAAAAAAAATAGTAAAAGAGAATAGCAAAGAAAAAAAAAAAAAAAAAAAAAAAAAAGGGGGCCTTTAATTCCTTTTCCCACTGTGTGACCTTGCAGAGTTGTAGGAGTTAAATGGAGCACAGTTTGGGAACATCCATTGTTCTAATCACAGCTGCTCCAATACCATATTGTCAGTGAAATGGAAAAGAAATTAGCAGCTCATTTTGTGCGACGTGAACTTTCTCTCTCGCTCTCCTGCTTGATGAGAACACTCTCTTTGATAAATCAGCCATCATACCTTATTGCCATGCAGAGACTGGAAGTAAAAAAAAATGTCAACAACATTTTTTCCCTGAGTCTTCTGGAAGCAATCAAGTTTCACTGCAGCAAAGGTAATGCTTAATTTTCCATCGTCGGTTTTTTTGGCACATAGAAAGTTAACAGAGGACATATCTTTTTAAAGCTACAGAAATTGATTGGACTTGCAACAGACGAAACGCGGGCAATGAATGAGATAAAGAGCGGATTCGGCACATTATTGCAAGAGAGGTTCCCATCGGTGCGTACCATCCACCCACTTGTGCACAGACTTCAATTAGCAGTTAAGGATGTGTTGAAATATGTTGCAGGAATTAGTCATTTCAAAGCCTTGGTGGGGAAACTAAATTATATAGTGTTTGCAGCCAGCCAAAAAAAAAAAAAAAAAAAAAAAAAAAAAAAAAAAAAAAAAAAAAAAAAA
>JAODKT010001744.1:4417826-4429785 GCA_027576195.1 Cossypha heuglini
ATATATATATACTTAAAACATACCTGGGTAATGGTATAGCAAAACACAAAAAATTCAGGAGCTCAATGGTCAGCTGTCACATAATTTGAATTTTTTTTTTAAGACAACAGAATGCAGCTGCTGGGGTGATGCAGGATTAATAATGTTGGGAAATTAGGTTATCTCACCACACTAGTAATCTCCATTAAACAGTCCTAATGATTGGGCAGAAGACATGGTCTATTGGAAGGAATAAAACAGGGTGGAAGATTATCCATTGCTTATGATAATTTTCTCTGTCACATTCAATCAGTGGAATTTGTGTGCTGTAGGGTCAGGACTGGGGTGTTTCATATGTCCTTCCTGAGTGAAATTCTGGAACCTCTGAACATTTTATGATTTAGTTCCCAATCTCTGAATTGTGACCATTATTGAGAACTGGCCGAAACCAAACCTAACAAAATACAGAGCTACAAAGGATGTGGAACCATTGTTAACAAAAAATTGTCTAATTAACAATTATCTTTTTTATGATTTTTGCTCAATATTTTAATATTTTTTTTTTAATGCATGCATATATTTCTCTTCCTGTTGACGCAGCAAACTTCACACCTATACAAAAAACACTGTGAAAAGTGCCTTAACAAAGATAAAGATGCTGTGTGTGAGCCTAACAAAATTCCAGATGATCTGCAAAGGAAGTGTGCACCAAAGAAAGACATTTTCATCAATATTATCCTACACAAAAGTCATTGGACCATATGAAGAGCCTTTAAGGGAAACCACCATGCACAAAGTTTGCAGGTGATGTAAGAACCCTCTTGGCAGCGTGGTTTCCACGGAGCCATGGACAGTGTGACCCACAGTGTCCAAACCCAGTGGTAGCCCTGACAGGAGGATAGATCTGGGCAGCTTAACTGGCAGATATTTCAATGACAAGAGAATGCTATGGGAGAGGCTGGAGTCTGAGTGCTGGCTAGTGTCACTCTGTAAAAGGTTTATCCCACTCACCTCTGCCTGAACAGCAGGCAGCAATTCACAGTGCAATATCCTTTATTTCACTGTCAAAATAATTAATGGGAAAAAAATTAGGTGAGTGTAAAAAAAAGGCAGAAACTGTTAGCATAGCTCAGTGAAGTACAAAAAGTCCCAGAGGCTCTAATCCAAACATCAATGGCTTTGGGGCATCTTTATCTTTTTCTTTTTTATGTTTTGTATTTTATTTTTAAGGGGGAAGGAAAAAGGAAAGAAATCAGAAAAAGATAAAAAGAAAGTAACCTTTTATTTACAAAAAAATCTTGTTTGGAACAGAAATAAAAAATGAAAGCTTAGTATATAGAAATAGTATATAGATTTGCAGCACTTAATGATTAATTGTTAATGGACTCTACGGCAGAAGCTAAATGTTTGCTATCTAACTGGTCCTTCCACTAAGTCATCACTTTATTATAAATGTTTTCCTGTCCCTTGGATAATTTTATTTCAAGTAACTGTTAAAACTATGTAGAACTTCAAGAATCTATTCTAAGTGGAATGAAGAGATCATTTATTTTGTTACAGAAGCACTTAAATTTAAGATTTTTTTTAATTACTTACCTATCAATTTTTTCCTGTGTTCTGTATACATGGAATAAATGTTTTATTTAGGCTATTTCCCTTCACATTTTCTTGATATGTGTTCTACCAGAACCCAGTTTTCTATAGTAAGAATAACTATAAGTGGATCTAAAATTTTATGAAAATCACCTTTACCAAATTGTGGCAAACAATGAGGGCAATAATTCAGGGATATTTCTTCTTCAGTGAAAAAATACAGTATCATCATTATATATGAAGATTTTAGGCCAGAGCCTTAGGTAAACCTCTGCAACTTCGTTCAACTTTTGTTTAAGATATGTTTAGATTCAGAGATATTTATAATTTGGATTGGTCCCATTCATTTTGGTACAGAACACGTGGAGGTATGCAAAATATTTACCCACATTGCTACATGATGGTTATAATGCTCATGAGACATGATCATGCCAGTCACCTCAAATTCTTACTGATTAAAATATTGCTGCAACCTCCATCATTTATTCAGTGGGAATAAAAATCCATAGCTGCTGATCAGCTGAGTGAAATACCCCTTCTGTCCATAGCTAAAATAGCCTCAGCTAGCCCCAACACCTGTAATATTCCCATCAGTGCAGCCTCAAAGGACAGCATCCCAGTCACTTGGCTTTCCTTAGGGCACAAACCCTCCCTGATACCAGCCAGGATCACTGCTCTGAAGGGATAGAAAATCAGGCACAGGATTTTCTGTGGGCACATTGGCAGCTGAAGGGCAGAACTTAACTTTTCTTCTGGTGGACACCATAGGCTCATCAGTTAGTGCCAAAAGAGGGAGTCCTGCTGGTTTCAGAGACACTGCTCTCACCTACTCTCAGCAAAGTTGTGCTCTTCACTTCAGCAGAATCAAGTTAAAGCTGGTTAACCTCTGGCTTTTTCAGCTTTCCCCTCTTAAGATGCAAATAGTCTTTTTATTGGTCTTATTGAAGTGCTATGTGACTGAAAACATTTTTGCAAGAGAGGCATATGATTCCTAGAAAAAGGTATTGTATATGCCTGTCTGTGTATACAGCATTATTTATAAATGCTTAGCAAGTGGGTTACTTGCTTTGGGCTTTTTCTGAATAGAAGTTTCTATATAAATGCAAATTATTTATTTCTAGTAGTAATATTTGTTTTTCAGGCAAGTTTATTTTCCCTTTGTTTCCTGGCTCTGAAAACCCAACAGATTCCACTTCACCTGCATTTAATTCAAAGTTTGTTTCACTTATGCCCACAATCTCCTTGTTCTATAGAAGAAATTGCTTTCAATTACACATATATCACAGCACTTAAACATTAGTCTCACTTTCCTTTGGTTAATAACTCACCTTATATTCTAACATCCATCAACATAAAATCAGCATAACAACTTTTATGAATCCCTTTATCATCAACACATTCCAAATGCTTATACAATTCACACTGCAGATTCACATAGGAACTGGCTTAATAGCCCTTAAAGTTGCTATAATATTCACATCCTTTCAATCATAGAATTATTGTTCATGTTTTCAGACAAGACCCTTTTTAGCCATTTTAGGTTATTATTTTGTATTTCTTTGCACCCCTCAAACTGGACCTGCATGTCAATAAAACTGGTGCAAACTGGTGTGAAACCACAGGTTTGTTATGGAGTTTCTCCATACTTGCACCAGCATGAATGACTGAAACTCACCTGGGCACTGGAAATACTTTGTGGGAGGAGACTGAGCAAGTGGAAGAGGCAATGGATTCCATAGGATTCCTGTTGTTTTTCACCACGTAGCAGACATTTAAGTTTGCTTTAACTTTGGAAGAGATTTCTTAGAGAAAACATCTTGCTCACCGACATTTTTCAGCCATGGGTTTTTGCACAGAGCTAAAGCCGTTGTTTTTGCCACGAGATTTTCATTCCTCTTGTTCACTCTCCTCCTCTGAACACAGCTCAGTGGTTCTAAGGTCTGCTTTTCCCATCAGCGACACACGTACACCTCCCATTGAAGTCAATGGGAGTCGCATGCACATCTGTCAGGATAATCAAGTCCCAAGTTTAGTATCACCATCAATTTGAGGCTTAATTTTATCATTTCCATAGGCCATCTGGGCCTTTTCACTGTTGGAGTTTTCACAGTGACTTTATCTTCTTATATTTGCTTCTACTTCTGTCCCATTTCAACAACTCTTTCTTTTCTGAGGGTGCTGCTTTTCCACACCTCTCTTCTTCCTTCTCCCCAAACCAAACTTTATTCCCACAGTCTGTACTAAAGCCCTAGAAACAGCCAAGTGAAGTGTGACAGAGAGACTGAGACTTTTGTCAGGCATTGTTGGCTAGTATCCTGCTCTATTTTTAATTAACAGCAATTATTAATTCATTAATTCATGCTGCATTAGCACCTCGAAGCTCTATTATGAACCCCTATTGTGCTTATTAATGCACACCCACATAACAAGCTGCTAATTTCACATTTTGGAGCCTTGTATGAATAAAAAATGCAATTGCAAATGCAACTATATTAATGGCCCGATTCTTCATCCTTATACACTGTGTATATGCCAGAATATCTCAATAGGAGTAAAGAGAAACCAATGTTTCAATATGCTGGATTTGTAAGTATGGTCAATGTTAGAGAATATTATGTTTTATCACAGAATAAGTGAGTTTTCCACTCCATGTGTGCCACAGTGACAGGGTTCCCCAAAAGACATGTGTATTTAAATACAGGAATATATCTGCTCCCTGATTATCTCTTCAGAAGACAAATCAATCTACATAGAAATTATCCACTGGAGAACAAAGTTCTGAAGCCTTAAAAGCAACTAGTTACAAATATATGATGGTGTCAAGCTGTAGCAAGTTCACATATTTCCATGTTTTTTGTTGTCCAAATGTTGTCTGCGAATCCTTAAATGCTTGTACAAATTTATTGACTTCATTAAGATAACCCTGAAATAATGAAAATAAGCCACTGTTATTCTTTGCCTAATATCCTATTATGTTATTAGATAATTGGGAGCCTAAATTATGTCTCAGGACCAAGTTCATGTTGATTCTTATCCCCTACTGATTAGAAGAATGGTGTCTAAACAATTTTTTTCCTTTTTTCTTTTCTCACTTTCTTTTTTCACTTTTTTTTTTTTTTTGAAGAGACAAAACGTAGAAAAAGAAGAGGTTATGATAAGAACTCTTTTAACCCCAGGAAGTCACACATTCAAGAGACAATGCAACTCCCTAATAATGACATATCAGGATTAAGTAGAGAAAATTCTCATACTTTGAGGTGTAAGATAGCAGTAAAAAATCTTCCTTGAAGGGGATGAAGGTGGTAGTTTGAATAAAAAAAAATAACAAAAAGATATTTAAATGTCTGATTGGACATCAGAGGAGTGACAGTTTGAAATGAATACTGATCTACTTTGATGTTTTCAAAAACTCTCTTACACTCTTCCCCTTATATTTGACCTGTACAAATATTTGGCCCTTCCTACCTAAGCTAGATTTCCAAATTTATATACCCAAAAGTAATTTTCAAACAGTAGAATCTTCATGCTATTAATACAATTGATAGAACAGACCTCTGGAATTTAGATTCCTCCAATAATAATTGTCCTTCAGAAAGATTTGAGGACTACCATATTAAGGAATATAAGATACCTAAGCACTGTGGCAATACAAGCTTTAAGAATAACTTACACATGCCTAAAAATATGCAAAATGTCCAGACAAAATTTAGGATCAAAAGGCTGCACTTTCCAACAGAAAAGATTTTTCTAGGCAGTCATTTTGCAAAGCTGAGCTCAAAACTCTATTTTTTTTTTAAGAATAAATTGTTCCAATCAATAAATAATTTTGTTGATTGGGACATAATTTGTTCATAATTTTTTCAGCTGGTGGTTCAAGATCACTTTATTTATTTGCACTACTGGGAAATAAAGCTGGGAGGTGCAGTGTAAAACTTACGGGTGAAAAAGTTTTCTTTTCTTTGCTTAGAGATGGTTGGCATGGGTAATTTCAAACCTTTTTATTTTTTATTGGATTATCTTTATGATTGTGGAAACCGGGGACAGATAATCTCTGATAGGTTATCTAGTGCAATTTTTAAAGTCTCATATTCTAATATCCAGGTAACACTGTACTCATGTGGTCTGTCCTGGTTGGAGAAGACCACCAACATCTCTATACTATTATGTGAATTTAGATTGGGCATGCAATTTTTCAGACATAATTTATTGATAATGGTGTTATACACCATACCTGGGAACAAGAAGATCTTTGTCTTGCAACATATGGAGAGCTCTGCATCCTCCAACATTCCTTCTTCCTTCCCTCAAGCCCTGGTGTGAGAAAAAGTGGGATGCACAGCATCAGACTGTAGGCCAGAAACATTGTTCAAGGTGCTGCTGAGGCTTCTGGGCTCCCCACTTTCTTTTCCAGGTGAATGCCTGAGATTTCTACCCCTGGGCAGGAGCTGGGAAATAGGGTGCTGCATTCCCAGTGACGCCACAGAAGCCACAGACAACTTCACCCACCCCCTCTTAATAGGATTTTTCCCCCTCCTGTTCTTTCCCCCTTTTAGCTACAGCAGTAAGTGCATTAAAGAAGTACATTTAGGTCACTTCAGACCAGAACATTAAAACAAATGCTGATAGTTCAAGGTTAATAGATGCATAAAACAAAAGTAATTCCATGTCAAAACTGAGATGACAGGTGATTTGACTTGAGACTGCCTTGCAATCACTCTTTTACATGTGCTCGGTACTGAGACTGGCGGAAGGTGTTATGTTTCTGACATTTACTTGTCAGAAAGGTATGACAATAGAAATTGTTTCTATCTCTGCTGGTCCCAGATGTTAACCTTCTAGCTTTATTTTGTAATTGGGGTACCACGGAGCTTTAACATTTTCTATTGATTCAATAGAAGCGATAACATTTCCAATCATAAGAAGGCATTATAGAAATATCAGGCAATTCACATATCAAAATGTTTGATAGCTGGGCTCACCACATTAATTTCTGTCACCTTTGCTAGGAACCCTTTATCCTCTTTTTAATACTGAAGGACACCTGAGAGTAGTTTCTGTCACTTTTATTGTTCAATAAAGTAGACAAAAGTTTCAATTAACAACCAAGGAGCCTCTAGGAAATTGTGAATGAGAGTATTTTTTATTCATTTTACTGTATTTCTTTTTTCTAATGTGCCAGCTGTGACTTCTAAGGCACACTTCACAGGGGAGAGGGGGAAAAAATTGATATAAGCTTATACAGTCTGAGGGCCATATTTTAAAAACAACGTTGTTTTAGCTGTGAGAATCAGGTGTTACAAATATTTTGAAAATTCAGGCCCGCCTCTGGATGCCAGTAACTTAAAGATTGATATGACCCTTAAGGTTCAATTCTGATTGAAAAAAAACAAACAAACAACAAAACCCAAAAGAAAGGAGAGTAAATGTAATATGTGATACGTATTATGCTAGGAATGAGATTCAAGGTTAGTATGCTTCGTAATTTCCAAAAATCCAGTGCCTTTTCACCAGCATTCTGTTTAAAATTTTGGGCCACTTAAGAACCAAAGGCTGACTCACTGCATCTCAGTGCCATTTTCATGCCACACATCCTCTCCTGCAGTCAGCACTGGCAGGGTCACATCAGTAGATATCACAGCCAGACTGTCATTTGACCCTCAGCTCTCTGCAGAAATAATCCCTTCAGGTTTTGATATGATGGCCAACCATTCCACCAATCCAAGAGGTGCAAACACAATATCCCATCTGGTTAAATTTTTCCTTGAATAAATTCTGCTGTGCTACACCTCTGGCTGAACAGCTGGTGCAAGAGTGTGGTGTTATTCTCTCTCTGCAGGTCTGAAGTTCTCCTGACATCATACAGCTTCAGGACCTCCTTGGTTATCCCTTATGTCAAAGGATGTGTCTGAAAAGAAAGGCCAGAAAAGGAAGAGCTAATGATTTCTACCTTGAAATCTCTGTTTCTTTATGGTTTTAATTTCAAATCTGCACATATATTCTGTGACAAGTATCAGTGTCCAAATAATTTTTTAAATATTTCCCTGAAGGTTATAAAACTCTCAAAACACTGGTCATTCCTTCTTCTCCCCTTCATCTGCAGCTTGTCAAAGAAGAGACTTTATATAAAATTTCAGTCCATCTAAAAAACATTAATGTATAAAACAGAATAACCATTCCAGAATGTAACAAATATAAACACAGTACAATAGGCATCAGTGTCATGGAAACATTTGTTAAATATTGGAAAGAAACACTCATTGCCACTGTACAAACTGCCTGTCACGACGATTGCATCTGGTCTCAGTTGTTTTATTTTCTCTTCATTCTCATAGCAGGACCTACAAATGCTATGAAAGAGAAGTCTTGCCTCATGTTGAGAAGCCAAATGGTCTTTTTTCCACCCTTCTTTCCCCTTTTTAAGCAGAGGCTCAATCTACTTATGTGTAAAGGGAGCTGTAAAATTAGCTGGTTACCACATAACAACCAGCATCTTCTGTGTGACTTGCTCCACAAGGACTTTCTTAATGATTTTGACCAAAAGACTCTCTTCTCCTCAAATTTCTTCTCCCCCATCAGACACAAAGTGAACCACCAGTTTCCTGAAACACAAACCAACAGTGATGGGCAAATGCTTTGTGGCTAAAGTGCAGCTCTTGAGGGTAAGGGGTGCCTATCACTGTCACAGCTCCATGGTAAGAACACATCAGATAACATCACAGCAAAAATGATGATGGGCTGAGATTTGGGTCATTTCAATGTGACTGATGATTTCTAGATGATATAAGGATTGGGAAAATATTACGGTAGTTTTAAAGAGTGAATGAGTCAAAACTGGTAATGAAGACATTAAAAAGATTTATTCATTGTATAATTATAAGTCTAATTTCAAATATAAAACACAGTGGTTTTTCTTTTACTTAAACCATGAGACATTGAACCTGAAACCAATGTGTGCAGCATTATATGAATAACACTGAAAATATGAAAAGAAAAAAAGTTAAACTGAAAATAAACAAAAGTGTTTTTTTCATTGGCATTTCATAATATTTTTTCCCTCATCTGTAGGAAGATTTATAAAGAAAATCTAATGTTTTATTATCTTTCAGAAGATAATGTCTGTCTTTTGTAAAAGTGGAGAATGAAACCAAAATAATCTATTGACATTGCTGCTGCTGTTGAAATTCAGCCCTGTTTCTTGACAATGAGCAAATCTCAAAGAAGAAAGACTTAAAAGGGACTCATGCTTTTCCAACCTATTTTTTCCTTAACTCAGGGACATCATAGGGAAGGTTTTAAGAGCAATGAAAGCACCATCTCTGATGGCAGATCTCAGCATTGGTTTTTCATCAAGCATTCTATCACTCAAATATCTTTTTCTCTATCAATAGTATAGTTCAAAGAAGATAGCCACCATTAAATCCTAATTGTTGTATAGCAATTATAATTGCATATTATGCAAGATATGAGGCCAGGATTTCTGAAAGAACAGTTTTTAGCACTTCAGATCTTTGTATATTTACATACACACACACACACACAAATATATATATACATGTACATACATATATATATATATATATATATATCAGACTGACTTGTACCTTTGCATCTTAAAAGATAACCATCCAGACAACACAATATAATTTGATGTACATTTAGGGGCAGGAAGGAGAGTTTTTCCAGTGAGTAGGTCTTTTGTGTTTCACGAATACATGGTTGTACACTGTATATCAAACTGACTTTCCAAAACCTGAATTATGTAAAAGTCACCATCAGTGGTCAAAAGGTCTGGTTATGTTTCATATTTTCTCTCCTTTGACTTTAGATTTTGTGACATTCATGGATAACCCAAGGTTACTTATTACTTTGTTTCAAACTGAAAATACAGATTTCCAGTCTGGGCTTCTGAACTGCCTTCACAAAATTATTCCTATAAAAGCTGTATAGAAAAAGACAATGAACATACAGATAGCAGGAAAAAAACCAAAATATTTACCTTTTGATAAAATCAACAACACTTGAAAATATAAATTAAAAATTTATTTTTTAATAACCATTTTTATCAACATATTTTAGGCTGGTTTTTTCTTATTATGTTATTATTATTGTTCAATATCAATTTTTCTTTTGAATTTTTTTTGGTGTGAAAAAATTAAATTTTTCAAGTTTTCTCAGAAAAAACACCCAAACTCTAGAACAAGTTATTAACAAAAAGTGTGACATGTTCTTCTACTTTTTTCCTTCATCCTTTGGAAAATATTTTTCCCCCAAAAGACATGTTGTTATATACCAAATCGTATTTCAAAAAATACAAAGGTGAGAAGCAATATACCACACGCATAAGATGCATGGTATTTAATAACTGTGGATGCAGCATGGAATCACAGGCTAATTCAAGATGTAAAAATATATGTGAAATATATTAAAATGGACCTAATGATATCTAAGGATTTCCACATGCATGCCTGGGGTCCATGGTATCAGCGTGCACAAATAGCACACAGACAGCCCGTGCAAGAAAATGAGATTTGGCTTCCAGCAAAGACACAAAGCTTCCCACCACTTAGTGAGGGTGAATTGGCATTTACAGGGAAAGACCATCTCCTCTTTTGAATGAGTGATTTGAACAAGCAACTTAATTTAAAGAGATAAAAATCCTTGGTGGGAAAACTACACAAAATGCAAAATTCTACGAGTCCCCATCTCATTCCAGTGTCTCAGACACTTTGCAGATTATCCCTGCTAAAGAGAAGAGAACTAAACTGAATAAAGCAATTCAGTCTGAGGGGGTTTTTACTTTTCTTCCTTTATACTTTTGCTGGGAAAGTTGCATTTCTTGGGCTCAGGGATGTGTTTTGGGACTCTCTGCACACATACCCTCAGCACTTTCAGGTCTCACTCCCAGGGTCAGCATTACTGTTGTTTGCTATGGACAGTCAGTGCTGCACAGGAAGATATAATTTCTCAGATAAGCTGTGCAGAAGCCATGGAGGGAAGTGACTATCAGGCCTAAGATCTTGAATTTGATTTTTTATTCTTTGGAGAGCCAGTCCATGGAGCAGAGCATTGAGGTCATATGCTTTCAGTTGCAAGAGGACTTTTTTCTTAGTCAGGGAGTTTTATTGAACCTACTATTAAATTTTGTTACGAGAGAAATAGCATTCCAAATGTACTTTGCTATTGTCAATAACCAGCTGGTGTTTGTCTCTTGCACAGACTCTGAGATTTTGCCTGATTTAATGAAAGAAAAAATAATAATGAAATTATGTAGATGGGAGGTGAGCTGTATTATCAAGCAAGATTGCATATAGGGAGGTACAGGAAGTTTTAATTGTGGACAAATGAACAGAATTATGAATGTCTCTGGACTGGGAATGAGAACCATTGCAACGTTCTGCACATAGATAGGATTGATTTTAAGTATAAGGAAGTTACATTAAAATGAGTGGAGTTATTTAAGTAATTAGCAAGAGGGCATAATGTGCAGAATCATGGCCTAAATGTTGTATATAAATTTTATGCATTACATTAGAAAAGTTATTACTGTTGCAACTAAAGCAAGGAAATGTCAGATTTGTCTGCTCTTAATTATGCAATAGCATCCATCTACAAACCACTGCGGTTTTTGCCTCAAGTAGAAAAGCAGTATGTAATTAAGGATGATATAACTAGTGCCTAGACATGAAAAGATTTAATTATCTCCTCTCCCTTTTCAACACTAGTCTTCTTTTATTGCTTCCCATCTTTGGTTTTAGGTTAGCCATACCTCCAATCTCCCACCCAAGACTCTTTCATGCGAGGCTCTCTCCTCCTACCTTTAGTTTAAAGATTTCTTACCTGCAGCAATTTTTCTAGGCTCATTCTCTCCTCAGGGCTGCTCTTGTTATGACCTGCCCCTGAAGGCGAGGGTAACCCAGGTTCTAGTTAATAGATCTCTTGGGGAGGAAGAGAGTGGAACAACACTGAATGGTTGGTGTTTGTAAATAAATATATAAGGAGTTTATTTTAGGACAATTTGGTTGCATTGGAAATTGGGTATGCAAGCATTTTGATTATTATTCTTGATAGTAATATAGTAGTTTGAAAGATATTACTTAAGGAATTGCGTAATGGAAAATAAAGGAAGATGGAAGGAAGGAAGGAAGGAAGAAAGGAAGGGAGAAAGAAAGAGGGAGAGAGAGAAAGAGGAAGAGAGAGAAATAGAGAAAGAAGAGAGAAAGAGAGAAAGAAAGAGAGAGAGAAAGAGAGAAAGAGAGAGAGAAAGAGAGAGACAAAGAGAGAAAGAGCTAAAGAGAAAGAGAGAAAGAGAGAGAAAGAGAGAAAAAGAAGAAAGAAGAAAGAGAAAGAAAGAAAGAAAGAAAGAAAGAAAGAAAGAAAGAAAGAAAGA
>JAODKT010001744.1:4446466-4465078 GCA_027576195.1 Cossypha heuglini
ACCAGTGAAGAAAAAGGACTGTCAGCTACTACCAACTCTCTACTGGGCCAGTTGAACCAGTGGTCCACAGGGAAAAGATGAGGGAGTTTATTACCTATCCCTTGAGCCATCCATTCTTCCCTGGAGAGCCTTTTTGACATGAGGGGCTTAACTGAAACATATGAATTAGAGTGGAAATTGAAAGTATTCAAATATAAATTAATTTATACCCAAGGGTTATTCATGCCAACTAGCAATAAATATGCTGGAAATAAAAAAGGCTAATTTGAATGAATATGAGTGGGCAAAAAGCAATCAAGGGCAAGAAAGAGGCATATGCAAAGTGTAAAACATCATATAGAGGAGACAGAACTGAAAAGATTATAGTAGAAAATAATGTAAAGAAAATAGGAATTCTGTAAAAATGAAGTGACCAGACTTCTGTGTTGTGATACCAGATCTACCTCATTCTTCTGCAGCCTCCAAGATCTGAACGTGGTCACATCAAAAATAAAAATAAAGTTTCACCCAAGATATTTGTGGACATTTCTTTAAGATATTAAGTTAGAAAACAGGGCTTGTTAGACCTTGTTAGTAATTGTGGGGTGAAAGAGTGATTGACAGCAATGAAAAAGGCTCTTGAGAGACAAAACCCACCCACAGGAGCTGCTAACAAATCTGTCAATCCCCTTCACTGGTCCTGTAAAAATCTAGCAGGGCTCCCATCTGATGTTTTTTGTATACAGGCAGGAGGATTCTGCTGGACATATTTTCCCTACAAGGTCAAGAGAGACCACCAATGCCTCTGCTGAAGTTCTGCCCTTAATCACTCGCCCAAAACTGATTCTGGGTCCAGGGACACACACTAGATTATTTACAATGACAGAAATGTGCAATTTCTGTAATTGCACAGGGACAAAAGAAGATGCAATTTTTATCACTTTGCCTGGTTTCCTCCAGGAGCAATTAGTTTCTTTCATGAGTTCTCTTTCTTTCATGAGCAGTAAATTTATACTTACAAGAAAAAAAAATACTTACAGAAAAAAAAAAAAAAAGCAATAAAACAGAAACAAAAAAAAAGAATAAGAAATAAGAATTGGACTTGAGGAACCATGTGGACAGAGGTTAGGACTAAAATTAGAACTATTTTGCTTTTACTAAGTTAAATCATCTATGACTTTGTATGAGCTGAAGAACTGAATGAAATATTTTTTCACTGCCCTTTAAAAACAGCCAGTGAAAGTATTTCTGTTCATATCAGTTCGTGTTTTAAGAAAGCACAACAGCTATGTTTTGAGCCTAAACTACTTCTCTCTGTCTGATTAATTAACCTAGAGGTTTTCCCAATATTCCCCACAGATTTTGTCCCTGGCTTTGATTAATTTAATTAAAGATCACCAGCCTTTACTCACCCAAGGGGCACCATGTCTAACATGAAGAATATTTTTTTTTTTTTAAGAAGTAATAGGAACAGGTGAGGGACACACAAAAAAAGCAGAGTAATTTTCCTATGTTTTTGAGGGGGTTTTGAATAATCTTCTGCGTAACCCAAATGTACCATATTTGAGCAGATGTGCAGCTACAAACACAGAACATGGAAAATAAAACAAGTTATCAAGAAAACTCTGGATCTGTAGTCAAAATGTCATTGCTAATTGCAATACTTCCAGCATAACTTCAGCATATGAAACCCAAGCTTCTTCCATGGGTTCAGACACTGATGAGAATTTGACAGACTGTTCACGTGGGGATCTGCTCCAATTCACAATGGAGAAGCTTTTCCAGGAAATATTATTTTACTGGATTCACCTTGAACAAAATATTTAGACCTGAGGTTTATTTCTGGTGCCACTGCTATCCTGCTGCATGACTTTGGTTAAATCTTGTTCCCTTTCTGTTCTTCCTTTTTTCACATGTTATCTCCTTTACTCATATTGTCCCTTATGATGTCTCTGTGAAAATTGCCATCTCACACTGGGGCCTCTTTCTTGCTTGAGGAGTATTCTGAGTTATAGCTTCATGATTTCCAGATTTTTCCTTTTTCCAGGATTATATGCATCAGCATTTGGTTCATGGGAGCACAGCTGATGCCAAGAGGGAGAAAGATGAGAGCTGTGTCTTCTGCTCTGCATTTAAACAACAACAGACAGTCAGTAATGAGGTTAAAGTGGCCAAGCTCTCCAAAAACAATGGCTTTTCCAAATGTATAAGGGTAGAAAATTGAATTTTTTTTTCTTTTTTTCTTTTTTTTTCTCTTTTTCTGATAGTCACAGCTTACTCATGGTTCTTGGGAATTATTTTTTGCCTCATCCATGACACTTCTGATTCTGCCGTGGTTTTCAATACCAGTGACACCACACACTGTGTCTGATGTGCACTGTCTGACAGATGTTTGGAGACCTCTCAAGATGCCTGACACACTCTGGGATGTTTGGCTTTTATTAATCCTCTGCTTTCATCCTTATTTTCTTCCCCTTTCCCTCCTTACTTTTCCCCTCTATTTTCAGAGAAGCAAATGCTGACAGAATGAAAGCAAATTGTTCGAGGTCCATTTGAACACAGCACATTAATTTTAGGACTGTTAGCCACATGTTTACATGTCTGACTTATTGTGGAGGGCTTGAGCTGTGCAGCAAATGAGTCCAGCCACATTTTTGTTGAGTTGTCTCTCTGTTTCCTGCCAGGAGGCTCAGGGGATAGGAGGTTTCATGCTGTGCTTTCCATCCCAGCCAGACTTTGCTCCCATTTCAGTTGGCCTCCTGTATCACCCTAACTGCACCTGCATTTTCCTGGTTTTGAAAAACAGTGTGAGCATAGTCAGCCAAATGCTGGCACTAGGGATGTCACAATTTCCTTAGTCTTAGTCAATAAGCATGCTTCTCTGTCCTTACCTTGCTCCTGCAGCTTGGCTCGACAGGGCAGCAACTAAAGGAGTGCCTGTACATCTCTTGGATACCCTGTCACCTAAGTGGGTCTTTCTTTTTCTTCTTCCCCTCCAGGACAAGTTGGGGTAAAGAAGAATTTGAGGTTTACATTTTTTAAATTTAAGAATAGAAAGAAAGTTTACCATTTTTAAAATCAAGATATTACTGAATAAACATGGAGATACACTCTGAAAAAATCCTCAGGCACTGCTGACAAATTCAATAGTGAGAAGTGTTCTATGCTGTTCCTGTAGTCCTGATTTCTATTTTGCACTTGCTGTGAAAACCCTGTTGTATTCCTATTAAGACATGCTACTCGTTTGAGTTCCTGACCAGCTTCGGATCCACCCGGTAGCCAGCTTGTTTCAAGAAAGGAACAGAGTATTAGGCCAGCTGCAAAACCCATTGCAGTTTTCTTTCTCTGCTACCTTCAGTAACAGCAGCAGGGGTAGCGAACTTAAATGACTCTACTCTGACTTTCATTCCCTCTCCTTTTATCCCTGCCAATTGAAATAAGGGAAAAATCTGTCATTAAATATTTGTGGATGCTCACTTACTTGATGGCAGCTGTGTTCTTACTGAATTGGGATGAAGAGAACACATTTGCACCATTTTTTTAGGGTTTTGGTTAGAGGTTGAGGTTTTTTTGCCTTGTTATGTTTTTCTTCTCTCAGCATAATCCTTCCCTCCTCTTTATTCACAAGAAAAGAGAAAGCCAGAACAGACTTTGATGTTACATACTGCTCATTAACCAGCAGTCTTTCCCTCCCAACAAGCCCTTAGAGTAGGTAATCATTGCTTTTTGCTTTGATAAGTGTTAACTAACCAACCTTTCATTACCACAAGGTAAAGACTAGTTGGGAAAAGGGGAGGAGTTGGTATTATTGACACGGTACTGCGGTTTGCAATGAATTTCAAGGAACTGAGATTCTGCCATACAACTTCTTATAATTAAATTTAACTAATCAGTCTCATAATTTCTCCTATTAGTTTTAGCTAGACTAGAAAAGGTCAATGCCCTGGCAAGCAATGATTCGCAAATAACAGGTGCAGCCAGTTTCTATTATACTGCCATGGGACACTGCTCTGTCACTTTTATTTACTGAATCAATCCACCAATGTCCAGCAGGAGAACAACTGTTAAATGGCCATTAATTGTAGGCTGATGTGCAGATGAAACGAATCTCCAAAGGGACAGTAAACCTTTGTTCTTTAGTCTCGTCCACCTCACGCAATGGGACTAGAAGTAAATCACTCAATGCTTCATCTTCTTATTAAAAATTTACCATATTGGTCATCCCAGGTGACTTACATCCAGCCAAAGCATCATTTTCTTTTTCTTTTTTTTTTTTTTTTTTTTTTTAATTTAGTTTCAATGCAGCAATTTAAGATATTCATAGTGAAATGAGCAATTAACGCATAGAAGAAAGTAACAGTGTATTCCTGATTTTCCTTTTTTTGTTGTTTCAGGGGGAAAATTTAAAAGTTGTTTTAGAAGATTCTTTTCAGAAACTAAATTCCTTTCTTTACAGGCTCTGATTTATTTAGTTTCATTCATATTCTGCCTCCTGCAACACAGTTTTAACTGCACATTCACCCTTCAGAAAGAGGAGTGACTGAATTGATGGAAGCGGGTGCAATGTCAGTTCAAATGCCTTCAGAAATCTCCCAAAGCAAAGACCTTTCACTCATCCCGTGTATCCCAGACAAATTAATGACTCCATAAGTTGACCACAGTCTTGGAGGGTTTTGGATTTGAGCCTTGTAAGTAGAGTGCAGTGCATTGCACGGATGCAGAGACAACCCTCCCAAATGTAAACTGGGAAGTAATGAGCTGGTACCCTCCCCCCTCCACTTCATGGGCTAGAACAGAAAGAAAAAAAGAAATAGAAACTGTGGTACATGGGACCTCAGGGGCTTTATTTAATTATCCTTATTGAGACTGTTACATTTGCAAAACAAGGAGAGGTGCCTATCTGAGTGTGGCAGGCACCACTGACAAATACAATATATCAAAGCAGAAAGAGCAACCTCATAATGCACTATATTTCAGGGTACCTCACAGCTGAAACAATCAACTAAATTCCCCATCTCCCTCACCTAGTGTATCATCCCTAATGATGCTTGTTTCTTAAGCAATCTTTCCAAAGAGAAGCATTTTGAATTGGGCCCTCATCCAAAGCTCAGTGTAATCAAGAAAAAACTAGTATATTAACCTAAGACTAATATGTATACTGAAAAATCACCTTTGTTTTACCAAAAGAAAAAACCTATATGACTAAAAAAAAATGTACCAGTTTCAGTGAAGACCCCCTTTCTTCTAACTCAAGGTAGGCAGCTGCACTGTAGAAGTTTTTATTTGACCTATTCCTCCTGTGACTTCTCTCTGGTCAAAGAGTAGAAAAGATTCTTCTGTTGTAAGGTTTATCCTGTTTTAAAGTGGCAATCTAAATTATGTCTCAAACTCATATAAATTATGCCTCAGAAGGGTCTATTAGTGTTCATGGATTATAAACAGAGCCATTAATGACTTTCTCAGAGGTACCTAAACTGGAAATTTTTTAGTTACATGAAAACCCTTGAAGCTTCTAAGCCTTCCAAATCCAGATGTTCCATCATAATGTTTGGAGTTCCCGATGGAGCTCCCGATGGAGCCCCATGAATAATCTCTTAAAGAATTACAAAACTATATAAACTATAGACCTCTGGAGTTTCTCCTTGAATCTTCTTTTCATAGTGGGATTGTGATCCTCATTAGATTTGATCATCGATGGCTTTTTCTAGGAGAATGATAAAAAATTTTCAAGAACAGAGAGTATAAAACCCCTCTGGATACCCTGGCTCAGTGGTTTTCTACCCTTTTATCAAAGTACAATTTCCAAATATCCAGCCTATCCCCATCCACAGCAAGCAAGCAAGCAAACAAGAAAGTATAGCAAGAAATGAATAAACAGACAAACAAAGAGTTGGATAGATAAATTTGCTCTTTGTTATCTTTATTCCTTATTTAATTTTTTTCTACAACAAATAGATGAATAGAAAAATTTAGGGTTCCTATTCTTATTCCTTATTTAGTTTTTTACACAATAAAGTTTTCGGTCCTCTTTCTGAAAACCTTCAGCAATTTTACCTGGTGCAGCTCTGACCCTGCCAGAGTGCTTTGGAGTGGATTTTTGAAAACATGAAGAAATACAGATCTTGAGGTATGACAGCGCATTGAAAGGAGTGTCACAGGTAACAGAATTATTGCATCCTACTCTCTCTGTTCCTCTCCATCTTTCTCCCTCCATTTTCTTTTTTTTTTTAATACATTCAATTTCTCCTCTCTTAAGTATCAAGTGTGCAATTATTCTTGAGACATACTGCATCTATGGCAGAATGAATATATTTTTGACATAGTATTTCCATGATGAGCACATACAGTAGCTTGAGCATTAGCTTGGCAATGGGACACATGGATATGATCCCTCAATTCTGTTCCCACAGACTGCTTTTCAGTCTGTAATAAATTTCCCAAGTGACCTTAGGAAAATCACCTGGACTCCCTTTGTCTCCTACCTCCTTCTGTGAAACAAAATTATCAGTTTGACCTACTAAGGCAACTCAAAAACCAAACACAATAAAAATATGTCTGTGTTTTTGGGGGGGCTTTTGTTTGTTTTTGTTGTTTTGAGGTTTGTTTGTCTGTTGATTTTCTTTTGATGTATGTAAAATTGTTAAAGAGGATTTCAGAAATTGATCTTCTGATCAAATGTATTTTTTATGACAGTTCATATAAATTTATATAGTGTTTAAATTAGAAAAAGGTAATAATGATTATCTTTTTTTTACTTCATTGGTAATTTCCACTCCTCCATAGCTCTATGTAGTGCTTTGCTCAGTCACATGAAAGCCAGACCCCTGATCCCTGGCAGTTCCCTCCTGAATTGGACAGATAACATGACAAATAATTACTTTCTAACAACAACTTTTTCTCCTAGGCATCTCTTTGTATTTTTCAGTATTGGCACCCATTAAGAAGCGAGGCATAGATGTTCTTTAAAGCCTGGATCACATAAAGCAGCTAAGACAGGTTTGGGGAGGATCCTCTGCTCTTGGAAATTCTTGTGTCATTGTCACACACAGTACATGAAACATCCATCAACTTCACATCAGAAACAATATTCTCTTCCTTTGAAAAGCTGGTCCTAAGGGTTTGCAGCGTGTGTCCCAGAAGACTAATGATGAGAGCTGTTTTTTGATTGATAGAAACTATCTTTTTCCTCGAAATCATACATGACCAGCCAGAGAAGCACAAAAAATCCATCACTGCATAGGCAGGAGGGGGGAGGAAACAGGGGCACTCGGTACAGCAGGGGTGGTCATACTTTGCCCAAATAATTTGAGGACCGTATTGGTAAGTTGCCAAGAGCCGAAGGGCTGCATTGAATTTGCATTAAATGGAGCAGATGGCATCAGCTGCCCTCAACTTTAATGTTGAAATGTGGCCTACAGAGCAAATCTGTACAAAACTTTTCTAATTAAATCTGAAACAACATGCCTCATCTATTCCCCAGTAGCACAGCCTTTCTGGTGGCATTTCTGCAATTCTGCTTCCAGCCCCAGCCAAGAGAGACAATGGCAGAACTGCAGAGAAATGAAAAATAAGAACACACAGAGACAAACGGTTTTATCCCAAATGTTTTTTGAAGCACCAGACGAGAATGAGTGGACTAAAATTAATCTCCATCAATCTTTACAAGGTAATGTTCTTTGTAATGAAAGCGTTCTGTTGTATTTATTAAATGTGAATGTCTGAGCAAACCAAGCAGTGCTACCAAGGAAGTCTGATCAGAGGTAGACAAAGGGAAAGCCATACTTCAAAACCACTCTAACATTCATTAGATAAACTTGGAGAAGCCAGATAAGGCTAACACTTTCAAATTTGCCTGTTTTACCATACATAAAATGAAATAATTTGGAGTAGTCAATAAACCATGCTTTAGCTGTATTCATGCACTTCATTGACAGACTGTGTGAACATTTCCCACAAGAATTAAACAGATGACACCATAAATAATTCCATTACACCAACAATTTCTGACAACAGCTGTTAATCCACTCTCTGCTGTGGAACTCAATAGCAGGTAATGGTGTTTAGCAGTTATGAAACCACTCCACTTTTATTTTCTCAGAAAAATAACTTTTAAAAATGTTTAATTTACCTACTTATTTCACTGTCCAGTACCTTATTTAACAATATACTTTCCCCATCCTTACTTCTCATAAGAAGTGAGGACTTTATTTCATCAAAATTATGCAACTACGTTAAACGTTATTGTTTTTAAGTGTTATTATGCATATGTGAAATAATAATTTGCTTGAATTTTAACAGTCAGGACTGGACATCTGCATCTGGTTAGATTATGTGCAAACATATATTTTAAGAATAAAATGAGGTAAAATGAATAACTAAGCCAAAGTAAAATCTATTTTCATTCAATTACTTTCTTCAGGAACATTTGAGCCAAATTTTCCCTTGGTAGAATTCCACCAACATCAGGATTAAAAAAGGCCATTTTTTGTTTCCTCTGTGGAACAAACAGGGAGAATATGTGTCTTTTTTAGTTTATAAATAAGTGGTCAATAAGGTAATTGAGTGAGGAAAGAAGAAAAAAGGTTGTGAATAACTAAAATTGATTTTTACACATAGATCTCTGAAATAGCATTAACTATGGGAGCACTGCACTTTATTTCTGTCTGAAGTTACCCCATCTACATCACAGTAATAGTCCATATGATGCTGCTGATTAAAGGAAAATGGAAACAAGCAACCAAAAACCCAATCCAAATGCCAAAACATCTTCTAGGTGATGCAAAAGCAACTCAGGAATAAGAAAAGGACATAAAGAGAAATGCACATTCAGTTTAAATCGCTCTTTCAAGTTCTGCCTTGCCTCGATGCAGGCAAATTCTGTGTTAGGGGTAGAACAGGACCAAAGAAATGCAGCAAGAACTTTGAGATCTATAATGACTGGGCAGTACCCAGAAAAAATATTTTCAATGTTCTCATTTCAGACAGGGGTAGGTGGAAATTTCACGGGTTCTGGTATACTCAGTTTCGTACTGATTTAATTGCTCACAAGTGAGATCCTTGCTCTATAGCTGAAGTTAGGAATATTGGTAGAAAAGAGTTGTGTGAAAAAACCTTGACATTTCATACAGTGATACACTTTAGGAATATTTTATTTTAGTATCAAAACCATTGTAATTGGTATGGTGCTGCTTTTACAGCAAGATTGATCTTTTATAGGAGATCTGTCTTCTATTAAGCATCATAGCCCTTTTAGATAGTATGACAAAATGACAAAGTGGATTTTTTTTATTTAACTGTTTATTTAGAAGCCATTTATTGAATTTCAACCTTTCCTTCTGTAAGTTTTGGGGTGAAACTTACTATATTGTTTTGAGTTTTCCTGAGGGAAGGAATACAAACAGAAGTTGAAAATCTGAGTTCCAGAAAAATGTCCTATAAGCTAAACAGTAATGGGTGAAATTCAAGCTTAAATCACTGGGGAATAATTTGTTGGCAGCAACATCTGGAAAGCAAATGTGCTAACAGTTAGTTACTTTTCAGAGAAAATGATAGACAGTGGGTTTTAAAGACACATTTATAGGCACAAGGTGGGAGAAAGAAAGAGGACAATGCATACCAGGACAAGATCAGGTACTTGAAGAGGAGATTTAGCAGTGTGTGCATGGTGGGTTGCAGTAACAAAAGAATAATCTGAAGGAAAAATAACTCCAATTTCAGATCCAGATCATTACAAGCTCAAGTCAAAACTTGGCAAGGTAGAGAGAAATTTTGCTTGCAAATTTTCTGACAGTATTACTTTAAAAAAAAAAAAAACAATAAAAACAAAACCAAAAAACAAACAAACAAAAATAGTTTCGATGAGAAAAAAAATCAAAAAAGGAAACCTGGTTGAATGTAATGGAAGTTTTTGATTTGTTCAAAAGATTTCACAATTTTCAGGGAAAAAAATATCAGTATTTCTGTTTCCAAATATATTGAAATTTTTAAAATTTACAAGTACTTTGTTAAAAAAAAAAAAAAAAAAAAAAAGGATCTGTAGGGTTCCCAAATGTATTAATTGCATTTGCCTATTAACAGGACAAAACATGTGTCCATTAACAATTGTGCTTAGGAGGTGATGCCCACCATTTTCTGATTTCAGTGGGAAGAGGATTGGACTGAGTCCTTCTAGCATCCATCCCAAATGTCTTAACATGCATAAATGTTCCCTACATTTTCTGTACCCTGAGTCCTGCCTCCTGTTGCATAGCCTTAGATTCCTGAAAAAAAAACAAAAAACACAAAAACTAATAATACTATAATTTCTGTTAATCTTGACAATGATTTGAAAGAGAGAGAAATGACATAAAATGGGATTTCTTCTGGAACAATCCGTATCACACAGTTAATATCTCCTTCCCTGACAGTACTGGAAGCTCACAGAAAACCTGCTCTCATGCTGGACTGAAATTAACTGGGCTGACACAACATTGTTCTTTTTGGGAAATATGATGAGAAGTCTTCATATTTCAGAAGAGATGAGTGACTTTGAAATGAATTTATAAGTTTATGAACCACAAGGAAGACTGTTCTTAATGTTTGAAAATCATGCCATCAGCTAACCTAGATGAGTTAAATCTTCTCAGGCCAGTTGGAGTTACTGTGATAACATTTTGTGTCAAAAATATTCAATAATTTGGAGGCCAAAGCAGAAATTAATGGAAGCTCAGGTATCCCTGTATGTCTCAGCATCTGATTATGAGACTTAGAAGTGACAGGGATAAAGTCTTTTTCTTTCAATTTGTCTGTTTATCTATCTGTCTATCCATCTGTCTATCTATCTATCTATCTATCTATCTATCTATCTATCTAATCTATCTTTTATTATTACATAAACCATAGCAGTATTGGTCATATATCTCAGTTTATACCGCAGTATTTATTAACTGGTATTTACAGATCCAGATGAATGTCCTGGTACTGCAAAATCCTTCCCACTTAGGTGGTATTGCTGTTTTATTTCTTTCTGTATTACTATGAAACCAAGTAAACTCCATCATTTTATCAGAAGGAAAAGAAGAATGTGTTTTCAGTGCCAGATATAGAAGGCAAAATACAGTGCAGTGCTGTAAAGGAAAATAAAGCACCTGTGAGAGAGATTTAACAGTCCAGGTATTATTGTTGGACTAAGATAGAGCAGGTCTCAAGTTGATTGGTTGTTTACATGCCATTGCTCCCCCTGTTCTGTATCTTTTATTGCTGAGACAATTTTTCAATTACATGCAGAAAACATTTATCTCGCTTCCTTTGTTTTATGAAAATAACCTTTTAGAGTCTTTCTTTGCACTTGCAAACCCCTGACTTCAGAGTGAACTCTCAAGTGCTGTGCATTTTTTGTGTCCTTTGGCAACTAACAGCAATATGGAGGTCTTAATGGAATTCATCAGAGGTCTTTGGAAACTTCTACCTCTGGGTAAACCCAGAGCACAATTGCATCTACAGAGGATTAACCAAGAACCTCCTTAACCCAGCCCTGTGTCCCAGCTGCAGTTCTGCAGCACTGGGTAGGTAATTCCAGGAGGCCAAAGTTAGGATCTGGCTTCCGAAATCTGGTATTTGGCTTGCTTCTCTGAAGCACTCACGAGACCAAGAAAGCAAAATCTAGGGAAGTCACACAGGGTTAAATGTACTTAAATCCCAGTGAAAGTGAGCTGTTAAATTCCTAGAAATTGACTTCAACCTCTGTATGTGTAGATTTGGACACTCAGCTGAATGTGAACAGTGGGGCTTTCAGAGGGACTGGGATGTAGGAGTGTAAATCACCAAGGACATTTACTGCAACATTTAAATCTTGGGGTGTTCAAGTGTCCTACTTCCACTTTTTAAACTCCTTGTCTTGAAATGATGTTCACAGCATTTTAACTTCTAAAGTAATTTTTGCCTCATCTTATGCAAATAATGAAATACCCTCTAATTAAATTTGGTGGAGAGAAATCAGCACCTCCACATTTTAACATGAGATGTATCACTCTTTGAACATGTTATATTCTCTCCGTTGTCTACAGAGGAAGCCCAGATTAATGATTAAATAAGACTAAATTTGAAGCTCTTATATGGACAAATTTAGGTGTGATGAAAGCTTCAACGTGTCCCTGCTAAATTTGGGTTATTTCTTCAGCCCCAGCATAGACATTCACAAAGCTTCAGCCTTAAAGGAACATTGCATATTTAATAGATAAAATAGTGTTGTGGCTTTTTTGTTTTGTTTAGTTTTGATGTCTTTTGTTTTCCTGGTGCATAAAGTCAGCATTTTGAAACCAGCTAAAGACTGAATTTCCAGTAGATTATCAGAGATTGTTAAATCCAGGTGCTTTTGTAATTGTGATAAACAGTGAAAATACATTATATTCAATATCCCTAAGAAGTCACACATCCATCTAGGTGACATAGGGGTCACAAATTATTTAAGTGTCTCCCACAAGGTAAAATACCTGGTTGCTGGTGGGAGGAGAGCACAAACCTTAAAGTGCCAACACGTGACAAAGATTTTAAACAAAGGTTGGAACCACTGGAGTATGGGATAACAATTCTGATGAACATCAGAATAATAGACTGGATTAGACTAAAATAGAATAATAGAGTGTTTTATTCTCCATAAGATAATAATTAAGATATCTTTGAGTTTATGTATCACTGTGATTGTCTTGTATTCTGACCAATGATGAGGAAAACCTTCGGGTGAACAATCTTTCCCTTGAATTATTTTGTTTATTTTATTTCAGATCTGAACAATGACCATTGCTTTCTTCCAGTTGCATTGTTTTTCTTGTGTAGAATCTTCTTGTGTCACAAAAAACCCTACCTTTAAAAAAAGAAAAAAAGAAATTTAAAAAGATTGCAGCTACATTTCAGCAAAGCACCAGTCTAAGCAGACCCTTTTACCAGGTGACAAAAGGAAACAGATACCACAGCCCACAGCCTCAAATAAAGCATCCAAAATTAAGACAGCTTTCTTGAAAGATTAACCCAATTCATTTTGGGTTAAGAGCTTGAGAGAAACAAAAGGGTCCAAAGTCAATTCTATTAACTTGATCAGAGCTGCACAGGGACTGTGTCTCAAGATCATTATCTTACAAGACACGGATGTCAATCTCATTATGCAATCGAGTGTGTCTAGCACTTTCCTGTATAAATATACTTAATAGATATAGTTTTGACCTTTTGCAGTAAAATTAATAAAAAAGAGATCGGTCTCAGTGTGCCAAGAGGCTTTTCTCAGTCCCATTAAAGAACGATTTTTTGTGTGTAAATAAATACATTTCACCACACAAAAGAAGAAAAATGTTGTCTGAAGAAATGACCAGAGCTTCCCCTCCTCCATATATTATCCATGACCCATTTTATTTCAGAAAAAAATCTTCTTATTCTAGAGGTTTATCTGTCTGTACTCATGTCTGTCCCCTCATAACCATATTCCACTAGAATGTTAATGCTTTAAAGTTTCAACTGCACCTCAGAGACAGATATATTTGACACAGGAATTTTGTTGTACTACAAGGCTTGGCCCATGGAGTATGGAGCCTGGGGAATTTCCATCATTTGATTTATATGCACTTTTATAGATCATCCTCATATTATTTGAGAGTGATGGGCAATTCAGGATTCATCTATGCACGCTATGCTTTATGCAGTGACTTGAACAACTCCCTTGAGGCAGAGTGTAAATAATATTCCTTACCCATGCAGAAATAGATGGGATTTTGCTACTCTGCTCCCCAAATGTCAGGCGGGCAGGAAAGAGAGAGTGAAAGAGCTGCAAAGAGGAGGAAGAGTATGAATCTCAGACTCCTTTCTTCATTTTATTATGCATTTACTGTGGCTGAGGTAAGAAAGGAAAGTCTAGTCTTTAGGGCTAATATTGAAAGAGTGCATTCCAGTGTCATCTCTTTTCTAGGGCCATCCTTTAATGCACACTCTGCTTACATCTTTGGGAACCCACAGAAAAGGCACTGCAATGATGCTGACAATCAGAAATGAAAGACAAAAAACATTTTTGCCCTGCTTGCATTGATAATTGCAGTGAAAAAACAAATAGGATTTAATAGGATATTTTGCCTTGGTTAGCAAGTCAACAGCTGGCAAGCAATGACATCAAGAGCAGGTCTGTGGAGGATAAGACATCATCTTGGCATAGCACTGCTCTGTGCCCTTCTTACACTGTCACACCTGTGGCTCTCTCAACTTTGTAGAAAGGTTAAAATTGATTTATTCAAGCCTAAGAGCAGAAGTAGTCCCACATTTTGAAAATAATGGTACTTGATCGTAATGTCACTTCAGACTATGCACATTCCCTTACTGGTGCAGATTATTAATAAGTAGTTAAAAAAGAAAAAAAAAAAGCAGTTCAGAGATGAGAAATCTTTGTGCTGATGAAGCAGGACAGAGAAAAAATAGAGGGTTACACCGTACACCAGTCTATGGTTCTCACAGGCTTTCCTCTGATGCATCCATGTCACCACAGAGTGGGATTTAAAGCAAAAATCAAGGGGCCAGGAAGCTGAACTTAACTCACTGAATCTGCAGAACTAGCTTTTCATTATTATAATAAAATATTCATGCTATCCACATATATAGTCGCTTGCTGCAAAAAACCCACGAGGTTAACTTTTGATACAAAGAACTTAAAGGCATTAGTGTCCATATTAGCTCTTTCCTGGAGTCTCCAGTGTCTTCCCCTCAGCCAATTCTTTTCAGAATTGGAGTGAGAGAAAGTGGAGTCCATCCTTCTGCACCTCTCCATGCAAACACAAGTCTTACACAGGTTCTGGTCTCACAGCAAGAGCAGCAGATAAAGGAGGAAGCTGTGTTCCAATTGAGATAAACATCCTCCATGCCACTGTAGTCACAATAACTCTTCTGCTAAAAAATGAAAAAACATCGAGAATGAGCTTGTCACGCAGCGGTAAATATTTTTAGGATTCAAGTATTTTCTTTATATCTTGCCACAAGTTCTGCTTGCTGACACCACAGAAAGTTGTGTATATCCCAACTGAATTCCAAAATTTCACCTTTCAACATATAAAATTCAATGAAAAATTGAAATGCCCTGTCCCACTTCATAAGTATTAGAATTTTTCAAGCGCTTAGCAGTCCTCTATAATATAATAAACATTTCAGAATAAAATATGGAAAATTGAGCCCATAGCAACAACAACAAAGACCAAACAAACAAAAAACCACAAACCCAACCAACAAACAAACAAACAAAAAAAAACCCCATAGGCAAACAAAACAGATCAAATCTATTAGTGTCTAGCAGGAGAACAGCTGTCTATCAAAGCTCAGTCTTCCTATCTGACCACAATCAAATAAGCAAGACAGGCAAACGCCTCTAGGGCAGGGGCTCTTAGGAGTAGAGGAACGTCTGCAAGTCTGGAGCTGAAAAGCTGGCATTCTGCTCAGGATGTCAATCAGACCTTGGTCATTGTCCTGTGTGGGAAGAGAAAAAATACTCTGTTTCACACAGGTGCACATTAGTCCAAAGTAAAAGTGTGGCTGGAGGATTTTTTTTAATTTTTCCTTTTTTTTTTTTTTTTTGCTTTGTTTTCTTGGAGCACAAATGAACGTTCTCCTAGAGGAGAAGTTCAACAGGGAGGGACAAAACAGTCTGAATGTTTATTTGAAGAAGGTTTTGTACCTTGAAAACTCAAATCTGCTTCCCACTGGAGTGAATGCTTTTTTTTTAATTTAAGTTTAACAAAAGTTTTCATTGAACATGTGTATATTCAAAAAGAAGAGCTGCCTGTCATCTGGTAAAACTCACCTAGAGGGGCTCACAGCTATGCTCTTCTAACTTTACTTTTCCAAACTATTCCATAATTTCCAGTGTTTTCATGTAGATGATCTACACTTGTCAGTCACCTATATTTATCTTTTGGGTCCTATGGCTACTGCACTAGAGGAGTCTCTACTGAATTCTTAAAAGACAAGGATATTTGCCTCAGGTATTCATTTTGCTTTCACCATTTCAACATAAGACTATAGTGCACCTGTCAAGATTAAAATTCATTTAACAGAAAATTTGTATGGCTAACATAAAATGTATTAATATGTTTTATCAATCAACAAGACAGATAATCTGACTGCTTTCCTGGTATGACATTCATAGAACTCCTCTCCTGCATTTTTTTCTCACTGCACTTCAGTAGAATCTAAAAATCTTAGATTGCATTTCTTTACTTATAAGCTGTAGCATAGCCAGACATATACTGGCATCCTTTAGCTGTGTAATTGCTGATCTTGTTTGCAAATGTTGCTAAATATACGATTAGGCATAAAATGCAGCAAGTCTACTCAATACATTCAGACAAATTTTATTATTGCACTCCTTATCTCAAACACTCACAGGCAAAATTATCCAGTTCAATTATCCAGTTCACAGTTGTCTAACTTTTTTCTGCAAGGTTTTCCTTATCAGACTGGTTGTACTGAAGTCAGAAACATTTGTGCCAGTGAGTCTAAAGTTTGGACCTACAATGAATCCTGGAGAGTTGGTCACTAGGCACACACAGAGTCCACAAAGCAGGAACAGGTCTGCTGCATTCTGATTGTACTTGTGGTTTCATGCTTAGGTTCCAAAGCATGGCTAGACATCAGCTCACAGATGTGAGTGCTTTGGATGAGTCCTTTATTATTCCAAAGGAAGCCTGGGCCATTTTCTGCACGGATTCACTTTTGGGCAGAAGACTATGGCATCCAAACTGCATCCATCAGCAATGGTGGAATATGGCCCACAGATAGTCTCTAACTTTACACTGGACTCGATGTTTTGCAGTTCCAGACTCTCTCCCATGAATCTAAAGGTACCCACAGCAAGAAAAATGAATTTTTTTAACTCCCATCTAAGAGTGATAAGGAAGATATCAACTGAGTGCAAGCAGTGTGATGTACGTATCACAACAAATGGTTACAGCAGGAGAACAGAGGAAATTGCTCTCGTCTGAGAAGCTGAAAGTTTCTTAACCAGTAAGTCACCTCCTTGTTCCTTGTATCAACAAGAATGCTTCAGTGAACCGAGAAACAAAAATCTGGTCTCCTGCCTCAGGTTTCTGAAAGCAAGCAGGAATCGAAAAAAAAAAAAAAAAAAAACAACCAACCAAAAAAACCCCAAACAAACAAACAAACAAACAAACAAAAAAACCCACATAAATAACCAAAAGAACTCCCACAAAAAAACAAAAACAAAAACAAACAAAAAAAGAAATAAAAAAAAACCAACAAAATTGTTGTTGTAAAAATTGTCAAAATTGTCAAAAATTTCAGTTTTGAAGTTCACTTATGTTTCTTTGTATTTGAAGAAATCAGTGTTTCACATAGACAAGGAATATGATTGTCCAGTTAGAATATTGGCCAGTGATAGTGCTCATAGTGCTCACTGGTAAAATAACCATTTTGCTGCAAAGGTTATGAACGTTCACATCGGCTTGGTAGGAAATTGCCTGAACGTGTCCAGAACTTTTGGACACACTTTTCTAGGGAGTGCCTGGGACTTCAGAGAAAGAGATCATCTCTTCATAAAATGAAACAGATCTTTCAGCAGATCTCTTTGTAAAGAAAAACTACACAGGAGTCTACGTGGTTAGCTCAACACAGAATCAGAATCATTTAGGTTAAAAAAGTTCCTTAAGATCACTGAGATGGACTGCATTTCTTACAACTAAGCCCAACACTAAGCTGAATCCCTACACCACATCTCCAGAAGCATTGACCCCAACACAGCCCTGAGCAGCCTGGTTGGCTGCTTGAAAATCCTCTTGGTGAAGAAATTTTCTGTCGTATCTAATCTAAATCTCCAATGGTGTAACATGAGGCTAATTCATCTTGTCCTGCCAATTGTTCCCTGGAAACAGCCTGACCCTCCTTGCTCCTGTAGAGAGTGGGAAGGTTCCCCCTGAATCTCTTTTTCTCCAGGCTGAGCCCCCACAACTCCTTCAGCTGCTCAAGGTGCTCCAGCTTTTCCCCAGCTCCAACCCCTTCCCTGGACACTCTCCAGCCCCTCAATGTCTCTCTTCTCCTGAGGGGCCTGGAGCTGAGCCCCAGATTCAAGATGTGACCTCACCACTGCCCAGCACAGTCACTGCCCTGGTTCTGTGGCTCACACCCTTGCTGACACAAGCCACAATGTCCTTTGCCTCTTTGGCCACGTGGGCACCCTGAGCTCATGTCCAGCTGCTGTCACCAGCATCCCCAGGGCCTTTCCCACTCGGCAGCTTTTTAGACACTCTGAACCATCCTGGAGCTGTAGAGGTTTTTGTGACCCAAGGGCAGGACCCAGCACTTCCCCTTTTTACCCCTCACACCACTGCCCCCAGCCCATGGGTCCAGCCTGGGCAGATCCCAGCTAGTCTGACCTGCTGAGCTGGTCAGGTGTCTTGGCATCATGCCTTCTGTCCTAGGGTACAATGTAAAGATATGCCCAAAAGTATGTATTCTATCACCATCTGCGGAAACCAGGTGATTCTCATCTCTGTGGGAGATATCCTCTGCTAATGGGCCATCTGCTAAAACCAGATGGGGCAACGTTCTTTATCTTTCCAACAACCCACCCTTCCTCCAGGAGATATCTTCTGTTAATGGGCCATTGAGTCCCACTGC
>JAODKT010001744.1:4465178-4483084 GCA_027576195.1 Cossypha heuglini
GATATCTTCTGTTAATGGGCCATTGAGTCCCACTGCATGACTGATAAAATTACATTATCCCATTGTGAGATGATACACCCAGGGGGAGGAGCCAAACCTTTCCTACCTAGATAAAAACTGAGATTTTGAACACTAAAGCAGCCTTTTTCCACTGGATTCCAGAGGACAAGAACTACCAGGATCACTGCCAGGATTTCTACAGGATCACTGCTTCGAGAAGACCACTTCATCTAGACTGCTATTGCCATGCTAACTAGCGGGGTGTCAGGTTGTATTCTGACTCTGTCAGTGGTTTTTTTTTTTGTACTATTGCATGTATTTTATTTTTCTCTTGTTTCCTATTAAATTGTACTTCTGACTTGGAGTCTCTCACTAGTTTTGATTCCAAAACCTTTACACGTTCATTCTGAAAACATAATTCACTTATTAAGTCCAAATACTGTGGACAGTCCTGGCATGAAAGACTTAATTCCAGCATATATGATTTCTAGAGAGAATTACAGATACACCAATACAAAATAAAATGAGCAAGAACTTAATACATGTCAATGAATGTGGAAAACTAAACTTACGAAGTTTTTTTCTATTCAGACCATTGTTCAGTGTAATTAAATTGTTAATGGAGTGTCGGGATTGTCATGAAAGAGAAGTCAGGCAAACTGGTCAATTGTAATACAAACACAATTATTATTTGTTGAGGGTGCTGAACAAAAACTACTCAGTACCAATCTGGCTAACAGTCTAGCTTGACATAACTGGAAATATTTAATTGTAAGGACCCAGAATGTTTCTGTATCCTGTCATGGAAAAAATGGGGAAAAAAATTGCTGGTGATTAGACTTAATTCTGCGCATCTTCTGATCAAAAAATTTACCTCAGACAAAGATCATTATTTATATTCCTAAGCTCCTCAGTAATTTGGAGTGATTATCATTCTCACTTTTATTTTTGCATGATGTGTTTAACACTTCTATTTTTGACATTTACATGTTGGAATTGAATATATATATATTTATGTCAGTACATGTGTGTGTATATACATAGCTCTATCTTAGGCAGCAGGAGATGATGTGATGAGAATATTTAGAAGACTGATCAATCAAATCAATTTAAACTTTAAAACAGAACTCTACCAGATTGATTTTCATTAACAATACATATTATTTTAATGGTTTATTCCTGATCATTAACAATTATTGTCACTGCATATTCAACACAGTTAATGCTTAACAATCAATCCTAAATCAATTCTGAGTAAATGGTGCCATGGAGCTCATGTCACTGCAGTTTGTGCTGTGGACTATAGTCCCTGGTGAACTTAATATACAGGTTAAGGGGATCAAGCTCTCTTAAAGGGCTCCCCACTACCACAGCTGAGAAGATATCCTTTTATAAAGTGTGGGTTTTCTAGACAGTGCCCAACTCTCAGCCTCCAGTTGTTGCTTATTTGCTGCCCAAAGATGGCAGGGCCATGTTGTGTTCCCAGTTTGAGGCAGGTGTCTTCTGTTGTTTGCCTTGGATCTCTTCTGTCCTTCACTGTGTTGATGGTTTTTCCTACAGTGAATGCCATCCTGTTGCAGCTCTTGAAGCTGTGGCTGCTTCAATGATCAGCAACAGCCCATCAGTGTGGTGCTTGCAGTTCTGCATTTTTGACCCATGCTTTCAAGGCCTTTGCTGCTGCCCCACATTTCAACTGACACCAGAATGGGAAAAATCTGGTGCCACGCTCAAGTTCACACATAACAACATCCTTCAAGTTCTTGTAGCAAGCTAATTACAAGTCCAGGAGCATAGGACTTATATCTGACCTCATCAGTAGAAAGCTTATTTTCTGTTACTAGCACTGGTTATATCGTTTCTGTAGGTGGTTATGTACAAAAATGATGTTATGCTCCCCTGTTTCAGTGTGTTTATGTTTGGTTCAGTGTATTTCTACTTTCATGGGTGCAGCCGGTCCATGTTCATCCAACTATCCCCTTGCCCTGTAAAACAACCACCTTCCTATCACAAACCCAAGGCTCTCTGATACTGACTGCTTCAGTTTCAAGCCCAGGGGAAGAATTTGGGCTGGAATTTTAACCCAGGAAACATGACTGACTGATGATGCTCTACCAGTTATTACCACTATTTTTCCCAGGGACTTTTACACGTGTCATCTGTTGGATTACTTCCCAGAGAAACATTGAGATGAAAATCTTTACAGAAGGAGAAGCATGGTAAAAAAGATCAACATGAATATTTTCATTACAGTCTCGCATTACTGCACAACTTATTATCCCTTTCTTCACCTAGAAGCAGAACAACAGTTATGGCCAGCTGAACTCCTCTTCTGAAGCAGGGATTAACAATAAAATCAAACATTTTGTTTGGGGTCACAAAATAACAAGGACCTTTACTCTGACCCAGCCGACATAAGGTCAAAGGATGGAGTGAAACAGGGTGATTAAATTTTAAAAAAAACATACACAAAATAAAATTAATAACATTTTTAGACCTTAGCATAAATTGAAATTCATGTAAAGTTCCTCATTAGTTTCCATTTTTACTTTAGATGGATGTCTAAATCCTCACACATCTATATGCCAGGGCTGTCTTTGAAGATAAGAGGCTCTAATTTTAGGTCTACCTGATACACCTTTTTCATGCCTGATCCTGGGAGCTCTTATCTCTTCTCCAGCCTTGAGAGAATCTGCTTTATTAGTTTGTTTTTTATCTGAGAGGAACCAGTTCCAGGAGAAAAGTGGGGACCTGCTGAAAGGAATCAGGTGTGTGTCAAAGCATTTCTAAGTTCACTTTTAGAACTTCCAGAAAGTGATAGTGTGTTTTGCCCCACATTGAACCAATGCTTCTAAAAGTAGGGCATTGACATAAGAAATGTCACCATAAACAGTAATGTCTGGGATTCTCCTACTTCACTGCAACACCTTAGAAAACCCTAAATGGGATTTGTTTCTTTAACCTCGGAGATAAATATAAGACATATGACAGTCTTACCATGTCACCTAAACTAATGAAATTCTGTCAATGTCATAGTCTACAAATAATTGCTAGTACATAAAAATCCAGATTCTGAACCCTGATTTCTTACATCATAATTCTAACCTCAACCATGTATTTTTATGTTAAAATAAAATTTTCTTATGGAAGCTCTATGGCCTTGTTTCAGAAGATAAATTTAGATTTTAGATTTTATGATGAAAATGTCCCCACCATCTACAATAGCTACACACAAAGTTTGATGTGTTTAAACTGTAGAATAGGGATAAAGAAGTAGAGGGTTTTATGGGGGAGAGAGGGGAGAAAAGAAGGACAGAAATTTGGGGTTATTTTTCTTTTTTTTCGGTTAGATAACACTAGGTATAAGTTCCCAGGCAAGTGTCTGAAGTTTAAGATAACAATCCAGTTAGCTCTAGAGTCTCATCAAAATATTCAGTGTTATTTGCACAAAGCTGGAGAAGTTTTTGTGAGTGTGGTCTTGTGTAAAAGGAATGTACATTTCATTATTTGACTTGTCAATGTTATTCATGAGGCTGTGCTTTTCTCAACTGTATTTTCTTACATTGAGAAGATTCGTGTGTGCCTTTAAAAATTTATTTTATTTTCCCTGCACAATTGCAACACATATGAACTTTTGATAGAGCTGGACAAACTGTTTTAAATGCCCTACTAATATTTACTCAAATTCATAAAACAAGGTCTCAGTGACTAGGTTAGCCCCCACTCTGTGTTTGTTGTCTGCGGTTATTTTAGTTAATGAGTTTGCTGGCTGGGTTGTTCCTAGGAACAGCTAATTTTAGACAACTATTAAAAAATACTAACAGAAGGTGAATTTCACAAAATGCTGCTATTTGCAATGGAAGTGTGGTTTTAAGAGTTGTGGTTTGCTCATCCAATCAGAAAAACATATCATATGATTTATATATCTGCTCACACCATCTTGAATTTCAGATTTTAAATTTTATGTACTTACAACCATCTGCTCACAAGCTTAACTCGCATCATGGTTTTATTGGAGAAAATACATATATTTGGTAAACAGTTTTGAATAGTTGATGAAGGGGGGGGAAGGCATCTTATTGTATAATTTCTTCAGCAGGACGGAGGTCGTCTTCCTTTTCCCGCTTTCTCGAGTCTGTAGTGTAATATTTTGACCATTTCTTTTAGTTTGGTCTAGATAGTTTCATTTTTCCAGATTCAGACTTTTCAGTTTGTGAATGACTACAGTTACATTTTTAGGGAATTAGTGTCTGGATGCTACTTTTCAATAGTCTCCATATTTTCCTGTCCCAATGATAAATCACAACAGCCTCTTCTGGAAATACCTTGAATTTGGTGTGCAGGAAAAGAGTACGGATTTATGCATTGAACACTCAGGAGGACTGTGTCATACAGGCTCAAGGCTTTGCAGGAAGCCCTGGAGGAGAAGCTACTTCCAGCCTGTGTTACAGCAGGGAAAGGAGGGGTGGCCAGGAAAGGGAACATAAGGCAAGGAGATGCTGGGCACTGCTGATGGTGCTCTGCTTGTCCATGGGGAAGAAGGAGGAGCTGGAACAGCAGATTGGGCACCACCACTTGCCAGGAGTGCAACTCTTACATTTTCAGCAGTTTGGGCATGGTAAAATCTGTGGTGACTTGACTGCTTTTCACTTCACCTCACCTGCATTGTGCTGTGCCATGCAGGTCATTAGCTGGTTTGTGCCTGTTGGAATCCCCAGCTCCCAGCACAGGCACTGATTTTCTGGACATTTATGGGCTTTATGCTAAAATGTGAAATAACTACAATCAGCTGCGCTGCGAATATTTTAGCAATAATTTCTGTTCCTCTGTCCAGATGTACCTCATGGGATGTATTGTGTACTGTGAAGTGTCTCTGGATCCCAGTCTTTTACATGACCTGATTACAGACTGGTTGGAGGACATCAGATCTGCTATCCACTGTGCATGCCTGTATTTTGTGAAAGAACAACATCTGAGATTAAGGAAGTGGTTTGGATCCCTAACCCACCAATAAGTAAAGTGAACCTTGGTATAGACAACATGAATCCATTAGGAAGCTTTAAGTTACACCTCCAGAGGGATGTGATAACAGAAAGTATCTTTTCTAAAACATGGTATCTAAGGTTCTGCTAGGGCTGAGACCTAAATAAAGCCTATAATCTGGGTGTATTTGATAGTGTGATTAAGCTCCAGGGTAGAAGGAACAGTGTGTTGAAGGGGAAAATAAAGAGGACAGGTAGAAGGAAACCATTGTCAGAGAACATGGAAGAAAACAGTGACCTTCTCACTTCATTTTTATGTTCATGCAGCAATTGCCCAGCCTCAGAGGTGAGAGGACAGAAAAACCCTGACAGCTCTAAATATCATAAAATCCCTAATGCAATTTTTCAAAGAACACCTGTAAAAGTCAGGAGAATATAAAAGTGAAGAATTAATATATGCTGCTTGTTGAAGGCCCTTCATTACCAGTGAGAGAGACATAGAGGCAGGGACAGAACCACCCAACTCTCCACACAGAAAGAGACAAAGAACCACCTGTACCCACAGACAAGCAGATATTCCCCACCCATTTTTTTGCACAAATATCTCATAACATTTAAAAATTCTTCTTCCTTTCACAAAGGTTCAGAAACACCATCAAATGCAACTCATTCTGTCTTTGAAATGGGGACAGCAGTATCCAATACCATAGCACACATAACTCTGAAGGCATAGTCTGGTCTCACCAGAGTGAAAAGGCTCCTCACACTTAATCCCTCCAGCCACAGAAGATGAAGACAAAAATCTATATGCTGTCCAAAATTAGCTTTAATTCCCTGCAACTCTGTTCTTCCTCTTGTATTCTTTGTCAGAAAAGCAGCCAGTTTCGCATAGCTAAAAACATATTGTAACTTGAGGTCTACATCATCTTCTAAGCACGTGGTTCAGGGATCTCAACTCCAGTGCAATGATGGTTTTCTTTTCAGAATTTGCTATATCTTAACCTAGCTGAATTAGCTTTTACCTCAGTTCATCCTTACCTGTGCTTGCTGCCACATTTCAGATGGCAAAAGGAAAGAATGAAAATTCCTGTCCAGTGCAGTGGGCAACTGTTCCTTTTCTTCATGTAAATATAAACACTATTCTTACCCATGTAAGAATATCTTTGCTAATATTTCCAGCTTGATTTGACTCACGAAATTTTGGACAACACTGAGTTGTTTGGCTGTAAAAAGTAAAGAGAAGTTCTGCTGTTCGCACTTCCAAAATTATTTCCTAATGTGTTCCTTAGAAACAAAATTAATTTATAACCTGAATTTGTTTGTATCTGGTGTTACAAATAACTCTCTTCATCAGGGCTGCATGATGCTTTCCCTTCTGTATGGTTAGTAGGTCTGATAAATTAAGAGCCATGCCCAGCATCAGGAAGGAGATTGGTAGCAGAGGGGCAATTTTAATCTGGCTCTATCTGTGTCACATACTTTAGCTGTGAGAAAGTCCTTCTTATCGGTCTAAAAAGCAGGATACATACGGTAATAAACCACAGCAGGATGTGCTGGAGGCATTTGAACAGGCTCTTCCCACAAACATTTGTCACATGGCTTTTCTTTGTTTTAGGGATGTGATCACACATAGATCAAGGTGAAGGAATGCAACACTTTAGAGAGGGACACACCAGCATTGCCCACAGAAGGATGCACTGTAATTCAGAGGACTTTAATTCTGCTCCTAGTTCTGCTGCTGAGCTGGGAAATTCACCTCACATCAGACTGCTGATCCCAGCTTCCCATGGAAAGCTATTTAAGCTCCACCGATGGCAAGTAGTATTGTCAGATCTATTTAAGATTGATGCCATTACTTAAGCAAAAGGCTTTTCCTCATCAAAGCGGTGGTAATGTCATTTCACAGCAAACTCTATGGACTTGCAGGTTATCACCTTTTCTGCTGGACCTGCTGCTGCACAGCCCCGTGCTGGGTGCCCTGCCCAAGTGACACAGCTCCTCACTGCTCTCCTGGGGCAGAAATGGTGCAGCATTCTCCTGGCCTGAGAGGACACCCCAGCGTTCCTGCCATTTTCTGTCATTAATTATTCCCAAAGCTAATGATTTACTCAGCTCTTAGAGAGTGAGGATGTACCCTGGGGTTTTGCAACTGCAGGACAGCACAGCACATCCAGGCAAATAAGGTGCTGATATCCATAATAAAAGGGGATGCAGCCCTGTGCTTCTAACAGAGAAACAGCCCATGACAAAAGGTATGTGGGGTCTTTGAAGCTTGAGAATATATGATTGCACTTCTCAGACCTTATGTTGGTCTCCCACAGCTGTCCAGGTAAACTCAGAGAACATGAACAAAAAAAAAAAAAAAAGAAAAAAAAAGAGCGTATGTGAGAGCAGCTCTGAGCAGTCTCCCCTTTGTGAAAGATATGCTGGAGTGTTTCCAACTGTCTAAAAAGACAACTGTCCTCTTAGATCATTCAGAAAATATGAATGTGTGCAGGGGTCGGGTCCCCAGCACTCACAGGCTGTGAGAATGTCCACAGGAGCTAGTGAGAATAACCACCCACAGGTTTTGAATTTCTGATCCCTCATGTGTAAGATTTATTTTCTCGGGGTCCCAGACTCTTTTTTAAAGCTCAGACACTTGTCACATGTGCTCCTCAAAGATGGCAGAGCCTCTGGAAAACACAGATTTGCTGCTGCAGTCTGGGAATCAGGCCCCTGGTGTTGGTCTGGGAAGAAACCATGACAAAATGCAGAAATGCCTCTGTACATTTAAGCACAAATGTAAATTAAACTGAGCATGTTAGGAAGTGTAATTGGTACCAAGGACTCAATTAAATCATTGCAACAAACACAAAGCCTTATCAAAAAGAAATTATCCTTTAAGTAAGAATTTTTTTACACAGCCTCAGTTCCTGCCTTCAAAGGGATTGGGACAGTAGGAATCGATCACTTGCTGACATTTCTGGTGTTATGGTCTTTGGTGCCGCTCAGTTTATGTTACATCCTTATTTTTTTCTTGTCTGTAGGACATTCTTTTGCATGGCTGTGATCTCATTGGATTCATAGGCAATTCAATACTGAAGATAACCTGATTTTATACACTAAAGAATGGCCAGAAAATAACCAGCTAAACTGCATCTCTCTGTTCAGAGAAATTCTCTCTCCACCATGCCCCTCTCTATAGAATTTTCCTCTCACTAAAATATTTTCCCATCTAGACATGTGCAATTCCCATATGCAACTCCCAGCGCTGTCAAAATGTGCCAGGCACATCAGTGCTGAGCTGATCAGTCGGGAGAGCCAATTCCAAAGGTCAGGCTTCTTATTTCATACCTAACGCTGCTGATGTGGCTGATCAGTTCAAGGATATGTACAGAAAAGAGACAGAGAAGAATGGCCTCCTGGGGAATTCAGGATCTGACTTGCAGCCAGAGGATTGTCCAGATAAGGCCAGTAAGTCTGTTAGTGCTGGGATGTCATGTTGTACTCATTTTGGGCTGAGGTAGAGGTAGTTTTCTTCCCAGTGGCTGGTCTGGGGCTGTGTTTTGGGTTTGTTTGGTAACACAGAGATGTTTTTGTTATTGTTGAGCAGGGCTTGCACAGAGCCAATGCCTTTCCTGCTTCTCATACGGCCAGGCTGGGGAGGGGATGGGAGTGGTTGGGAGATTGGGGGGAGACACAGCCAGGACAGGTGACCCCAAGTGACCAAAGGGATGTTCCAGACCTGTGTGTCATCGTGCGTATGTGACATCATGTTCAGAGGGGGAAAGGAAAGGAAAGGGGCATGTTTGGAGTTTACCTTCCCAGGTCACAGATTAGCAGGAAGGGGCCGTGCTCTGCTGGAGATGGCTGAACACCTGCCTCCCCATGAAACAGTGAAATGATTCCTTGTTTTGCTTAGCTAACATACACAACTTTTGTTTTACCTGTTAAAAAGCCTCTAACTCAATCCATGTTTTACACTTCTGGCTTTTTCCCCCAGTTCTTGTGCAGTTAGGTGAGGAGTTTCACAGATTTTGGGTTTTCCTCATTTTTTAATATATCCAGATTCAAGAAGAAGACTTCACAAATTTAAAGTTGCTTGTTAGCACAAGCTTATTATATCTTCAGAAAACCTTACTCTTCAACAAATGTGAATATAATTTATTCCATTCCCAGAAATAATGGATTCTGAAAGGCAGGATGTTTCATGTAGATGTTGTATTGTAATTTTAAAAGTTGTCACTGCAACAAACATAGTTTCTGATAGATTCTCATCACAACAACAGTTCAGATGACATATTATAGAAATCCATATACACAATATCTTACACACTGTACATGCATATGTATATGCACACCAGGAATAAACATGAACACACTTGAACAAATATACTTTTAAAATATCTCCTTGAGCATTAAAAAATTCACTACTGTCCTAGTAAAAGAATTTCTGATTCTGAAGGAATCAGAAGAAAAACAAACAAGCAAATAAAGCAAAAAACAAAAAACAAAAAAATAAAAAATGAAAAACAAAAAACTAAAAACAAAAAAGAAAACAAACAAACAAAAAAAAACACCAAAGGAAAAAAAACACCAGGAAAAAAATAAGCTGTGCAATGAGTTTCTGTGGTTTTGGCAGAAAACTTGTAAACCTTCAGCTTTCTTAGTTCATGGTTAAGAAATGTTTTAATACTATGCATTGGTAGAATATGTGAACTTGTCACTATAGCACAGCTAAATTGCCACACCTCACTGAGATGACAGTGTTACAAGAAACGAATTTGGTTCTCAGCACAAACCAATCTGTACAATTCAATTCCAGTGTACTTTACATCCATTTTCCTTGTAGACATTTTGCTGGTTTTGAATTCATACTTAAATTCTTGAGTCTTCAGTTGCATTTAGTCACTTCAAAAACAAACAAAGAAAAGCCTTACACTCTCAGTGTTCTCAGTCGCCGTAATTAAAAACAAGACAAATGAACAACAAGAACCAAAAAAAACCCCAAACCATTATTTTCTGTGATTAATTTGCCTTTAAACTAAATTGCAGCAAAAAATAATTTGCATCTGATCACTAGAAAAGTAGGGAAAAAACTTTTTCTCCACTTGACCTTAAAGCTGTTTTTCTTTTTTTACTTCAGTTGAGAAATTTTAACTGTGCTTTCCCAAACTTTAATTCTCTTGCAAAGACATGCAAGCATTTTTTGACGTCCACACTCTTTCTGCTTTTCCTTTAGCCACTGAAGTCATAAAGTGGGGAGAAAAAAGCAGTGAAAAAAATCCTGAGCCCCAGACACTCAGTGACATTGAGACACAAGCTATACTACCAAGCCATATACCATATGACAAATGAAAGGTCTGGACAATACTGTACAGACAAGGTCAGACTGGGTTTATAGGGAAGAAGTAAATTACAAATGAGAGAAGAAGTCCTTAGAGTCTCTGTAACTGTGGAGGATTTTCTGTTCCCTTGTCAGAGAGTTTAGCAGAGTTTTCTGCCTTTGCCTGTCTTATCACATTATTTGAAGCTGAATTAGAGTCATGCTCTGAAAATCAGCATTTAACTCCTGCAAATCTTGGCCTAATAAAAGGCAGTTTCCTTTCTACTGTCCTCAGATAACCAGATGCCTACCTCACTCTCCATGTAGTTTAGTCACCTCCAGCAGGTATGTCATACATGTGAGTACTCAGAAACTGTGTGAACTTTGATTTATGTACTGTATCTCTGTTGTGACTGTCATTCAGAGAAAATTACAGTGGTTTGCTCAGTAATGGAACAATATTTAAACATCAGAGATTTCTTGTTTTCTCTACACTTGCTTGCCTGGCATGGCTGATGTGAAGGCATTTCCAGTATCTCCTCCTCTGATAACATCTGGTGCTTCATGACTGCTTTGTATGGCTGAGAAGTAAGATCACACAAAAATGCATGGAAAAGGACCTTGCATATTCAAGGATTTCCAACACACATCCTAAAACATAAAAAAAACCCTCATGAAGTATTGTTTAGTCTTTTTACAATTTTTTTTCTTTTCTATGGAATCATGGAATAATATACATTGTAAAGAAACCTTACAGCCATCAAGTCCAACTATAAACCTTACAGCCAAGTTCAACAACAAACCATGACCTCAAGCAACACACCTACACATCTTTTAGCTACCTCCAGGGATGTGACTCCACTACTGCCCAGGACAGCCTTTTCCAGGGCTTGACAACCCCTTCAGTGAAGGAATTTTTCCTAATATACAATTTAAACCTTCCTCTGGTGCAACCTGAAGCCATTTCCTCTCATCTACCTCTTGTTTCTTGGGAGAAGAATTCAACATCCACCTCACTACCTTCTTTCAGGTGTTTGCACAGAGCAAAAAGAGAGAAAAGCATCTGGCTTTCAGATTATAAATGGCTCTGGAAGGGTCATGGGATGCTGGTGTCAGCACTTACCTGAAAAGAGCTCTGGTTTTCTGTTTCCTATCATGGAACCCGATCAGGAATTGGAACAGGCTGTCCAGGGAAGTGTTGCAATCACAATCCCTGTAGGTGTTGAAAAGGCACATGGATGTGACACTTGGGGATATGGTTTAGTGGCAGACACAATGATGTTGGATTAACAGCTGGACTCAGTTTTCTTGCAAGTCTTTTGCAGTCTTAGTTAGTTCATGATTCTATGCAGTAGGAAATCTCATACAATTGAAGAAACTCAGTGTAACTGGAAACAAAACCACAGATGGTAATATTTCTCGTTAAAAACCAGCATCCTACACAAAATCTTATGCTATCTTTTGAATATAAGTAAAGATGTGGATAATTAGGAGAAAATTGAGTTGGAAACTCAAAGCAGAAATATGATCCTTCTGTATCACATAAGGGCAGCAGTGTAGCCAGGTTGAGATCCCTGAAAACAAAAAGAAATTTAACAATTTAGCTGTATTCTCCACAGACAATCTCTTCTCAGTGGTACAGACTTGCACAAGACCTTGCACAATTCATCACCAGTGTCTGAAGTTTCCTTCCAACCAATATTGCCCAAAGTCTGAGATTATACATTTAATCATGGCATAACACCACTACCTCAAATACCTGAGTACAGAGAAAACAACTCATAGTAAAACAGAAACAAAAATTTAAAAAATCAAAAATTAAAAAAAAAAAATCTGCCTACCCTATTATCTGTCTTTTAACTTTGCAACTCCTGACAATGTCTTTTCAGCTTAAATGAGCCAAGTATTCTCAAAATGGAATATCATCCTCTGTCATGCACAGGGACACAACAGAGAGCCTCTGGTCGGAGACACTGCAGCAAATATATTGGGCTGATTTCATCATAGACAAATCTACTTTGCTGCCACGAAAGATATATTATGATTCCTCCTGCATACTTTGATGTAGACTTTGCATACTTTGTTATTATACCAGCAGCCCAAGAACTTTCTCCATGCACCCCTTTGTAGCTCAAGGACAAACAGAAAGGCAAAACCTCTGAACAAAGCAAATTATGTCAGATTGGGTGGCCATGACACTGTGTCCACATTGGCATACATCACAGTTTCAATTCAAGCCATGTAAAATGTATATTTTATCATGTCCTGTGTTATGTGTGTAAATATCTTACAGAGGTGGCCACACCTGTGATGTTCACTCATGGTCTGGTGCTTCTGTATACTTGGTTGGTGCTGTGATTCATTATGCTCTGTCTTGCTTGCTTTATTAAATCAACATTGTTTGAGTTTCACAGGCCCATGGAGAGAATCTTTGTCTGTTTCCTTATTTGGATTGGTCCGTTTAGCAAAACAAAATTACTGTTTTTGCTTTGGTTGTCACCAAAATGAACAGCAAAAGGAAAAGGCGAGGCTTAGGAACTTGGAAGAAAGAAAAAGGAAGAACAGAAGAGAAAAAAGAAAAAAAAAAAAAAAAAGAAAGCCTTGGGAATCCAGCAGTCCAGGACTTTCTGGTTTTGATGCTGAATAACTGGGAAAATACAGAAATCAGCAGTGGAAAGAGAGCAGGGAGCTTTGAAGCAGGACTGTGTTTGTGACCAGGTAACAGGCTTTTACTGCATGAATAAAAGGACATTGCCATAGGGGTTGAAAAGAACCTGGACTCATCAAATGTGCTAGTTTGACAGTTTTGAGAGCTTCCTTGTGCCAATCCTGTCAAACTGAAGCAGGAACAGAGAAATAGGCAAAGCCTGTGAGCTGCTAGTTAACACGCTCGCGTTCCGAGTCCCGCATGGCAATTTCAAATTGTCCCTCCTTAGATGTTTCACATCAGGGTTTTACTGCCTAAATTCTTTCCTTTCTGATCTCTGTGACCTACACATGTACCTCTTTCCTCTTGAGGCTGACATGATCACGGGCTGAAGCAAGTAAGAGCTGTCCAGCACTGAGCAGGAAAATTATGTCTGTAGTTACTGCAGATTGAATGTTAAAATAATATAAGACAAGATAAGATAAGATAAAGTCTGACTAGTGACCAGCCAGAAATAATTAGTGCAAAAGATGCAATGTGGAACTAGCCCACTCTGAATAACCAAAATAATTTTCCTGATTAGAAACACTAATGAAATGATATTTTTAAACCACTTCATCTCTTTTTTTTTTCCCTCAGCTGAGACAGTTATGTCCATATCTGGGAAAAAATAAGGAATGCAGCAAATTTAAAGGAGTTTAAATGTGATTATTGCAGTTATACTCACCTGAGAACCAAGAGCTCTGAGTCTTCCCCTTAGGGCTACTGTGCCTTTTTTTTTTTCCATTTTTAAGTCTTGTCTTTGAAAACAAGCTTAGATGGGAGTTTCAAAGATAGGAGATAAAGATGGGAAATCAAAGTTAGGTGCTGGAACTATTCTTTAAGCTAAATGACCAGCTGCTGCTAATACTCACGATTCCTGTGGAAACAACATGTGTAACATTAGAAGAGCAGCTCAACTTTTTGTTTCAGCCCACCAAGAATTCACTTGCCTTAACTGTTCCCACTGAATCAGCCTCTCCTCATCTGTGGGAAAGCCAGGTAGGCTATACTAAATGAAGGGATACGTCATCAAAATATTTGTACCCCTGATTAAAAGCTTTTTGCATTCTAGTGTTTAAATTAAATTATAAATTAGAAGGGAGCTGTGACAGAGGCACTGCCAGTATGGCACTTGCATCAGCGTGACAGTAACTGCTTTGCTGTGTTAATACAACTGGCATCTCACTCTGGACTTTGGGGGATGGATGGCAATGGGGTAGCCAAGGGCTGTCTGGAAGGGTGACCCAGACACGTTGCTGGTATGCAAATATGACAGTAAGTCCATCATCTTAGTCCATAAATAGTGGACAGCCCGGGGCCTGTTTGGCTCTCCTGCACAGCGACGGGCTGCATGCCAGGATATCCCCCTTAGTAGGGACGTCTCAAGGTTATTCCTCAAGTCTGAGAGACTCCTTGCAGCAACAGATCCTTGGGAAGTGATTAATAGCATGCTAAACTTTGAAATCTTAGCAAAGGGATGCAAGAATTGATTGTACAGACATACATTCTTTAGGCATGAACCACTGGCTGAGGCTGGGACTATGACTGTATCCCCAGACTCCTGTCAGAGGAGTTTAGAACACAAAGGGATCCCTTCTGAAGCTTGTGGCTCAGTGGAAGGATCTCCCTGATAGTTCTGTGTAATCCTTTTCTTTGTTCAGTAATCAAGTGTATCTTGCCACTGAATCTCATTAAGTCACTGTCACATTTGCCACCAAAATTTCTCAATTCACTGTTTTATTTCAATAAAGTATGTTGTTGCTTTTCTTCTGTGACAGTATACCATGTGGGGTGTCTGACCATGATGCTTCATGAATAAAAGGAAAATACTATCACTTCTGACATGATTTCCCTCTGCAGTGATCTGCATTAAAATCCATTGATGTTAACTATTAAATAACATGATAGAATGATTTGGCTTGGGAAGGACAATTAAGTACCTTCCCCTATTTCCATTTAGCTCCAATCCTCCTGTCGTGGGCGTGGACACCTTCCTCTATCCCAGGTTGTTCAGAGCCCCATCCAGCCTTGAACATGGCCAGGAGTGGGGCAGCCACAGCTTCTCTGGGCAACCTGTGGCAGGGCCTCCCCACCCTCACAGGGAAGAATTTTTTCTTCATCTCTAATTTAAACCTAGCCTCTTTCAATCTAAAGCCATTTCCCATTGTCCTATCAATCCAAGTCCTGGTCAAAACTTCCTCTCCAGCTCTCTTTAAACCTCTTTGGACTGGGAAGGACTCTGAGGTTTTCCTAAATCCTTCTTTTCTCTCGGCTGAACACCTCCAGCTCTCTCAGCCTGTCTCCAGAGCAGGGCTTCCCCAGCTCCCTGGGCATATCTGTGGGTTCCTATGAACTCTTTTCAACAGGTCCACATGCTTCTTATTGGGGACCCCAGAGCTGATGCAGGTGAGGTCTCACCTGGGACAATCCCCTCCCTTGAGCAGCTGGTGACACCTTTTGGCACAGGTAGGACACACCTGGCTTTCTGGGACACTGCCAGGTCATGTCCAGTTTTTCATCCACCACTACCTCACAGTCCTAGTAAGACACCATTTTCCCTTCATTTAATTACCACACCCCTCTCAGTATTGCCTAGAGAGGTAGCTTATAAATACCTGGATAAGGCTGAGATCCAGGCCTTTTCCTTGACCTCTCATTATGTTACTGACCCATCTGGCTTCATTTGCTGTAGTTATAACCTGACCACAGCACTTTCCTAGTGGTCCTCACAGAGCTGTCATGGCCATTTGTAGAGCTGTCTGACACACATGGCTTAGAAACACTCTGAGGAACACGTGGAGGTGCATTACAACAAAGTTATACACTTACATCTGAGTTTGAGCATTTAGCATATTTACTAAAGAGATGTGGGGTTTGTTTTGTTTTGGTGTTTTTTTTGTTGTTGTTGCTGGTTTTGGTGGTTTGTTTTTTTTTCCCCTATCACCTGTGCATTTAATTAGCAACTGAAGCTGACTTAACCAGACCTGAGTCATATTCTGGAAGTCCTTGTCTGTACATATTTAATACAGGGAGAGACTGATAAAATCTATTTTTAACTTCCTGGAAAGTGGCAGAAGTTAGGTGGGATGTAAACATGGAAATAGAAAAAGTATAATTCACTTGCACATGCAAAAGTGGAATAAGAACCATTGATTTCCAATGAGAGGTTGGAAAACAAAGATCCTTAACAGTCTGATTGACAAGGAAATTAGAGTATTCATTATGTTTCCTGCAAAATTGAGTTGAATATTTGATGAAATATATTTCCGAAAGAAGACAGGGAAGATATTTTCAAAAATGTTTGTGTATCCTTTATTTTATGTGGGAGCTATTCAGGGCACTGTAATATTCCTATTAGTAACATGGGAAAAAGGAAGATCATTAAAATGGAAAATAACTAGATAATAGTTTATCCATATAATTATACTACAGTGAAATAATTACTGATAAACTCCTTACTAGGATTGTACCTGTCATTAAAAAACGGCACTGTCAAATATCATCACTTTTTGACAAAACTATTTCCTGACAGAGGGGAAAAATGATTAAAAACTTCAATCCACAAAGTGACTTTTATTTTAACAATAAATAACATACAAGTCACATTGCAAAATGAGACCCTTAATCATTTTCTGCCATGTTATTTGTCAAAATATAGACAGGAAAAAAATGATCACTCATAAATAAAAGGTAACTTTCTTTTGCCATTTGCAGGGCGGGGGAGTAAATGCAGTGTTTGTTGAAGTTCTTAGAGGGGGAAATAAATGGCTGAAGTTTGGAAAGTAAAAAACAAACAAACAAACAAACAAACAGCAAAAAACCAAACAACTCTAAGTTAGTCTGATCAACCAGACTGAGTAATCAAAAATTCATTCTTTAGGAAACCTGTGGGGGAAAATAGCATTTTTATTGGAATATTAACACTGAAATGTTTGAAAGCATCAGAGACAATACTTTGCAAAAGCCTATTCTAATTGCTTATGATATATAATCCTAGCCTAATTTAATGTTAATTGGATTACCCAACGTCATTGTCTAAATGACATATTTTGGTTTTAGCTTCTTTCAGCCACTGATGAAGTCACAGAAAAGCTTTTATGCCAAACATCTGTTTCCAAAAGGCATGGATGTGTACAATACAGTACTATATAAATCAGAAACAAGAATGGGGATGCTTAATTTTTATTTTGGAAATTTATATGTAGGATTTGCTTTTTTATAACAAGTGTTAGTACTAAGGACAGCATCCTGTACGGGGAACATTTTCCAACTGATTTCTGTAGAGTTTCCTTCTTGTGTCAACTGCAAGATTACCTTTTCTATCTTTTTGCATATACCCCATCATGCAAAAGTACAAAGCAATTGAGAGTAAAACAATTTTTATTTAGTTCATGGGCAAAGGATTACAACTTGCATGTAGCAAGAAACCAGTACATAACGTCCAGAAATTTCCAGTAAATAATCACAATTTTACTCCCAATTTAAAAGTTTAATTCCCCCAAATCTTATTTTCTTGATATGATCATGACTTGAAAGTTCAAGGACTTCAACTTTGATAGACTTTGTAGTAGTGATGGTCTGAATTCACTGTTTTGTTTATTCAGTCGCACCAAATTACATTGTCTGGACCAAAAATTTAATAAAAGAACCCTTTTTCCATAATAATTCTGTTTTTTCTATACCTATATTACAAAAGGAAGAACAGACAAACAACAACACCCAAACGCAATGAAAGAGAGAGAGAAAGAAAGAGAAAAAGAGAGAGAAAAAAAGAATGAAAGAGAGAGAAAGATAAGGAAAGAAGGAAAGTAGAAAAGAAGAAGGAAGTGTCACGGTGTGACTTGAGTTTTGCCAATTTTAATTTCTTTTAGAGAGAGGACCCAGGAGTAGAGACAAGGCAGGCTCAAAACTTAAAAAGGTACAAGAAGAA
>JAODKT010001744.1:4491258-4522514 GCA_027576195.1 Cossypha heuglini
AAAAAAAAAAAACAAAAAAAAAAAAAAAAAAAAGAAAACAGAAAGAAAAAAGTATTTTAGCTTTTAATGCAAGTGGACCAACCAGCCTACTTTTCACTGCCCAAGACAGATAACCTGACCAGGATTGCAAAAACTGGGAAGAAATTGATATGGGGTCAGAGGTAATTAAACATTTGGGATTCACAGCAGTCAAAATTGGGCTAGCAGTCCAGAGAGCTGCCTGGCAGTTGCTAAAAACCATGCTGTAATTTCACAGATTTGTAAATACTGTGGTTTTGGTTGTCTTGGTTGTAGGGATTTCCATCCTGCATGTTTTTGGATGCAAACCATGCCCATGAAACCAGGTAGGAAATTTTTATCTGCAGCCAGTGAAATTATCACGATCCAGTTTCACCTGAACGTTCCTGAGGCCAAAGTTTGCTCTTCAGGACAGTGCCACAGCTACGGCGTAGAGACAAAATAGAAATGGCCCTTCTTGACTTCAAGGACATAAAACAAGGACTGAGGCACTTGTATTATATACATTTTATGGAAGTCATTGCTTCTATCCCCTCACCTCCCATAACCTTTCTTGACATCAGCAAAAATTATTAGTTTTGCTCTTCAGAGTCATGCTTCTTGGTTACCTCTAATTGAAATGGAGGTGTTCTGAGCAGCAAAATCAGTTACAAATCTATTCAAGTGCCCCTTTTGTATAATTTATCATGGGATTCAGAGCTTCTGAGCTTGGATCATTTAGTTCTCAGGAGTCTTTAATACCTGATCACGATTTCTGGTGGGACAGTACTTGGTATAGTTGGAAGAATATGAAGATAACTGAAAATTTATTTACTGTATCAAATGCTGATGTTGCCAGAAGAGTGGTTTGAGATGAGGATTACCTTTCACAGCAAATTAATTGCAAGGAACCACTTAATTTGAAAGAACCATAGACAAGAAAGAAAGAAGGAAAAAATAGTAAGATCCTGTAGGTATTGAATAAAAAGGAGCTTGAGCTTTCCTGTTTAAATTACTTCTTTCATCAAGAGGAAGGAAAAGATGCTTTAAAAGATGCTTTAAGAAATGAAGTTGTTAAAATCTTTTGATTGGGATAGAAAATGATGCAGGAAAATTTACCTTCATGTGAGCTTACCTTCCTGATCAGGCCATCACCCTTTATTCTTCCTTTGGAAATGGCACATAGCTATAGGTCAGTCATCTCCACCCTGTGGTCCGTGTGGGTACTCTTTTAAGGCAGTAGAACTAGTCATGGTAGAATTTTGCCTTTGTTAGCCAGATTTCTCTATGGAGTGTGTATCTTTCCAACTTACGTGCCATTACTCCTCGGTGGTTCTTCAATTATTAGTATCAGAGACAGTTTTTCTTGAGGACTGGGAATTCCAAGGTGCATTTAAAAATCTATTTGTCTCTTAGTCTCTGTGTAAAGAAGCTTGGCATAATACCTCTGAGGTCATGAATTCCCTGTGTAGATTTGATCAGGTCACTTAGATAACTTCCTTGCTGACCATGTGGTGGTTTCTGTAGGCTCTGGGCATATCTGCATATCTTAAAATATCTGGGCCTTTAGGCTTTACTGACTCATAGAAATTAGGGCATTAATTCCTTCTGCTGCCACCAAGGGCACGGTAGTATATTTAAAATATACAGTAGGTCTCAGATAAGCATGTATCACTGTGGTAAAAGAAGCCCCAGATCTGTAAATGAAAGTACCAAGTAAAACATTTGTTTGGTAGTTTTCCTTCTTCTCACAGCATTGCCTGTGAGTGGCAAAGTAATGACTATGCCACTGTTTAATAGAGCACAGAATAATTCAATAAACTGAAGAAATGTTGACGTTCATCTGCATAAAAAATAGGAGAGTTATTCTTTTGGACTGGACATCCCATAGGCCTGGAAGAAATGCTGATTCCCCAAGCATTTGAAACTGTAGCAATAACTCTACACTTCTGCTGAACTCTCATGTTCAGAATAACTCCAGTTTGAACATTTCATCCAGGTTATGCCCCTCAGAAGCACAGGTATGTCTTTCACACTGAAGCCCTTGGGGAAAATGAACAAATAGACAAAACGTTGAGAAAAGGTTGCTGTTGCTAATTGGAATCATATAATGGTTTGGGTGGGAAAACACCTTCAAAGACATTTTTAGTCCAACCCCATGGCCATGGATAAGGGCTTCTTTCACTAGATCAGGTTGCTCAAAGCCCCACCCATCCTGACCATGAAGCTGTCCAGTGTCAAGCCATCCATGATTCCCACGGTTGACCTGTTCAAGTACTTCACTACCATCATCATCTTCCTCGCACACATTTTAAATCTACCCTCTTTCAGTCTAAAATAATTTCCCATAGTCCTGTCATTGTAAGAATAGATTAAAAAATCACTCTCTAACATTTTTATAAGTCCCCTGCAGGCACTTGAAGGCTGCAAGGTCTCCCCAGGGCCTTTCCAGGCTGACCAGCACCAACTCCCTCAGACTGTCTCCAAGCAGAGCTGCTCCAGATCTCAGCATCTTTGTGGCATCCTCTGGACTCATTCCAACAGGTCCACATCTTTCTTGTGCTGGGGACTCCAAAGCACCCCAGCACCTCATAAGAGTGCAGCAGAGAGGGACGACTGCCTCCCTTGGCCACAGCATGACCGACTTTCCAGGCTGGAAGTGCACAGTGCCAGCTCATCACCACTTTCACTGCATCACCTAAAAGCATCCATTTTGGGCTGTTTTATTTTCCTGTATGGTCCACGTATATCAATAAACATACAGCAAAATTTATTATCAAATTAAAATAAATTTATACAATTTTTATATATATTATATATATATATTAATGGCATTTATATACACTTATATCTCTTTGAAAAAGAAGCTATTACTAAAGCTAGTTTGCTTCCTCTCATTTCCTTGCTTGTCTTTGTATTTTTATCCTACTAAAACACTTTACCAAGTAATGGTTGAGCAACAAACCTGGGCAAAAGCAGCACTGTTGATTTTGTTTGTTAACCTAACTGTCTTTTTGAATTCACAGTGTGTAGGCACAGTGTTTTCCATAAAGCGTTACAGTGTGAAAGGGCAGGGGGGAGGAAATAGACAGACATCACCCAGAGAGAAGTGATATTGAGAATAACTGGCAAAAAGACATCTTCTTCATGTTAAGACTCACTAAGTAATTTCAGGGGAAGAAAAAAAAAGTAAATTTTTGCTGCAAGTTTGCTTGGAAGCTGTGGGAGACTAAACCAATCACTTCTTACAGCTTGAATATTCTTTCTCTCTTTTTGAAATGTCTTTTTATGGCCATAATTAAAAAAAAAAATTAAAAAAAGAGCAAAACCAACATGTTGTTTCTCAAAGATGAGATTGCAACCTGAATTTAACTTTGAATCTATAAAGTGCTGACTGAGAGAAGGAAAAAAGGCACACCAGTCTATGAGGAAAGCAAACACTTTCTCCTTCATATTTCTAGTAGCAAATATAGGACCAGATGTGAAAATGGAGAGCATGACTGGGAACTCAGGTTGCATCGGAAATTGGGTAAGGATGTTGTACTCAATCATGAGAGGAACAAGATGTATGTATGTGCTAATCCACCCTAAAAACTCATCTCAGCCATGGTTCAAACATCTGTGATCATAGAATCATACAGTCATAGAATAATTAAGGCTGGAAAACATCTCTAATATCATCGAGTCCAACAATTAACTCAGCTCTTCCAAGCCCACCACTGCCTCATGTCCTTAAGTACCAAATCTGCACACTATTTTAGCTCTTCCAGGAACTTGATGACACACAGAATGACAAAAAAAAAATATTTTCCGGGGAAAAAAAACAGGTCATACTTCTATCCCTGCAAGTGTTCAAGGCAATGTCGGATGGGGCTCTGAACAACATGGTCTCATGGAAGGTGTCCTGCCCTTGGCAGGAGGGTGGAACTGGGTGATTGTTAAAGAATTTTCCAACCCAGGCCATTCTAAGTCAATGATTCTATATTGTCGAGTAAGTTTCGAAAAGGTAAAAAACACACATATTGCTTTTTCTTGACAGATACATACATAACATTTGTAAAACCTCTTCAGAGAAGTCCTAACCCTGCAGAAAAAAATGCAGTGTACACTATCTTCCTTTTTCAAAGGACCTTCTTATTTTTCATTCTATATATTTTCTTCTGTTGTGCTTATCCAATATCTAGTGGGTATAGAGAGAGATTATGCACTGCACTTTCTGTTTGCATATTTAAAGTATTTGAAGGTTTTTATCGGGTTTCCACATCAGTCTTTTCTTTAGCACAAACTTTGCTCTTTCCTCACTGATCATGCTGCTTAGACATTTGATCATCCTTGTTGCTTTTGAATCCTCAGCAGGTGCCTGAAGGCAGTTTTATGCCCACTTTGATGCAATAGAAGTGCAACTTAAAAGGAGCTCAGGCTCTCCCATATATCTTTATATCTTTTAGGATAATAAATAATAATGATCCATATTCACATTGCACTTTGCATTTGCAAGATACTCTACAAACATTAATTAATTAGTCCTCATGGCTCTCCTGTGTGATAGCAGTAATAAAGCTCTGCAAGGATATGACACCTTTGAGGTAAGATTCTTAGATAATTTTAAAAATATTAATGAATATCCAATCTATTTATAAGTTACTGCTCACAGCAGGGCAAAATAGGAGGTAAATAGTGTAGTACACATTTTACATTCATCACAACTGAGACCAGGAACTTTTTTGACTGGGGACCCAGAGCTAATATCAGCTGCAGGCTTGTGTGAAACAGCACTATGGGATGTTGGCACATATCCTATGAGATCACTATGTATATGATTTTCTCTATCCAGTTTACCATCTTTTTCCTGGAATAGATGACCACTTGCTGGGAGGTTTTCCTCCTACCACACCTATTCCACAGATTTAAAGCCTGAAGGAGCAATTTGAACCACCCAGATCATCCAGCAGGTTACCTTAACCAGAGACACAAAGTCCATAATTTATCCAGTTAGAACAAAATTGTGCCAATAACCCATACATAAATAACAAGAAAATAATTTAAAAATGTCTTTCTATGTCTGTATAAAAATTAATAAAAATGCAAATACATATGACTAAAATTTTTAAGAGGAAAGCATAAAATTTCAAGTAAAGAAATTTTATACATCCATTAGAAAACCACCAGTCTAGACTCATAATTTCTGTACTTTTTTTCCTATTTATTATTTTTATCAACCTAGGAAACACATGGCTAGGTATATAGCCTTTCAATGAAAAAAGAAAAACCCTTAAAAATACCTTCAGCATCTAAATACACATTATATTAATCTCTCTTTAGGTTGCTGCAAGGAAAGATTAAATATTTGGAACAATGAGAAAAAAGAATACAAAAGTCATGACAATTCTCACCATGAACTCTGGGAAGATAGTTCAGAAATTTTACTGGAAATTAACCCAGAACTACTGGAAGATATTCAGACACCATAATACTGGCAGTACTGGTTGCTGTATATCAAATATTTGTGAGGAATATTTGTATGACTGGGAAACTTAGCTGATAGGACAGTACTGTTAAACACTCTCCAAAATGAAAGGAAATTTTATGTATACTTTCCTCTCATTTTTTTTAATACTTACGCAGAGAAAATATTCATTTTCCTTTGTCTTGTGTGATTTTATTACTGTTAACTTCTGACTCCTTTTTTAGAATAAAAAATTCCTCCTCCAATGCCATGGATTATTCTGCAAGTGTGAATATACATAAGTTGTTCCTGGAGAGCAAGACCTGCTGGTTAGTGTTGCTTATATGCAGTAATTTTTGCTGTTTTTCATTTACCTTTCAGCACAACAAATAAAAGATGAAGAGAAAAAGCAAGAGAAACTTAGCACAGAGAGTAGACTAGTGAATCTTGCTTGTCTGAATCTGTAAGATTTTTACCATTTCTTGCAAATTATAAAAGAAGGTTCTTGTCTAACTCAGAATCAGCTGCAAAAGAATACAGAAGGAGAAAATGAAGAAAAACAAGTTGAAAGTAATTTGCAATTAGCAAACCAACACCTCAGAATAAAATCCTTGCCATTCTTCTTCAGAACTAAGTTACCATTAAACAAGAACAACTCCTGTGGTATTATTTGCCTGTCATTTCTTGGTAAATCAGTGTCATTAGCATTGATTTTTTGGAGGAGAGATTAAAAGAGGTTTAGTTAGGAGAGTAAGGCAGGAGTATATATTATCCAAGCCAATGTAGCTCTGGGTCTCAAAGATGACATTTCCCTCTCTGCTTCATTAACTTGCATAGCTTGTTGAGCTTTAGCTGTTTCTAATTAATTCTTTTACTGGCTTTTTTGAATGTGTATCATCTCTGGCAAACCATATAAAATGAAGAAATCTCTCTAAGGTTTTACCCTTTTAATTATTATTTTTATTGCTTAAATGAAGCTCTGGAATTGCAAATGTTGACATTTTATTTGATTCTAGTCATTATAGTTTTCAAGGAGTAAAAAGGGGGGAAAGGCTAAGGAAAGAAGGGGGCAGTGAAGATAAAATAATAAATAAATAAATTAAATCACTAACTGAAGGGGATGCTCAGCAAATGCTGCGGAAAATGGAAAATAAACAGGTTTGTCAAAAGTGACCTCCACAATGGTTTTGCCCTTTTAAATACTAACAAAGAAAGAAGCATCATTAGAGACAATTCCTCCCTGTCTTGTACAGAGGCTGACAAGTAAATGAATGGAGTTCTGCTGTGCCCCAGCTTGCTATTTTGTTTTATTTGGGTAAGGCTTTGCTAGCTAGTACGGCGAGCACACACATACACATGCATGCACCTTCACACACAGCCATTCACATTTTTCTTTAAAATAATGAGCATGAAAACACATGGTAGAACTTTTCTGGCTTTTGGGGGAAAATCCCCAAAACAAACTATTAAAAAAAAAAAAAAAAAGCTAGGCAAAGCATATCTATATTTTAAGCATATTTTTTAAAGCATTTAAATATATTTTTTTAAGCATTTATCAAAAGAGTTGTAATGAAGACATACTTGGCTAATGCACTGTTCTGTCAACTAGTCCAGTTGTTTGTCAGATTGTTGTCCTGACTTGTAAGATGGTACCCTGAGAAAGGATGTTCATCCCTGTTGAACAATAAACAGTAATGCAGAGTATGCTGAACAACGATAACCTAGAGGGTGAATTTGAGATGTGTCAGCTGCCTGGGCTACCCCTTTTCCCATAGCTTAAGCCAGGTGGGTTGTTTTCCCTGGCCCTTTATTGCTGATGAAAAAAAAATAATAAAGCCTGCTCTTACAGAAATTTTTAAACCAGTTCTGTCACTATTTCAGACTTTCTCATTGCTGCTACACTGATGATCATGAAATCATGCCAAAATCTCCCAGTGAGACTTGTCCACCAGGAGGGGTGGAAAAGAGGGAGGCTGATGAGTGGGAAGGTATGTTGGCAGCCAAAACAGAAATTAAAGGGGCACAACAAGAGTTTTCTTATTCTATGACCACATTAGACTACTACTCCTGTGATCTACAGGCAGAACACTACTGCATTTATTTCACTTTCACAGTCATCTAAAGATCAGTGAGGATTTTTTGCAAACAGTCTACTCAGTGGGAAGTGGCTGGAGGTAAAAGGAATTTGTTCACAAAGCCATTAGTCATTAGTATGGTGAAAACATGGTATGGCTATCTATTGTATATAGAAGAAATGGTATTTTTCAATGAAATTTGCTCCTGGAAGCTTCCAGAAGTGGACAGTTTTCCACTGGAAAAGTACTTTTAATTTGAAATTTTATACAAGTATTGCAATTAAGTAAAACTGGCTTTATTGTGAATATGTCAAGTATTCTTGTTTGACTAGAGCAGGAATAGAATCTAAAAGCCATAAATATTTGTAAAAATATTCATTTTAATGCAGCTTTTGAGACCAAGACTTTTGACGTACTTAACCAATCAGTGAAGAGTTTAAATAAAACATTGCTTTGACCTCTCTGAAGTGATGAATGTGGAGTCAAATGGAAGCTTTGGTAAAGCATTGAATGTAATTGTGTCTAAACGTAGCTAAATTATCTTTCTATTGTGAGGATAAGCAGCACAATAAAAGTAATTTTATTTATTAAAATAAATTGCATCTGAGGAAATCGTAGATAGCTAATGCACCCTTCAAAACAGAAATGCCTCCACTACCTATTGCTTTATTAGCATTTCAAAAGCTACTAAGAATCTGATCCTTGAATCAGAGCACTACTGAGCACTGTGCTTTAGGCAAACACAGCTCTGAAGAAATCTTCTTAGAAGAGAGTTATTTTCTCAGCTTTAATAATAATAAACACCTTTGGTGGGATCACCTGAGTTAAATTTATCTACCTGATAGTGATGTATGTAGTTTAGCTACCACCAAGGCTCTCTTTACAGAGGGATTAGACACCTCCTAAAATGTAATCCATCCCAGTTTTATCCAGTGTTTATGTTAGGATGCTGTAACTAACCCTTTGGGACTGGTGTCTCTTTCCATGTACCAGAAGGGGATGGTGAAAGGGGGATGGCAGAGGAGGTCACTGTGAGCAGCAGAGGAGCTGGAGCTGTCTGCAGTTGAACAAGTGACCACATCTCTGAGGCAGCAGCTGTGGGTGGGTCAGACTGCAGGAACCATGAAAAGTGAGGTGGGTGCAGCAGGTGACAGGAACACAACAGGAGTGGTCACTACCCCAGAGCTGAACCAGCAAAGAGGGAGGAAGCCCTGGAAGATGAGAGAGGAGGTGTGAAACTGTGTCTGAGAGGAATCCTTCAATGAGTGAGCATGGGTGGGCTTCCATGAGTTGCTGCAGATGTGCACAGCATGGGCTCTCTCTCCAAGGGCCCCTGCATTGCTGCTAAACATAAATTAAATATTTTTATATTTTTAGCTACAACGCATACCTAAGCTACTTTTGGATTTTGTGTTAATTGCACTGCAACTCCCACTGTGTTCTTGGAACCCAAACAGAACAGGTGTTTATGCCAGAAACTATAAAATATGTGTCTATTTGGTTTTTTCCCAACAAGATTTTGGGTGGTCCAAGTAGTTGTGGTTCTTTTGAACGCTGAGGTTTGTTTTTTTTGTTTTTGTTTTTGTTTTTGTTTAATCCAAAATTACTAAGGAAGTTTAGGTCATACTCCAGCTCATTAGCCTGGGGGAATGAGGTAAGGTAGGTCCTGCATCTGGAATGGGGCAATGTCAATCACAAATAAATCCTGGAGGGAGAGGGATTGAGAGCAGTTTTGGGGTCCCCAATATAAGGAAGATGAGGACCTGTTGGAGTGGGTCCAGGAAAGGGCCATGAAGATGATCAGAGGGCTGGAGCATCTCCAGTATGGAGACAGGCTGAGAAAGATTGGATTGCTCAGCCAGGAGAAGAGAAGCTTCCAGAGGGAATTTATGGAAACCTGACCTTGCAGTACCTAAAAGTCTACAAGAGAGCTGGACAGGGACTTTTGACAAGGACAGAGCTGGAAGGAGTGACTTCAAACTGAAAGAGAGCAGGTTTAGATCACATTTTAGGAAGAACTTCTTTACTGTGAGGGTGATGAGGCCATGGCAGAGGCTGGCCAGAGCAGCTGTGGCTCATGTGATGGTGCTGCCATCCTTGGAAGTGTTCAAGGCCAGACTGGTTGGAGCTATGAACAACTTGGTGAAATGTGTTCTTGCCCATGATGGGAATGGAACTGGGTAATCTTTAAAGTTTCATGCAGCCCAAACCATTCTATGATTCCATGAAATTAAAGAGTTTCTCTTTCCTTTGACACACCACCATAGTGCAGGATGATTTGATCCTCTGATAGAGTTAAATTGGAAAGACCTGAAAGAGTTAAGCATTTTTTAAATGGTTCATTTCCATCTGTTCTCAAGCCACCTTGGCTGAAAGGCCACACCAGGACTTTGTGGGCCAGTGATATGTGTATACCTGTGAAACAAAGGCAAAAGTAAAATACCCCACATGCAGAAGTGAGCAAGGACACCTGCTTAGAAGGAATCACACTGAGCCAAACCAACTCAGTATATATTTGTAGTATATCTTGTTTCTAACTTTGGCCAAATATATTACCTTAAAACTTATGAAAAGAAGAAAAAAATACCAAGTACAGATATGAAGAAATTTTTTCATCACAGCTGTCCGTCCAGCAAAAGGAATGTGGAAATCTCATGTACCAGAGAAAACATATGATCATCAGGTTCAACAGCCAAGTGGAAAACTCATACCTAATATTATGAAAGTCAGTAATTTGATTTGATATAGAAAATATATGGGTCAAATTCTACTTCAATGTAGAGCAACACGAATCTGCAGTAACTTCAAATTCTGTTTTGTGAAAGCCATAGAGGTTTTTGGCCATATGAAAAAAGAAGAAGAGAACAATATGCCTCTAAACTAATAAAACAACCTCAACAAAACATATGAGCTCAGAAGTGGCATTTTTCCTTGCTCCTACAACTTCCTTAAAGTGGATTGGGCTAACATTCTTTCCTAACTCTTTGCTTTTATTGCAGTATTGTATTTTTTCCCTCATTATTTGTCTGGTTTTACATAATTGAGCTATAATGTGTGCAGCTGACCTTTCTTCATTTAAATGTTAATAGAGATCTTAGGAAAGGTGCTGCCATGCAAAAGGCCAGCTAACTGTAATAGACTTAGGACATTTTGTTTGTTGAGCTGGTTATACAAGGAAAGGGTTAATTAAAGCTTATACAAAAATGTTTATAGCCTGAGAGAAAAGGTCTGTGTGCTACACGTTAGGCCACCAGCAAAAGCCCTGTTACAGAGGTAACCATTCACTATGTATTTCCAGCCATAAAAAAGACATATTCTCTCTATGTATTTATTTTGACTGAAAAGATTTAAGGATTTGTTGCAAGAACATGTCATTTGGGAGAGTAATTTAGCCTTACTGGGTGTCCATGGGCCTATAAGCACCAAAAAAACATTTTGTCAAGTAAAGTTGTAGCTAGTTAATGAAAGAGAGGGAAGAGACTTCCACCAATTTAAGCACCAAAAAAAAAAAAAAAAAAAAAAAAAAAAAAGCTTTATTTTCAATTTATTTTCATTGTGTAGGTTTCCTTTTGTATTGGGTACCCACACAAGGTTTGAGGGGCTGCAGGGGTGGCCCTTGTGGAAGAGGGCAGAGGGCAGGGGCTGCCCTGTGCTGGGCAGTGAGCCCACCAGTGAGTTTGGCATGCCCCTGAGAAAGGACATTTGGGGAAACACAAAAAATGCAGCACGTGCAGAGCAGGAGGGGAAAAACTGTGAGAAACAGCAGGGGGAACAGCAAGATCAGAGGAGGAGGTGTTTCATGATGGAGCAGATGTGCCCTGCAGCTCTTGGGAGGAACACTCTGGAAAATCATGAGGAGGCAAAACCAATAGACAGAAATTGCTGTGCACTGAGTAACCACCCCCAGTCCTGTCCTTTGTGAAGGGACCAAGTGCTACCTGCTGTGATGACAGGATGGGAGGAGAGGGATCTAGTGGGAAAAAGTGAACCTGAGTCTAGGAAAGGGGGCAGAAGAATGATTTTCCTAAGTGTTTTAATGATTATTGGTTTTCTCGTATTTTTTAAATTGTCTTTTGTTTCCCAACACGTAAATCAATAATTAAATATTTGTGTTAATTGGCAAAAAATCATGTTAACTCCCTGAATTTGAGTCTATTTTGCCTCTGAGAGCAATGTGATATCCCTGCCTTTGGGATGCCAGCCTAAGCCACCCCACAACACCTTTACAAACTATAGAGAGAAGTGTGCAGCTCCAGAGTGCAAGAAAACCGATAATAAAGAAGCTTTTTGGAGCAGATGAATCAGCCTTTACAGGAAATTTAGAGTTTGAAGAGCTTCTAAGTAAGGCTGGACAGCCTATGCCCAAGTTTCACCAGTTATTCTGTGTCAGTCCATAGTTTTCTGGCAGACACAGTGGCAAAAGCAATCAAAAAGTGTATTGTGCCCACTGTTTTTCTATTTTCTCTGGTCTCTGTCATCTTGTACAGTTGAATAATCAAACAACTCTCTTTTGCAAAAGTCCAGGTCTCGCTACATTGGTACATTAATCACAGCTTTATTTGAGCTTCAAAATCTTTTATAGCATTCTGATGAAAAACTGTGACAGCATCTACATTAAGGAAAAGGAAAACTGGGAAAGGTGGGATTGCAAAAGAATCTTTGTTGGGGTCTAGAGTTATCTTCCAACAAAATTTGCACCTTTCTGTTGATATGTTTAGTATATATGTATATGCAACTGTAACCAGACAATTTATCTAACCTGATAACGAAAAACTGATGAATTTCAGGAATATTAGTTTAAACTTCATGAATAATTAATTCTTCTGCAAAGTGCAGGGTTCCACTGGCATAGTCTGATATATCCGATCTGAATCCCAGCAAAAGGATTCTTGGAGATCATTCCCTGTAGTCACAAATGATAGCATGACACTTTGGGGTGGCCAAGGACAGAACAGCTGTAGTTATGCTTGAAACAGGGTGTTGTGGCTCTTGGAAACCCCTCCTGGTGCTGGAAGTCCAGTTTGTTTCTGAGGCACTGTGGGGCTTTGATAACAGGTCTTTCTCAGGCTATAAACCCAATTTTTAAATTACGTCTGAAAAGAAAGCGTGGAGAGTCACAACATTGACTTGGCATTTCAGGGTCTTGAGTTGTGAACGCAGAAAATCTCATGACCTGATTTTTTTGGGAGCCACTGAGTGAGTCACATACACTATGAGGCTTAAGCAGCTCAGGTCATTTGCAATTCACAGTGCCTGTAGTTTGAAATTAGCGTGGGTTTTGGAGACACTTTAATATTCATAATCTGACCCAATATTGAAATGTTCTTTAGAAAGATAGAGATTTAAGGGGAAGTACTGTGAAGTGATATCAGGAGAATTTGCAAAGTAGCTTTAATAGACTAATTCCAAGTGCATTAGCTGCATTTCTGATCAGAAAATATGAAATTCATCTAGCTTACCTTGAGATTGTAGGTTAGTTACTCTATTTCTGTAATTACTAACAGTGATTCAGCATATATTTCAAAAACCTGCAGTCTTGGATAAATTTACTCCTCCATGCTTTTAAAACCCTGTAGACAAAAGGCAAAAAAAAAAGCCTCAGGGAGAAAAGTGAGGGTTTATGGTTGGGTTTTTTTTTCAGTTTCAGGTGTGTGTTTAATGAAAGATGGATATTTTTTAACCATGTAGGATAAAAATATTAATGGCTTGATTAATGTGCTAATGAAATTCATCTACCAAACCCTGTTTCAAATGCTTTTTCTGGAGGCTGGGTCTTCCAAAAAGGGGTCACATTGGGCAAAGGGACAGCTGTGGCTTATGATATATGCTCCTGGCTCACAAGGAGATTGTAACATTAACTTTCACCTAGATTCTATTAAATTGGTAACAATAACAATGTAATTTTTAAAATTTGGAATCCAGACTTGTCTCCAAGAAGTTAGAACAGGAAATCTCTCTAGGTGGGAAAAACCTTCATCAGGAGTCCCTTGTGCTACCCAGGCATCTGCAAACATGGTCTTGGGTTGGAAATGGGCAGAAAATTTGGGTGAAATATGTCACTCAAATGCATGCTTAGCACAAGTTTGCCCACAGAGCAAATGCTCAGGATTTAAAAGCAATTGAAAACTAAGTGGCCTTTATGATTATTTGGTGAAGCAAAGATAACAGGTATTGAGTTATCAGACACAAACAGAGCAGAGGCTTCATGATTCACTGAGGTTTTACACTTTCTTAGGGAGCATTATTCTTGATTAGGTAATCTGCTGGTTATGCTTTACCTCAGATGGAAACAGGCTTATGATATGGGCTTCAAGTCAGAATAAATCTTCTTTGGACTACTATAGAAACAGAAGATTCATTAGGACTCTGGCATGTTCCTAATATGATGTGTTTGGCTCTAACATCTTAGCCTTCAATTATCTGGTACTTGAGTCTTTGTGAGCAGCTAGGGCCAGAAAAACACTTGACAAACTTTGCTTATATCTGTCTTATATCAATTTTTCTTCATAAATGTATGATCTGTGCTTTTCCACAGCAACTTTCATCTGAAGATCTCTCAGTTCTATGCCTTCTGCAATTGAGAGTAGCTTCTTGGAAAACAAATGTTTCTCCCTCCCTTGTTCAGTAAATAAAATATGTACTCAGTACAATCAGATATTTGCCTTTCAAGAAAAGCTGGGTGATAAAAGGTCAAACTAAATTATTACAGCAGACTTAAACAAACATACTGCACCTCTTGCAGCCCAGTTTTTACTGTGAGAGATAAGAAGGCTTTGAGAGATGCAAATAAAAGATAAATTACTGTGCATTTTTAACCAACCAATCTGAAGTTCAAGGAAGTAACACCAAGATATTATCCCTTCAGGAGTCAGAACAACAGCCACTTGAAGTGATGCAGTCTTAACTTACAGTGATGGTTAAAGGACAAGAACCTTCTGTTAACTGGTTTTAGTTGTATTTTCTTCTTTTGCTTTATGTTAATTTTTAACATGGAAATGTAAGGTTTTTCTGTTTAGAAGTCTTATGAAATCAACTAAATCATGCTGATTCCTTTTATTGGAATGAATCCTTGTACCTTTATCTAAGAAGGCAGATTTTGTTCAACTGATATGAAAAAACAAAGCCAGGCTTCAGAATGTCACTGGGTTACCTTTGATCCTCCATTCTACAAAATGTCAGGCACTTCTTGTTCTTCTTTAGAGTCACAAGAGAACTTTGGAGGCAATTTAGAGGAATTCAGCACACACATTTGTGTGCTGTATGAAAAGCCTTCAGCAGTTATTTACCCACTAGGAGCTTCCTCAACTGTTCTTCAGGAATTGTGTCCTTTATGATCTATGACCACAGAAATTAAAGTATCCAAAGACCTTATGGCCTATAGCAAACACTCTTGTAATGGTTTGCTCCTCAGACTTTTTTTTTTTTTCCTTTCTTTTTTTTTCTCCCCCCAGGAAGAATCTTGAGTAAATCAGACAATTTTAATGGACTGGCAATTTCCTACTAATTGTGTGGTCCTTTCTACATACATTTTACATGGAAATAGATTTTCTGCTGATGATAACTGTCAATCATCACTGCAAGAAAATGTATTTAAATTTCGAAAGAGGAACTTACCTTTGCAAACTTTTAATTCCCAAGATGATTCTGCAACTATGTCTACTTACACTAGAGGAGCACCAGGCCACCAGTTCAGCTTTCTGAGCAAAAGAAGACTGAGGATTTTATTTCAGAATTTCCTTCCTTGAGACCCCAAGTATATTAATATGTATGGATATTTAAAGGCAATTAGTTGTTTGCACTAACCACGGGGAATAGCTATCACTGTCCATTTCTGCTTGGTAGGCTGTTATTTTGATCACACACGCAAGCAGAGCTGAGAGAAAGTACAATAAAGGGATAAGAAGTGACAGTGAGGTTTTCATTTTAATTGAAAGCAAACCAGAAGGACTCCAAAGGGTCTGCAAACAGCAAACTCTGAATGAATGAGAGGGTAAATGAACTAACAAAAAAAAGATGAAAAAAGGTCCCTTTTGATAGAGAAAATTATTTTTTTCGGGGCTGATGTTTGTAACTTTGCACACAGAAAATAAGGCTGTGATGGGCAACCTCTCTGACATATGAAAACATTTGTGAACATATGAGACCATTTCTTCTCCGATTCTCCAGAATATGGATAAAATACTCTGGAACACTGAGGTGTTGTATGTAACAAACTCTAGTTCTAGAGTTCCAAGGAAATCTTATATATATTGAATACACTAAAACAGAAAGACAATAAAAAGACACTCTTAAACTTAGTCAATAAAGATGAAACTCACATTTGAGAAATAGATAATATGTAGACAAAGAGGAGAAAAAGAGTTTGCTCCTGGAGGACTTCATCCCGTGGCTGAAGGAGGTTTTGGTACTTCAATGATTCTATTCTCCTCCCAGTTATTTGCTTTGTAATTATTTACTCTAGTCTCCTCCCAGGATGTTGGGCTATATTGGCTTATTCAACAATTCCAAGGAGCAATCCCAAGAGCCATAGTGAGAAATTGTTACAGTGGTCTATGCAAAGAATGGAACAAACATTCTCACAAGGAATTCTTGACCACAGGCCAAGCCAAGGACCACTTGCAAAAGTATTTCAGAAACAGATGCCTCATTTTTGAAGAGTAAGAGCTTTTTCATATGGCTGTCAATATAGCACTCTGTGACAGTCTCACTGTCAGATATATTTCCAACTATGTATGTCTTTCACACACAAAGTGCAAGGCCATCAAATGTAAGGTAAAAAGCTGCATATGTTAGCAATTATTCAGGCCTGACCAGGATGATCTAACTTTTAATCTGGGGAGGAATTAAGTATTGGAGCTTTCTTGGAATCTGTATTATCCTATGTTTAATTTACTGGAAGAGATACGGTCATAGACAACTCTGTGCTGGGCAGGTCCTCTCTATACTTAATTCCAGCTTTCCAGGAAAACAAGATGAGGTTATCCTGTTCTTCCAGAAAACATTTTCTCTATAGCTTTATTTGAGTACAAATAGATCTGCACTTGATTGAAAGAGAAGAGACAAGATGAGACTGAGAAGACTTCCACAACCATTCTGGTTATTTTTTCACTTCGCCAGACTTTTTTTTTTTTTTTTAACTCAGAAAAGCACTGGAGTTTTTGATTTGTTTGGGTTTTTTTTTTCCTTTTTTTTTTTTCCATTTTCTTTTTTTCCGATCAGACAACATTTCCGGGTAGAAGACAAGCAAGTGATTTTTATAAGAAATTCCTTCTGCTGAAACAGTTTACCATAGATATACCTAGAAAAAATTTAGGAATTTGTTATATTTTGTTTGCATTTTGACCAGGTAACATTTGCATTTTTTTTTCCGTTCCTTTCCATAATTAAATTTTTAACATCTTTTTCCTAAGTAATTCGCCTTATTTGAAGAAACTTATTGCAAATGAAGAAAGCACAAAATACCTTTGTGCTCCTGTGATGTTTGGTAAGGGAAGAAGTCTCTCACTCTGGTCTGTTATCACAATGAATCCCAAGAGTTACAGAAATGGAAAACAGTCCTCATGTTTTATTTTTCCATTAGCAGTCTCCAAATACACACTCGAGACTCTAGAGCTGAAACTGCAATTGTGTATGTAAAAATACTCAAAGAATTAGTAGCATTGATTGCAGAGGGCAATAAAGCTCTCAGTTCAGTATTTTAATGGGATTTTAACATGCAGACTAGCAATTTTCTTCAAATCACAGCAATTAATTTATAGCCTAGTTAAAGAAATGACAGCATCTCCATATCAACACATCGTTGTTTTGGTGGACACTTCATTCTTTCAAGGAAAATAATGCCTTTGTATGTGTTGTATTGCAGTTAAGGGAAATTCCTGCAACTTTTTAGAGAACCTTACAACTGTAGGTGAGAAAGTACACTACAAAAAACATCAATGTTTTTTCATCGACATATCCACAACTATGACTATTTAAAATGTAACATGAAGATATTTTTATTCATGTAATCATGGCATACTTTAGGTTAGATGTGACTTCTGGAGGTTATATTGTTTCACATTTTTTTCCCTCAGCTGTTCCACTGCACTGTTTGCTTCTACTTGTTTTTCTGTGTCCTCATTTTTCCAATGGTCCTTCATCTCTCTTCTTCTTCCACCAATATTTATTCTCTCCTGTCTGCCTTGATTTCCTGTCTAAATCTTCTTCATCTTTTTCCTTCCTCAGAGGTTTTAATTTTTTTTTTAATTTTATTTTTAGGTATCTTTCACTCCTTTTATTCTATACTGCTTCTCTAACAGTTTTGTCCGCTAATTGTCTCCTCTTCAAATAGTTTGAAGCGTCTGCAAGGCAACAAGTAATTCAGATAATTGTGGCTCTCATAGAGGTTGGTAAAGGACAAATAATTTAACCTAAACCTACATATCCACTTCACAATCCCTCTTCCTTTTCATTTGCTGTGATCACAGTCACTGTATTCCTTTTCTGTTTCACGGAAGATGTGAAGGAAGTTCAGGATTAATTAGATTATATAGCTAAAATCCCTATAAGACAGCAAGAGCTATTTGAATGGCGCCTCCAAACTGTCTACTGGTAGATTTATTAAGGGCTTCTATATACACAAAAGGTGTCTATAATGGGATATTTGCCCAGAGAATTTCTGGATGCCCCAGCCTTGGCTGTGTTCAAGCACAGCCTGAACAGGGCTTGGAGCAGCCTGGTCTAGTGGAAGTGGGCATGGAACAAGAGGGTATTTAAGGTCCCTTCCAACCCAAACAATTCTGTTATTCTATGATTCCATGACATATCAATACTCTAAATAACTTCCTATCATCTTATACTCACTGGTCCTCCAGATCTTAAAATTATATCTAAATAAACAGCAACTGATAGCTCTAGTTAGATGCATCCATTATGGAAACATATTTTTGAATCTGTTGGTACTTTCCTTTTGCATAATGTACAGCACCAACCACTTCCTCAGTCCTCATTTGAAAAACCATTTCTTTTGCTTTTAACCTTTGCCTGAATTCTTTTCTTGTTCTTGTATTCTGAGAAATAATGAATGATCACTTTTTACTCAGTTTTTTTGCATTAATTAAGTAATGGAGCTCCATGCCACAGGATCTTGTCAAATCTGAATGTCTCTGTGGTTTCAAGGGGAGACTGGACAAGGTCATTGAGGATAATACATCTGTAGAACCCATCTCCAGATCAAAAAACCCTGAGGTGCAATTATTGCAAGCTCAGGAAGTAGCAAGAAAAATATCACATACACTAACCCTGATCTTACACTCATTACTGGACATCTATTTCTGGCCTAAGACAGGATATTGTATTAGATGAGCCTTTTGTATGATACACTCTGGATTATCTTACATTCTTATCCATGGTTTCATCTCTCCCGTATCACTGCAAACACACAGCTCAAGTTTTTAGCTAAGTTTTTGACAGGGCATCATTTTGACATCCCCTTCTGTATTCAGAGAAGGCATCTTCCTAAGGAGAGCCTTTCATAAGCTTGCAAGAAGGAGGGAGTGTGCTAATTATCAAATGGCAATCTATGGGATCACCTGCCCTGATTGAGATATACAGTCCTTTGTTGAGTGGGTCGGCCACGGGTCAAGGGAACAGGTGGTTGAGCACAATTTCATAACTGCCTGTTTAATATCTGGCTCTGAAATTTCCCTGAAGTTGTTGGGGAGGAGGGAAAGGATCATTATCAAAGATTGTTTGGAGAGGCAGAATCTATACTGGTGGGGAAACTGCTAATTACCATGTAATCTTTCCAATTTGGGCAGCAATAAAATTTAAATAAGATTGGCAAGTAGCAGGATGGCTTTCAGAGGCCGCCCCCACCACTGTTCCTGTCCCCATAGCCTGATGCCAGATGCAAAGCTTCAGTCTGGATGTTCTTCTACTGCTTCATAAATTATGACTGTTTAGTTGTGCATAATTACAAGGCACTGGATTGAATAGGATTAAGACTGAAATTGTCAGTTTTCTAAACACATTAGCAAATCTTGGTGTTTGAATCAAAACGTGCAGCTATTTTTTTTCTATTTGCCAACAGTCCTGTCCATTCCCGAAGTGTTTTGTGTTGTGCTTTATAAAATATGTAAGATTTACAAAAAGCCTCTTAGCTGGCCACTGAAAGCTCTTGGCAGCATGAATCATAAACGTGGCAGTATGCAGTAAGGAGAGCATGGAGTTACAATTAGCCACTCCTTCAGCACCGAGCTATTTAAAATGAATTTTTATTCTCTACATCATTCTGGCATAGCTAAGTTGTAATGTGCAAACAAATGCAGCTATAAGCCTAAGATTTACAAAAGACACTATGGCCCGTGGTTATGGTATTTATCAATCAATTAATTTAACTTTTAAATACAATTAACTTTCTTAGCAATGACAATGTCGTGTTAGATTCTGTGATGTGGCAAGAACAGACTATGCTGTAAGACTGAAGCCATATGTATATCAGCCTTGCTCAAAATAAAAACAGAAGAAAATATGATCTCTCTCCCCCCCTCCATCCCCAACAACAGTGGAAATCCAACCACAATTTTATTTTCAGGTTTCTTTGAAATCTTTACTATTTATTAAAGACCATGTTTCTAATTTAATTTAGAAAAAGGTATTGCAGATATTTATGATCTCATCTTTGACAAAGACATCTATTTCTCTTTCTATGAGTCTTCCAACTAGTTGACAGGAGTTATACAATTAATTATCAAAATTCAAGCAGGAGAGAAAAAACTTCCTTCCTTCGTTCCTTCCTTCCTTTGTTCCTTCCTTCCTTCCTGGAATCCTTCCTGGAATCCTTCCTTCCTTGAAGACAAAAAACCTTGTCCAAACTCTTAAGCCTTCCCTAAGTTTTTAATTTTAATTTCTCATTTTTCTGCACTAATCTTGCACCAGTGAGTTGCAGTGATGTACTTATTCAAGTTTGGTTTCACACAATCATAGAATATCCTGAACTGGAAGGAACTCACAAGGATCACTGTATTCCAACTCCTGCATGATCATAGGAAGAATTCACAGGATAGTTGTATCAACATTCCTATTTCTATAGCCTTGAAAAACTCATGTTTTCTTTCAGGGTGCCCAAAATATTCAGGTTCCCAAGTAAATGCTCCTCATGAGTTTTCACCTTTTGTTTTCACTGAGAAGCTTCAGTGTTGTCACTAATTTGATTCACGGCATGATTTTGTAGAAAACTTCTCAATCTATTGTAATATCAGAAAAAGGGCTGATGCAGTTGGTATTCCATTAAGAGAGACATCCTGCTATGAGTCAGCAAGTGAAAGAGTCAGGGCATTCATTAATGGAGTTGTCATGTTAAAGGATGATTATCTGCCAAATTTCTGGCAAGGCCAGGGAGGTCTTTTAAGAGAAAGTCACAAGACAGGTAGCCATTCATTTTAGTGTGCTACTTGATTGGGTTAATCATTCTCAGATTTGTCTTTTGAAAAAAAAGGACTAATTCTGCTCTCCTGCATTGTAAAAATGGAAAATAAAATAAAACAAAATAATCCTAACAAATATGTAGGGGGAAAGAAACTTTCACAATATCATGGACAATAATATGACTTCCATTCCTTCTGTCTTGAGTTAAACATCCAATGCCAATTTAAACTTCATGGGAATTTAGGAAGACAAAATCAGTAGTGTTCCATAAAGGAGTCCAGCTTTGTTACAAATGGGAAATTTTTTTGTAAATACATAAAAGAGGTTCTTAAAAGATTACTTTTTTTTCAGTTACCTTTGTTTCTCAGTGTCTATGGAGAATATATAACTCACAAGAATGTTCCTTAACATATTCTGAAAGGTGATATCCATGCTAGATGGACTGTGATAACTAAAAAATTTAAAAAATGTTGACTATATGATCATTCCATTTCTGTTATGCCAGTATAGTGCCAATAAATTGACATATCATGTATTTGTTATCTAAAAAACCCAAAAAACAACATAGCAGTTGGTGTTATTATTATCATCATCTTAACTTTTTCTAGGGTTTATATCTATACACCATAAATAACAAAGGGCCAAGAGAAAGAAAAAAATAAGCTAACATAGAATTTCTTTGAACATCTCTTACTAAAAATAATATAATGAAAACAAACGGACATTTTGATTGAATGGATATCATTAATGCAGCATGTTATGATCTGAACCCATAGTTTAATTATCTAATTAAGAGCAAATGAAAATCATTAAGGTCTGTGGAATGAAATAATTCATTTTCGGGGAGAAACAGAAGAAAAAAGCAGTCCCCTTAATTACAAACTGTCATCGGCATGTAGCACCTAGGAGTAAATCTTGCTGCAAGATGTCATGTCTAGCTATATTGTACAGCAGGTGGTGGATGAATCATACCAGCTTCATGAAGAATTGCCAAAGAAAGGAGTGTCATTAACGAGTAGACCTCCAGACTGGGAGTAAGGTCTCATGAGTCCTATAAACATTTCTCTTTCTGACATTTGCCAAATCACTCAGCATCAGTTTGCTTAACTGTAAAATAATCGTATGCCATTTGAGACCTTGAAGATCTTATGTAGATTTGCTAGTCTGCTGCTGAAAGATGATGCCAGATGAGGGCAAGAAACTTCCCTAAATTCACCTCAAAGGTTTTGAAAGCAAAGAATGGTACCCATGCACTGCCACCTACTCAGGTACCAGCATAATGCAGTCTGGGATCACACTGCATGGATGTGTAACACACCAAAAAGCTGCAGAGACAGCATTCAGTTCAGATATGGTTTTGTTTGAGGCTTACTGACTCTTTAAAAAGTGTGCTTAGAGAGCACACTGAAAGAGAGCAGTTCCCTTATTAACTGTGGAGACATAAACACACCTTTTTCTTTCTGTGGAAATAGATGTGCTGGAGGAAGGTGAAGTGGCCATATGTTAAGGTATGATTGGACTAACTTATCCCCTGAGAACTGCTGCTGGCTTTTTCTGATTATGTTTGCAAGAAGCAGCCAGACATTGACACAGATTTTCCCCATAAGTTCATTGATTAGGAAAGATGCCCAAACTTCATGGAGGCCCTAATGAGAAGGGCTGGGACGTTAAATCAATGTGATTCTTTTCACTTTCTAGGGTCCTGAAAAACAAATATGCTTCTTTTATTGATGGTTTATTTTGAGGGTGCAAATAAAAACAAGCCAATTATAAAGTTCAGTAACGTGGAGATAACGTTACTGATCCTGAAAGCTTTGCAGCACAAGAGGTAGGTCCAAATTTCAAGCAGTGAGAGATCTAGTTTCCAGTTATGAATATGACCTACATTTCTGAATCTTAGGATATCTGTATCACCTACTATTTCCCACAATTTTCTACTATTTCTGCACAAAAAGTTGGGTAATTGATGATGAGATGCAAGACATAATGAAGAAACCTGCAGTACAAGGAAATCTGGCCATATCTGTAAAACTTAAGCCCCCCTCAGAAAGGTGTTTTGTGGTCATTCTCTGCTTTCTAGTTGTCAAACAACAGCCTAAACATTACGAGTAAACATATCATGGCAATGGCTGTAGAGGAGTTCAGGGTAAATACAATATATTCCACAGGGGTGTCAAATAATGGGTATGAGGAAAGAAAAATTTAAAACTTGATTCTGAAGACGACAGGTCTAATGAATCAAGATAAGAAACTAGAGAATAACTTTTTTAAATAACAGCTCTACAGGAGACCACTGAATTGAAAACAGCTGCTGAGATTATTACACAGAAAAAAGCTTGAAACAGCTACAGATACATATACTTGTTACTAGGAAAGGATTTTGTATGTATGGAAAAGTCCATCCAGAGAACAGTTGTGGACAGATGTAGCCAAGGCAAAGCTGGATCTGCAGAGGGAATTGGAAAGTCTAGTTGGTTTCAGAAACTGAGATTTAAATAGCTAAAGTTTGTCTGAATTGTCCATTATCTGGACTGAATAATGAGCCATGGCTTTGGGGGCAGGGAATTTGCTGCCTGAGTATCTGAAACCAGGTGTTGCTGGTTTTTTTCTGTGGCTAATACCATCTGTTCTGTGCCCAACAGAACACTTCAGCCCAAATCATTTATTTTATGGCTGTGGATGAAAAGGTGAGTGATGCCCTATGGAAGGCAATTGGAATATGGCACGAGGAAAGTACAGAGCATGACTGCAGATGAATAATCAGACAGATCTGAAGTGAGGAGACCTATTACAAAAACACCAAATTATGTTGCCCGCTTTCTTTCTCTGTGTGAAACTTCTGCAGTTGACTGGACCCTGCACTCTCAACATGCTTCTGAGCTCTGTTAGTTGACTAGAGAGCTGGGAAATACAAATCGGGGGAGCTTGTGCCAGGTGTTTTCAGATGTTTGTGGGCTGCTGCTGATTCATCTTCAGGATGTACCACCTGCCTGTGACAGTGGTTTGGAGCATAGTTGCATGAGTAAGGTGGAATGAACAGCACAGGGAGAGAGTGTTTTCTTATTTTTTCATCCACTCCTTAACAGTCTCATCCCTATTATTCTCTATCACCAGCAACATGGAACAAGAAGAGGTAATTTCTACACACTGAACACCTTTGCTTATATCCCATTCATATCCATAAACAATTTCCCTGGATTTCTTGTGAGTTCCTTTTTTTTTTTTTTTTTTTTTTTCATTAGGCCAGAAGCACTGACTGCAGCTTTATGCACTGCGGTTTACAACTGTACCCAGCAGGAATGTTGTACAGCTGGCCCAGCATATAACATCCTAACTTTCTACTGCTGACAACCTCATTTTCTTATCCTCAATCAGGTTATCTACTCTACCTTCTCTTCAAACAAAACCAGCTAAAATAATTGGAACAAAGGGAGTCACTATAAGCAACTAAAAAACCAGAAATATATCCAAACATTGCCATTTTTGCCATTTAAATTTTTCCATGGTAAGAAATGATTTATTAAAATAGACAAGCAAGATTTCTCATAACAGAGGTACTAAGTGCATTGCATTTAATTTACAGGTGGTATGGAAATGACTGGTCAGATGAGAAAGCAAAGGAATCTGAAATAAGAAGGCAGACAAGGGTTTGAGTTTTTTCCTAGACACAGAGTTATCATATTTTCAGGCTTCCAGATTTGCAAAAGGGACTTTGAAGGTGTGGGTCTTCAGGGATCACAGCAGCATGAACTTAAACTGACATAAATAAGACTATAGCTGTCATTGTTTCTATCTAGTCTGTTTTCAGTGAAGACTTTGCAAGTCTAGAAAACCTTCCAGGATCCAGCCTTCCTCATGCATAAAGAGAAGTTTAGATTGAAAAGCTTTTGGGGTTATTTTCTCCCAGGGCTTGAGGAGCTCAAAGCCCTGATTCCATAGCAAGAAAACCATGAATTTAAAGAAATGTGACTTTGCTATTACTGATTGCATAATGTATTTAAGAGTAAGATATTGTGGCTTCAAGACTGTCTTTAGGACATAGAAGTAGGAGGATTTAGCTACTGAGAGTTTCTGGGTAAAAATCTAGAAAAAGACTAGCATCTTATCTCTAGGGAAGAAGCCATTGACTTTCAGGCCTTGAGTTCTTCAGGGGCCACCATTTATCACAAATCAGCTTAAGTCCACAATACTAAAATCCACAGTATCTAGCTGTTCTTTACATTCATTATCACTGTATTTCTTCATTTCCCATAAGATTTAGTACCAAAGCAATATTTAATAATGTTAGTACTTTCCACTTTGGACCACTACGGGATACAAAGTGAATAAATATTTTCCTTTAAATGAAGAAACAGAAACCCTATAATGGTAAGTGTATTTCAGTTTAAAAGTTTCTTTGAAGACTCTCAGTCACAATTTATAGATATTGATTTTTCTTATTGCAGGCAAGTCCTGGGAATCTTTGAAGGAATGTTTTAGCAATCAGGGTGAAGCAGAACATACTTGTTTCATCTATTTCTTTCTTTTACATACTTCTCCACATACATGTAACTAATAATTAGTTATACTCTGTGTCCCATATCTTGAATTTTGTTAACATAATTATTTCTATTTCTTATTTAATTTTCTTTTTTAGGTATTTACATTATTACTCTTGTTGTTTTTGTTGTTGTTTTTATTATTGCTGTTGAAATTATCCTGATTAAAATCTGCCTAAGATGTAGAGGAACTTATTAATTATTAGATTTTAAATTTGGATCACAAAATTTTCAATGTTAAAGTTTTGGGTTTTGATAAAATTTGCAAGTCTTCTAAATGTGGAGCCAAAATGAGGAGACCATTTTCAGATGAAGAAACATGTCTACTATATTAACTGACTAGTTTTTATGTTCTTGGGGAAAGAGCAAGAAACAGCTGATTCTGCAACTGGAAAAATTACTCTGTGTAACAGAGATTTCAATGGAAATCTGCTGTATTTTTATTTTTTGAAAAGATAAAAGAGAAAGAAAATTATGTCCTATTAAATTTGAGGAATGTCCATCCATAAAGATTTTTAAACAAGTTTGATAAAAATCACTTAAGAGTTCTCTGGCCATGTGATTTGAGCTTGGGCCTGAAAATGCTATAGGTAAACCCTGGACTTTGGTTCCAATCTCCATGGATCTATGTAAATGAGACACGAAGAGGAGACCTTGACTATTCTGAATTTGCTTGGACTATGGTTCTCTTTGCTGCCAGGTTATTGAACACCTTGTATGACATGTTATGCTCCAGGAACCAGCACATTTTGAAAATTATGTTTATTCTGTTAAGCTGTTTAAAGTGGAAGGAAAGAAGAAAGTATAAACTCAGCAAACTTTCAACAGAGCCTACTTACACAAAAAGCAGAAATCATCATGGAGATTTATTAAGAAACATAGAAAACACATCATCTTTTGGAAAACACTACGCCTTGAATTGTTGAATCACTCTACATTTTAATGTGCAAATTTGTTCCCTGGCTTTTTGTTGAAAGGATCAGACCATTTGGCATTTTGTCTGAGACATAAATGCATTAAGAAGATGCAGTATAATTTATTAAAATGTATAAAGGGAACAAAGAATAGGATTAATTTTCTTCTTTTTTTTTTAATTCCAGGGCACCACAAGGGCATTTAATATGGGTTAAACCAGATTCAAAGAGCTTTTCATTAGACATTTAACATAAATGACTAAGAGCTTAATCAGCACATACCATTTAAATGCATTGAATGGAGGAATTGGACTGTACATTGCATTATAATTTATAGAGTTTTGTTTTTGATTACATAAGGGAAATACATTTTTTTTATGCCTTAAAAGCATTCTTTTGTGATGTCAAAAAAAATGTATAGTATTATTGTTCAGAAAATGGTGTTTCAATTTGGTCGTGAAGCCTAAAGTCACCCAAGTGGAAAAGATAACTAGCAAATTCCTCAAAGTCCTGTAGTTTGTGGGTTTTTCTCTTCAACACATCCTTTTCTTCTGGGCCTGATAATGAACATTGCCTCTGCTTTCCACACTAAGTTGCTTGTACATTCTTTTTAATGGCTTTAAAAAAATTGACTTGTGAATACTTCTGGAATGCAGTTTAAACAGAATTAGTGAGAGCATCACTATGCTGGGCTTGCAGCATGGAAGCAAGAGTGATCCTGAAAACGTGTTTTGCTTCCTTTTTTCAATCATTTAGTGATAGTATAAAAGTAATTCAGTCCCCACTTAAACAATACCTGGGGTAACTCTGTGTGTATCATCTGTTCCATCAGAGATGATTATAGGAAATTAAAGTGCTGCAGAGGCAAAAGTGGCTCCCATTTTCAGGAACTTTATCAAAATGTTAAGGAAGGATAATATTCTAAAACACTTACTTCTGAGCTTCTGTTTGCCTTCAGCAATACTGTCTATTACAATCGCTCTTCAAATTGCACTTGCTTTCCTTTCTAACAAAAGGAATTGTTTTTTTCCCTCTCTTCTCCTATATCTTTGCAGGAGACAATAAAGTATCTCTTCTTATCCAGAAACACTGAGAGTTCTTATCAGCAGAAAGGTAAGAAAAAGGAAATATCTCAGCAATGGAGATTTTTTTTTTTTTACTATTTTTTTTTAGTAGGTCAGCAAAAAGAAAAAAGAAGTTCCATTTTCTGAGATGCTATTCCTTATTGTTAGAAGGAGAGCTGGAAATCAAGATAAAGCTCTTATTCTCTGAGAAAGCAGTCACCCTAAAATGCATACATTCATCTCATGCTTGCTGTTTCTTCTTTCCCTCTTTTTGATTTTTTTTTTCTGTCTTTCTTTCTGTTGTTGTCTCTTCTTCATATACATATTTATATATACATTTATTTTTTTAAATTTAATAACTTAATTTTACTGTAAATTTTCTTGTACTGGATTTGCTCCCTCCTGACTGATATTACCCACAGTACTGGAAAAAAAGGAGTAAAACCACACTTTAAGAAACGAAACATCTATTTATGTCTAAACATACATAAACAAATATACACATATATACAGCTGTGAACCTGTGATTCAAATGCATGCACTTTAATATGTGTGAATATGTTTGGATATACACTTATTTATTTATTTATTTATTTATTTATTTATTTATTTATGTGCATTTATTCTCATGTATGTAAGGATATAAAGAAGCTCTTAGAAGGTGGAATTCAGCTCTCACTATGGAGTCTAGTTGTGTTAATGCTCCCAGTGTCATCCATTTGCCTTCATTTAAGGCAGTAATGGATTAACTGACATTTCCTTGGTGTGGCTCATTTTTTCTTTCATCTTCCCTCTCAGAGTTTTAGCTGTCCAGAGCATTATTTTGGTAGTATTTTATTTTCACCTGATTAAATATTTACCCAAACTGAGATGGGATGGGAGAGAGGGGGATGCACAAAAATCAGTCAGTTTGACTTGGGCACCAAACATGATGAAATCATTACAGATCCTTGCATCCTGTCAGAGTTTGCTCCAGTCCCTCAAATTTTTCACTAGGGAATCTTTGTCTTTTGCACAGGCTCCACAGTGAACCATGCTCTGCTTATTCCTATCCAAGCATGGCACAATGCTGAGAAGGACATCTGTGTACATTTTCCCCATCCCCAGTAAGAATTCCTGCTCCTTGTTTGCATCAGGTTTGGGAATATCAAGACAAGTGAGTCAGGCCAGCATGCCCAAGTAGCAGGTCTACATCAGACAATATTATGCTCCCCTGCTTAGCAATGTCCAAAAAATTAAATCAATATTTGAACGAATAAAGCACTGGGAATAAATAATTTTAGATGAAGTTTCTTTGAGCGTATTTTACACCTTCATCTTGAGCAATTACCCTCTATAGTTGCAACTTTTCTTCTGTTGTTTCTAAGGGGTGTTTTCTAACCTTCAGAGTCAGCTAGGGCAAAGGAATCATGCAGGCTGGATCGGGGTCTGAGCAACCTGGTCTAGTGCCAGATGTCCCTGCCCATGGTAGGGGGTTGGAAATAAATGATCTTTAAGGTCCCTTGGAACCCAAACCATTCTGTGATCCTATGAATACCACCTGTTGTCTTTCTTTATACCCAACACACAGTGACTGAATCATCCTCACTTAACTTACATTTAAACCTAAAGTTTAAATCTGTTCACAGAATCCCACTTGACCAGGGGAAAAAAAAAAAAAAAAAAAAAAAAAGTTGCTTCATCTCTTAGGGGCAGCTTATATGTCACTGTCTGTGATTCTGATAGCACAAAATGTCTCAGTCATGAAATGTCAAATCTTAAGTATGACAAATAATCCTAAATTATATTAACATTTATTAAGGGGAAGGTGGAGAATGTATTTCAGGGCTTTAGTAGGAGTTTTACTAAATTTCCATATGAAGAAATCACTCCACTATTATTGTTGTTTGGAAGTGGCATATTTTGAAGGTTATGTTGTTGTCAAGGCAAAAGGTTCTGTATTGCATTTTCAACCAAGCCTGACTGATTAAGGGTGTTGGGAAGAATGAGTTTTCCTTCCAGAATCTTAATTAGGTTGACTTTAACTCACGACAGGAGATTCTGCCAGCTGTCAGGTACTGCTTGGATGTCCCACTAATTAAAACTCTGAGGAAGCCTATTAAAGGTGTTCAAAAAGCCAAATCTCCCTTTAAAATATCTCTGGCACTGCAAAGAAAAAAAAAAAAGTGTATGACAGTGATATTGCAGCATAGATATCTTGTCTTTTGCTTTTCATGTTGACAAGATGAAGCATATATTATGTGGCTGAATAGGCTCTTCACTCCAAGCCCTTATCTGTCACCTTCCTGTGAATGGACTGAAAGGAATTTAAGGTGAAGTTTTGCTGTTTTTCAGTTTAGACATGTCTGACATTCAGATTTTCTCATAAGATGAGTATGGCTGATACTGAAACGCTTCTCTTGAGGTTTAATTTCTGAGGCAGCAGCATCCTGTAGTTTGTAAATATTTCCAGTATTGAAACAGATGATGATATAATTTCTGATTACCATCATTTTTGTGCTGCACTTCATGTCCTTAATTAGATGCTGCATCTGGGGTATGTGTGTATTTTAAAGCTTTTCCAGTGTAACTTTTTCAGACATATTTAAGAAAAGAAAATCCTACTTATATCCTTCATCAATTTTCTAGACAGACAAATATCCTAAGCTACTGCCAAAAAATTTGTTTTGGCAGTACCTCTTACTCCACTGGGGACTTGGCAAAATATCTCTTAACTTTTGTAGACTGTTTGCAAAGGAAACATTTTGTTATTATAACTGCACTTTATCTTCTCAGGTGTAGATTGCTAAAAATCTAGGAAGATTTTGCAAAAAGGATGGACTTACTACAACAGCAAGAGATTTCAGATGGCAGGGACGTTAAATGGATGGGGAAAAACAGTGTTTTCCAGTAGGTCATTGAACTTCTCTCAAATTGCTGTAATTTTGTCCAGGCATGGATTTATAAGTCAGTTGCTGGCTTCTCAGTAAGGAATTTAGGGGCTAAGAGAAAAAAAACTTGTGACAGATGAGAATAACTTCACTGAGAGGCTTTCTCAGTAGATACCTGCTAAGAAAATTAACCAGCCATAAAAAGTTCTCCCACGTGTTCTGGAAGGTGGTGTGTAGGATTTCTGATTTGTGGAATCAAAAGCTTAGAGCTGCTGTCAAGGTTTAAGGTAATTTGGGATTACTCAGAAGTGTGAAATGTGGGATTTCTCCAGAAGAGAAGTTACAGTCCCTTTGGATTCGTGTAGGACTCTTCTCTGCTCCCTCAGTCACACATGATGGCAGCTGCTGCTGCTCCTATTATCCTGGCACCTCATAACATTTTAGGAGCTCCCTAGTTGTCCTCCAGGAATTTAGCCCCGTGCCAGGTATGATTTGGTTGATGCTCAGGCTCTGATTATGAGCCTGTCTTGGTTTGAAAGACAGGTGTCTGTAAGAAAGGCAGGACCCTCTCTTTGAAATGGAGAATGTGAACCCTCTCCTGCAGTAATGCTGGACAAGTTTAGGCCACAGTGGGCATGTCTGTACAAATCCAGGCCTGGTTCTGTATTGTGTGCACCAGCCAGAAACTATATTTAGTGGCTTTTCTTTATGTTTTGCTGTCTAGCTGTTTTTCTACATATTTCACTGTTCTTTCACACTCTGGCTGTTTTTTGTGTATTTCTTAGTTTAGGCCAGTGTTTATAACAGGTGCACAGCATGAGAAAATTTTAGGAGTTTTTCGACAACTTGTTGAAACCACCCCTCAAGGTCGCTGGAACATAAACTATGCTAAATTGGGAGAGAAGAAGTTGAAAACACAGAATACCAAGATTAGAAGACCCAAGA
>JAODKT010001744.1:4523984-4541342 GCA_027576195.1 Cossypha heuglini
TGTCTTTGCTTGGCTCATGATTTTTACACTTGTCTTGATAAATTATCAAGGGAACTCTTTAGAAATATCCTCTTTGTTTTCTCCTAAGCACAACATTAGCAAGGGGCTTTGTCATTAACATCACTTTTATGCATTAAAAGAGGGAGGGGGAAGACACTCCATTTTGGGATTTCAAAATTATTTTTCCCTTTTCTGCATATTTTTTTCTTGCTCATCAGTTAGATTTTTTTTTTTTTTTCAGTCCCATGTTTCTATTTTGTCAGTGATGACAATATGGAAATCCATACATATTGGTATTCCAATAGAGATTTGCCTAGCCAAACAGAAAGCAAAAAATTACGTGAATACAAATGTATTAACTGCAAAGATAAATCACAACCCGCAGGCAACTTGAATAAGCTGAGGAAAGAGAGGAAAAGATATGGGGTGGGGAGTACAGCTTGAAACCAGCTGGAGTCAGAGGGTGGAACATCACACAAAGAAGTCAGGAAACATTTATAAGCATAACTTTTTAGTATCACACAAGCAGAAAATGTCAAGCGATTGAAAAGCAAGCAGGCCCACAACCACATTGCATTGGAAAAGTTTTATCATCTTTGGAAGTAATCTGTGCTCATTGTCAGGCTTTTTACAACTCTGCCTTGGTTTGGGGGTCTTTTTCTTTCTTCTTCTCCATCTTCTTCTTTTTATAAAGAAAAAAAAAGTTTAAAAAATATGAACTTAGGAAAAGCCAATTTCATGTGCTGTTAATTTAATTCCCAACATAAAACCTTACTTCTTCTGATGGAAAATGAAATTACCCTTTCTACATCCGTTTTATCTGTCAATTAAATTCTTCTTTTTTCCCCCCTTTCCTCCCCTCCAAGAAAAAAGAACATGCACATTATTGGTTATATTTTCTGTGCTTGCAACAAAATGAAAATGGGAAGAGGTGGCATTAACTACAGTAAGTACACAAAACCTGCTTGATTATCATGTAAAGATGCTGGAATGACAACCCCAGAGACTTTGAATCTCCTTTGTGAGGTTGTAGATGTCTAGGCTAATTTTCATTTTCCATTTGTCCTGGTATTGCATGGCAAAGCAGTTTTAATAATGGGACTCTTCACAGCATTAACTATTAACCTTTCTACTTCGTGGTATCTTAAAGAAATGGCTTTTGGAGGCAGCCTTCTCTGCCTGAATCTCTAGGTGAATAAAGATAGGAAAATGAAATGCATCTTTTGGGCAGAAAGAGGGGGATATTCACTGTGATCCATTCTGTATGATTAATTTCAGGATGATATTTGTCTTTTCTTTATGTTGTCATTATTTGACAGTTATGAAAAAAATCACCTACATTGGTTTGGCTTGGTTATTACTTGTATTACCTTAAAGCTGACTGGAAAATAGTTTAAAAAAAAAAACAAACAGTGCTTCAAAACTGAAAAGAAAAAAATTGAGGCAGATTTTTTTTCTTTGTGTTTTGAATGAAGGAAAAAAACCCTCAATAAAACACCTTTTGCAACCAAAACAAACCAAGAATGATCCCTTCACTTTTTAAAAGCATCCCTAAGAGGAGAGAAAAGCAGATGCCATTTGTTAGGTAAAGCCCAGAAAATTGTGTAGCTCAACTATAATAGTTTGTCTTGCATATGAAGTTCTGAAATGTTTTAATCCTTACCTGAAGCAAAGATACCATTGATAAATTGAAAATAAGGCACTTTTGCCTTGCAGATTTTTTGCAGGTATGCAGGGGACTGAAAAGTACCAGTGTTTGGGTGCTGAGGGGCATCTTGTGGTGAATATTTTCTTTTGGCATTGCTACAACCCAAGATCCCCTTCTGCTCACCCCTGGCAGGAGCAGCCACCCTTCAGCTGTGTCAGCTGGGAGTTCAGGGGCAGTGAATTCCATGAGTGGATTTTACTCTGCAGTGGTGAGGTTCAGCTAGATTTCTTTTTTCTGCAACGTTTTTAGAGGAGAATAGCTTGGAGGCTGTGAGCCAGAGGGCTGAGCAAATATCTGTCTTAAAACCCCCGCAACCAGATTTGCCAGAGGACATCTGCTATCTTTTCTCTTAGAACAATTTTCAAGGAGAATATTCTCCACTGTCCTTTGTCTTCACTGACCTTGAGAAAAAGGACAAATGAAAGTTAAACACTTTTTGCTTATACCTGTTAGAGTTTGGGGAAGCTTAATGTGAAATTCTTTGAATCTCTCAGGTATTCAATGAGGGGCATTTCCTGGGTGAATTTCCTCCTACTTGGAAAGTTTTTGCATAGCATAGAGTCTAAATAAATAATACTGATTTTGTTTTCTTCTTTTTTTTTTTTTTCTTTTTTCCTTTTTTTCCTGCCCAATAACATATACATATTCAACCAGAACAGTTTCAGGTCTGTCACAGCAGAGGCATCTGAGGCATGAATCTCCTCACACTGGCATATGCAAAAACCAAATACAATTTGGTTAAAGTCAAAACTAGTATTATGCCAGAGAAGAGTGATTGAGTGAAAAATCAGGCCTACAGCCTAAAAAGTGCATGTATATATGTATATATGTATATAGCATCACTTCTCTTTTTTTTTTTTTTTTTTTTAGCTGGACTACATAGCCCTGGAAGGCATTCAAATCATGCATTTGCCGTTATTTGTTACTCCTGAAATGATTAAAGTAAATCACATTGTTTGATATGAAAAATATGTTGAACACACACTTCTATTTTTCTCAGTGCTCTGCCCTCCATGATGCATTTTGTAGCATAATCAAAATGCAAAATACATTTTGAAAAATTAAATGAGAGACACATGTGTGAATCATGAGGTTTATTTGCATGTTTGGCCCTTCAATTCATTAGGGATTTTAGTTTTTCCAGGAGGGAAACTGTCAAATTTACATATTCTTAGACAGGCATGCAAATACTAGTCAGAGACTGTAGTTTATTCAATGCATTACAAGCTCCTGGACTGCAAAACAGTAATTTCAGTTCTTGAGTAATATATGTTTTTGGAAATCTGGCATAATAACGCTGTATCATTGTATTGCCCACTAGGACCACTTATGATTTTGTCAGGTTTTCCATTATCAAGCCTTATATTCTGGGCCATGCACATTGTACTCCAGCCGTATAAATTTGTTATCTGACATGCATGGTCTCAGTCCCAGAGCAAATTTCTTTTGCAAATTTCACAAAGAAAAATTATGGCAGCTTATTCAGAAGTTGCAGCTGAACCAGAGGGGACACAGCACCAAGAGCAAGAAAACCAACTAGCACAGGGTCCTTTGTGAGCACTTCTGTGTTTCTGTGGTCTGATGTGTTGCAGAGGTTTGCTGCTGCAGATAGAAATATGCACTCCAAAGAACACACACAATGTAAGTACATTGTTGGTAACACCTCTCAAGTGGAAAAGGAGCCTCTGTCACCTATCTGGGAAGTGGGATGTGGTGTTTTATATAGCTTTGCTTGGCATAAATTCATGAAGTGGTGTAACAGAATGGAGACTACTTCAATGTATACAGAAGCAAATAGTTTACATCAGCTGCCTTCCCTTCTCCCTGTTCCCCATTTCACGTGGAGTTTATTATAACTGCTGAAAATTCCCACAGGTAAATTCAGGCCTAGTTAGAGACAAGGTTACCAATAAGGTCAAGGAGCTACCACAGCAAAAACAGCTCACCAGGGTGATGTGTGTGCCAATGGTTTCTTTAACCAGAATCAGAAAAAAAAGTGTAATTAGGGTCACAAAAGGTGCTTCCTCTTCTAACCTTGATGCCCCAGGGCACATTCACATTTACATTTATTTACCCTGGTCCATAAGCTGGGTGAGGCTTAAACAGGTGCTCCTCACTTTTTCAGCAAGTGAAGAAAGTTAAAATGTTTATAATGAAAACAGAACTGAGAGATGAGGAAGATAGATATCCTTATAGAAATTCATTGGGAGAACAAATCGATTGAACCGTAGGGACTGAGGTAACCAATACACACTTTCAATTAACATTAACAGGTAAGAAAAGCTGACCTATGTGTAAATTTTCTTTTCTTTGTGCTAAAATATTAAGGACAGCAATATCTGCTGCAAGTCCTCATAAGAGCTTTGCAGCTGTTCCAATCTCATTTTCACTAGATAATTTGGAGAACTGGGACCAGATGATTGCTCCCATTAAATTTTTTTTTGTAATACACTGATGTAAAAGCAACTCTGTAGACTTTGAGTTCTAGTTATGCAATCAGGAAGGATGAACAGAACTTCTTGACATGGCTGGAGGGGACAAAATTGATAGCTAGTGAACATGTGATATATGTTTGAAAATAGTTGTTTGGTGGTTTGTTTTTTTTTTCTCCTAGAAGCATAATTGTTAAAATGTTCGTGCTTTTCACGCACCACAACTTCTATCAGATTTCTTGTTGTGCAGAGGAGTTATATATGTAGAAATCTGCTGTTCTCTAAATCCTCATATGTACCAGAGATTATAAACTTTTTGAAGGGACTGTTGCAATCTGTCATGTTCATGGTCTGTGGATTTAGGATTTCTCTGTGTGCAGTTGCAGAGTACTCCAATGATCCATTATGTTGTCTCAATGATATGTAGATGGTGGGTTGATTGTAAATATTTGAACTATGACTTACTATCAACAGTGTGGTTGTTTGAAGATTTGCTAAAGGTCTTTGTACTTTGAGGTGACTACAAACAGTACCCAGGAATTAGGGCTTGACAAAATTCTGCTACAGTAAGGTATTGACCATGCTCCTTTGTTCTGCTATAGTCCAAACACAGCTTCCCCGCAGTGTGCTTGTGTGGGAAACAAAGTCAGCATGTAGTAATGAGTCAAGAACTTTTCTGGAGCCTTGGGAGGGTTTTAACATCACACTGATTTCTGTGTTGCCTGGACAGATATGGAAGCTTCATTTAGCTGGTCTATGCAAGTGCTAAAAGATTATGTACTTTTCGTCAGGGATCAAGAAAGATACCTGAAAGAAAGAATCTTGACCCAATTATTTATATTCTCCTTTATTTTATCTAATTAGTGTAGTAGTACTCTATAAAATACTTATCTTAATTTCACTGATTATCTGAATTTGCATAAATTACAATAACACAAATTTGAGGGAGGCAATATAATCCATTAAACATCACTGCAGCTGAGCATTTTGGTTGCAGCCCCAATTCTGCACTTCACCTGAAAATGGCCATAAGCTTCTCATCATTTCCTCTTCTATTTTTGTCTTTTTTGTAATTTTATATTGTTTGTGAACAGCTCTTCACAGCTTGGTTTATCACTAACTATTGTGTAAACAGAGTCTACCAGAAAAGCCAGCTTGGGTGAGACATTTAAAACCTATTGCAATAAAAATAAATGTAACACAGGATATTTTATATGCTTACAAGGAGATAATTGTCTTTTTGGACAAGTAAAAAATATTACCCATGATCCCGAATCCCAACTTTATTCAAGATAACTCACTAGCAGAATGTTGCTGTCAAATATATTCTTCCTCCCTTATTCTTCTGTATTGGATTTATTCTAGTCACACGTGTGGGTTGAGAAATATACAAAAAAACCAGTGCTTTCGTTAAGATTAGAGAGCTGCAGCCCTTAAATCATTCATTTATGCAATTTTTAACTGTTTTTAACTAGCACAAAATAGCTCATTGGAATTATGCAAGTATAGATCATTTTAATTTGAATCATTGTGAAATCATAAAGGACTTCGTTCTTTAATTTTGTGCCTTCAAGACAGTCACTTTGATTAAAAAATAATAAACCATGAGAGCTGGAGGGTACTTGCAGGTTCTTCCAGCTATCATGGATCCCTGATCTTTGGTACTAATTCTTCTCATTAATATTAATAAAGGGCTGATAGGCCATCTCAAAGCATAGTACAAACCCCATGCAATTAATTGCTTGTAGTGTTTTTATGCTTATTTTGCACAATGAGAAGCGATGCCTCAGGAGTCTAAATATCAGTTAATCAATAATATAAAATTCACTGGAAATGAGCCCTTCAATTCCCTTCTTTTTCATAGAATCATAGAATCATTTAGGATGGAAAAGACCTTTAAGATCAAGTCCAACTGTAAACCTGAAACTACTAAATTCACCACTAAGCCATACACTCAAGACCCTCATTTACAGATTTTTTAGATACCTCCAGAGATGGTGACTCCAGTGTTTCCTGTGCAGATTCCCCCTGGATGCAGGCTCCTTACAGTTATTTGCAGAGAGCAAGAAGGTGCCTCTTAAGCCTTCTTTTCTCCATGCATATGTTGTATGATATATGAAATGAATGGTCAAAGAAAACATAGGGCAATATCTGTGCAGGTTTGCCCTAAGAGAGTTTGTTCCAAATTTCATCATCACACGAGTGATGTTCTCTGATGTCATGAAGCCCATAACATAAAGTGATATTTACATTAATAGAGGTATTCAGTTTCCTGAGCTTTATGGGCATTTGATGCCATTTTAGACTTCCAAAATTTTCTATGGTCTAGTTAGTACTCTGGAGGTGCTCTAAAATAGCATGATGAACTTATACTTGGGAAAATTGGAATATAATCTACAGATATTTATATATAGTTGAAATCAACAAGTTGTTTTAAATTCTTTCTTTTTAATAGAATTATCATCAAAACATGGATGGAAACAAATTCTACAAATATACATGTCTGATGTGATCTTATTTTATGTCATGATTTTTATAGTTGTCAAAGTGGTACAGGCTAATATGCATACCCTTCTCATTGGATAAAAAGAATAGTCCAGATTACAGTAGATTGCAAGTAAGAATTTTTTTTTTTTAGCTTATCAGATGGGTTTCTGTCATCTGAAGCAGCATACATTTAATACAGATATACCATTTTGAGGAATACTCCAGAAACTGAGGCTTGAACTCATTACCTCTAGTCACATTAAAATTAACTTTGACGTTTGTCCTTAGATCTTATTTTAATATTTTGTTTTGCATTTTTATTAGCAATTTTGCTTTTAAATCTTCTTTTACTATGGTTTCTCTTATTTCTGTCTTGAATTGGGAATTTGCAAAATGGAGTTTCTTATTACCAAGTGGAGCAGAACAGCTGATCTAGGAAATAAGTTTCTGAAGAACTTTTGTGCCTTACTCTACATTCTTATGTGGAAGGAAAGCTCTGGCTTTTCTTTCTCAGTGACACGTTTTTCAGCACAGTGAAGGATTTCTGTACTTGATGTGCCTGGCCTAGAGCTTGGAAGAGTCTTGTTTTACTTCTCAAATATTGCACCCTACCGATGCCTTTAAGTTTTAAGTACAGGGAGATTATAGCCTAAAAGCAGTTCTGCTAAGCCTTGTTTTTTTGTATAAATCTTCTCAGTTTTCAGCAGGATTAAAGCCAATTAAATATATTTATTTTTTTATAATTTAAAACAAAACAGAGAGAGAGAAAGAGGAGACAATACAGACAAATTTGCATATAGCCCTTTGCTTCTTTCAGTGCTGCAGTTTTTATGAGGTAAACTGTTTAGATTTCTTTTCTTCTCCACTTCTACATAACAGAAAGATGTTTCCATGAAAAGTAGGTGGAGTGCCACCAATAAAGCCTTTAGAACAGGTTCCTGCAAATTTGGAAATATTAACAATGCTCAGTTGAGTAGCATCCCTCAGCTGCACATGGTTACACATGGTTTTGGTCAGCAAAACATTTCAGAAAAATGAGAACTTCTCTCCCATTCTGAACAGATCTACAAAAATGAGTTGCTGACACAACAAAACAAAAAGGGAAATGGTTTGGATTTTGTTTGCTTGTTTTAAAATACAAATATAATATTACACTAAATTGTTTGTATTGGTGTAAAAGTTTAAGCCCAGCTGGCAACAAGGTACTGCATTCTCTGCTACCCTTCTTCCCTCTGGTGAGGAGGAGAACTGGGAAAAAAGAAAAAAAGTGAACCTTGTGGGCTGAGATTAGAACTATTTCATAACGGAAAAAAAAATACATGACAAAATCCTAATAAATTATTTAATGCCACTAATTTTCATGAAAATTAGACAGAAAAATAGAACCCAAGAGAAACAAGTGTTGCAGAACAAAATTTCTCAACACCTGCTGACCAATGTCCAGGCCACCTACCAATGGTGTGCCTCTGCTCACAGGCAGAGTGTGGGACCCTGAAAAGTCCTTAATTTAGAATCAGAATTGCTGAGCAACCACATCAGTGTCTTAATATTATTCTCATACTAAATTAAAAACACAACACCATTACAGACACTAGAAGGAAAATTAACTCTTTCTCACCTGAAACAAGGGCAACTGGGGATGGCCAGATATGGGGATGTGGTCTTGCAAAATTAAATCTCCAAGAATATCCTCACTTCTTTGTCATTTGGATTCAAATAGACATTTATGAGCTATTGTACCTACTGGTATAGATGGTGTTTCAAATAGATATCACTCTAACAAAGAATCCCTACAATAAACTTTTATTTCTGATTTGTTGTTAGTTTTATGTTGCATCATGGTTCAGAAAATGGATTTGGAGGAGACCAGCCTTTGGTTATTTCAGATTGTAACTTTGTGGAGCCTGCATCAAAGGGTTGTTCTGCTTCATGTGGCTCACAATAAGTGGTTAAATCCTGCAGCTATTCCTCTGGGCTTTTTACAGCTGGGTGAAGTATTTTTAGCAATAGAAAAGTACATTTTTATGCACACCTCTACCTGTATTGTTTTATCAACAAGTATGAATTTATAAGGTCAAGTCTCATCCTTCAAGTAGTCTTCGTATACACATGCACACATGAAAGAAAATGGTTTTAGGAAATGTCAGAATGCTTTATATCAACATTTTCAGAATGAACTGGAATGTTTCATTTCAAAATGTCATTTTCATTTTGAAATTGATCTTTATAAAGGGTAAGAAAAGGAGAAAAAAAGTCTTAAATAACTTGAAAATGAAACATAACGTTTTCCAATTTGAACTAAACTTTCTGGCACACAAACCCAAACCCATTGATTTATTTCTTTTTTCTTTACTATTGAACTCCAAAGTTGGATATTCTCAGGAGACAAGTGTTTTACTCATATATCCAAACCTGTGGTCAGCTAAAAGTGCAGTTTCTGTTTTCTCTGTGTCTGCACACAAGATGCATCATCAGGTGTGTCTTTCACCACTGGAGGTTGCAGACGTGGCTTCATGGCTGGCAATTCCTGCCCCTGTTCTGCTGAGACTGATGGTAGGTACCTTAAATTGCTACAAAATGAAATTTTGTCCAAGCAAGATCTGCAAAAGTAGGAAAAACTACTTTTACTCTTTTTAAAGTGAAGCCACAGCAAGGCAGAAAACTTGAGGGATTTCAGCATGTGGAGCCATATAGAGTTCCTCTAGATTTTCTTGGGTTCTAGATTGCTTGGAATCCACTTGGTTCACAAGGGCAATAAACAGCCCCTCCCAGACATCCCTTCCCATCAGCAGGTTGGGAACAGCCAAGAGCTAACTACATGTTACTATTGTCTTCCTGTTCACTGTGCATTCTGGCAAGGTCATGAATACAAAATTCTGCTCTTTTTTTTCAACTCTTACTATGTAAAGATTCTTTTTCTTTCTCCAGGTCCAATATTACAAAAAGTACAAGAGGAGCCATTGCAGGTAATAAAAGGCAGGCCAGTCTGGCATTGATTCTAATTAAAAAGAAAGAAAATATTAACTGGAAATTATCTGAAAGCTTTTTACCTTGTGAATCCATTTATTCTATAAAAATCTTGGGCTGAAATATAACGTCTGTAAAAAGTTCTTTTTCATATCTCTGTCATTTGATGCAGCTGATATTAACATCCTGAACAAGCCAGGCAAACAATTGCCTCTCTCTTGCTCACTCACAAACTCTTTTCTCCAACGTCATTAACCTACCCAGCTATTATGAAGGACTTGTCACTACTAAACTCTGACTTAAATGTGCCATTCATCATACCCTAAGAATATATCAACAAAGAATTAGAAGCTAAAAATACTACTAACAGCAATTAATGCAGTTTCATGCAAAGTGGGTCTTGCAATGTATTTCCTACTTTTGATAAAATAAAAGTCCAGTTGTTGAGGTCTAGGATGTATGTCTCAGCTTACTCATTTTGGTATCCCATGACATTTCAGTTAAAACAAATACAGGAAAAAAAAACATTAAAACAAATAATGGGAAAAAAAAATACAACAAACTAAATAAGCAGTTAAAACAGTTTAGTCCTAATTACCTGGATATACTTGTGTTACAGGGAATTTTTTTTCCTTATATACCCGTGTAGTATTTCTTTTTCATGCACTCAGATTGAAAATAAGAAGCAAAGGAGAGCTGACATGGTATGAGAAATCATGCCTCAGATGGTAAAACCAATCTAAACAGTTTGGATGGGGCATGTAGCAACCTGGCCTAGTGGAAAGGTGTATGGCTAATGGGCTGGAGTTTGATGGTTTTTGCAGTCCAATCCAGCCCAAACCATTCTGTGATGCTATGGTTATGGTTGGACTTGGTGATCTTAAAGGTCTTTTCCAACCTAAATGATTCCATGGTTTTGTTATTTTATGATTTTATTTTTGGTCCAAGCCCTTCCTTCTCCTGGTTCTCTCATTTGTTGTGTACATCGTGCATGGATTCATTTGATCCCTCTCTGGGCTGATTCAGTTAACTTATTTTGTACCAAAATATATTCAGTTTATTGTCAAGTTTCGAATGAATGTGAGTGGGGAGGAGATTGTTTCACTTTCAGTACTAATGGGCCATTTAAACTTCAACTTCATAAATATTTTCTCTGTTTGAATTCAGTAGGATAATATGGCCTCCAAAGTAGTTAAATTATTTACTGTAGCTAAAGTCAATGACTGTAATGTAATAAAGCTTCATTTTTTTTTTTCCTGTGGTACAGGAAGTCACATTATACGAGCAAATAACCCCAGTCAAATTGGATCCCTAAGAAACTGTGAAATCAGTTCCCAAGGAGCCTCCAGAGGCAGTTAATAGCTGTCTAGAGGTGTATCTAGCTGATTTCCAACTAGGGAGAAGATGCATGAGATAACAAGAAAAATCACAATAATAATAATAATAATAATAATAATAATAATAATAATAAATATTTACAGAAAAATACTCTGATGAATCCCCCTCAAGATAACATCTCCAAAGGTTTAATGAAATCCTTGGATAAAAATTATTTTTTCTGACATTTTTTACAAAAAATCTCATTTTAAAACAAAGAGTTATCTTAGGAAGAGACTCCAGAAAGCCCAGATGTGTTTTATTCTCTCATGAGAGTAACAGGACTCCACTGTGATAATACTTGTACGAACAAACCCACAAATTCTTTCCTCAAAGGACATGCAATTCCAATAAGTAGGGATGCAAGAATAATATTATGACAAATTTTGAAAGGAATTCTAGAAAAAAAGAATGATTTTACAGTTGACCTGCTGTGACACAAGTGCTCAGACTTGGTAGATATTTACTTGAGGTGTACGAAAAATTATCATAGAATTTACTGAGTTGGAAAGGACTCATCAGGATCATTGAATCCAACCTGTGGCCCTGAGATCACAATACAGAATTTCAGTTGAAGAACTTTCCCCACCCTCTGCAACAGGGGCAGAGAGGGTGGTGTGTCCATCATTCCCAGTTCAGTGGGTTAATATAGAGTGGTTTGCAGCTTAAATTAATATTCAGAGTCGTGATTTACAGCAACAGATAACTGAGAAAACCACAGATTCTTCCAACCTGAGCTCAAAGATAGGACAGAAACATATGGAAGGCAGACTTCCTCAAATCCTGCAGAGAAAAAACCCAGATGTCAATAAGTTGAAGTCTACAGAATGTTGTGTTTTGATGAAATAAAGAAAATTCCCATAAATTCCATGACAGTTTTAACAGAGAAGATGCTCTTCTTTGCCGTTGGCAGGTTTGCCCAACTTCATTTTGGAGATTTTTCCATTTCCATTAATGTAAAGCTATTAAATTAACAAAGATCAGCAGAATTAGCAATAAAAGGCACGGGCAATTGCTGGAGTTGTAATTCACAGTTTGGCACAGTTAGAAGAGTAAGAAGAGTAAGAATTGTACTTCTAGCAAGGAATCACACAAAACCTATCAGTGACTTAAAACATGCTTTCCCCTTTGTTAGACAGCTATTTAAATACAAATTAATGATTAAACTCATATTCCTTGACAATCAGAAGCACCTCCATCTCTTCTTTTTCGCCAGCATTAACATTGAAACCCGTCGGAAATCGTGAGCAAAGCGCGGTTCGGCGCGGAACTGAGCTCCAGTGTTCCACTAACAGCTGACATCACTCAGGCAATTTCTGCTGGCTGCCCCATCTATTTTACACCTGCGAGCTGATAGGCAGGAGCATGAGGTCGGTGGCCAGCCCTGATGGCCATACATACCTTGTATGTTCAGTGACAGAAATGCCACAGGGTAGGGAGCAGGTGTGAATTACCCAACGCTGGCAGATTGGTGGTGCATGCTTGGAGCAGCTGCGAGGGGTCCTGGACAAAGCACAGCAGTTGTAGTGAGAAAACTATTAGCATATGCATGAATAAGTGGGTGTGAAAATGCTGGCTAACAACATGGAGTGTGTGCTGTAATCCAGCTGAGTAGGTGTAAAAAACATCCTCTTGATGAAGAAGTGTGAATTTCAGGGAGACAAGCCTGATGAAAGATAACGATTCGTGTTTGTTTCATTTGTTTAGATAAAGGGCCTTGCACTTCTGTGGTGTTATTCTGTAATAATTAGGTGAGTTTTGCCCCAGTTTAAGGCAAATAAAGCAAGCACAAAATAGCAGGACAGCAACTGTGCAGAACTGAGAATCACAATAGGTTTTGAACCAGCTCTTTGAGGTCAAAAATGTAACTTTCTCACTGGTAATACTCATCAGAACTTCAGTGCCTTCACCAGGCTACACAGAGGTCATGGCCCAGACTTCTGTATGGCTCTTTGTTGTATGTCCCTGTTAAGACTACCACTAAAAATCGAAAGAGAAACTGAGCCATCCCTTTGCTGGAGATCATAACTGTCCACTAAAAAAGGACGCTTAAAAATTCTGCTCCTGGGCACTTGAGGGCATTTCACATTTCAGCTGCTCACAATTTATATTTATTTGAAAAATTGTGTTGCTCGGCAGTCTTTTCTAATAGCAATATAATGGTATTGCAGCTGGAATTTAATGGTACACTATTACACTTCAGGGCAACCACAGCACGAGTGTATCAATTCTGGGATGAGTCAATGGTGAAAAAGCAATATTGAGGTCATATTTTTCCTCTTTCTGTACATCAGTGAGACAGAGGCATAGGACTTTTGGCAGAAATGTAAAAGATTATTTTTCAGTGATCTAGTTTTATTCCAGACAAATTTCTGTATCTCTAACTTGAAGGTTTTGCAGCTCTACCTCGTTCTGTTCTCTGACAGGAGCTGTCATAGGGTTTTCAGAAGAGTTACCAACAAAGCAATAAATGACATGATCTTCTACCTCATTTGCCTTTGTTTTTAATATAACTTTCCAGCATTCCTTGAATCTTATTTTCTGTCACAGATTGAGTGAACATGCAGTTGACACAACACGTTGTGGAAAGCAATAAGACTTTTGTTGGTTCAAAAGCTCACTCTTAATCCAGAATTTTAAAAAATGTCATCTCTTTTGCTATTAAAGTTTGGATTTTGCAGCTGATAGACATGCCATTTTTAAATTGAGATCAAATCAGATGTCTTCTGTGTTTTGCTGTAGGGGTTCTTGCTTCAATACCTCATTTAGGGAGAAAAGGCATCAGATCAGAAAATTGGCCATGCTGGATCAGACCAGAGGTTCACTTAAGTCAATATACTGTTTCCACTACTTCCCAAAAGCTGATAATTAAAGCAAACCAGAATAACAAACAGGTTTTTGTACATTTTATTGGTGCACACTTACAGTCTTCAACAATTTCTGCCTTGGAAGTTCCTTGAGCTAGTGTTTGCATGTTTCTATTTAGCTCCCTTTGGTGGATTTTTCTTTAATTTCTTTGTGTGACAATTGCTTGGATCCATGTAAGCTACTATGAACTGTTAAAGAAACAGTAAATTTTTGTACCATTGCATCTATCTGACAGTCTATATTTATAAATATTTGTATTTATATACCTGTAGGTATAAATAAATACTATAAAATAGCAGTTACATAGGAAACAGAAAAGGATTATATATTATTGCTATTGCTGCAATAATCTCCTTCACAGAAAATTAAAAGAAATTGCAAAATCTCAAGTAAAATCCATGCCCAAAAAGAATCACAAATCTCTACAGGTTTGATAAACTACATTACCTTGTACTGATCTGCATGTAGTTGTTTAGCTTGGGAAAGCAGTCATCACTGTTCAGAGACACACAGAGAGGACATATTTTTGCAGTCTAGAGATTAAAGTCCTTATCTAAGTGGCTAAAGATCTTCAGCTACTGTCAAGAGCATTCTAATTAATTGTATTTTTAAAACTTATCAATGAATAGCATAAATGAACAGTCTTGCAAAGAGATAAGGCATTTTAAACCTTTACTTTTTCAGAATACTAAAGTGAAAATCTGTTTTATTTCCTTTCACTCTACCGAATTTGCTGCCTAATAGATGAGCTTGAAAGACAGGGACATATAAGTGCTAAGACAATAGAAAACAATGATATTCCTCCAATTTATTGCAGTAAAAAGTTTTGTTGGCACACGTGAAGACCTGTGGTCTTTACTGAACTGACAGTACAGGGTCTCTGAAATGAGCACATAAGTCAAAACTGTGTAACAACAGCTTTTTATGTTATTTGGGACCGGTGAGGGTTTTAGAGCACTTGCAAACCTTACCTGGGAGGTCACATGGAGGGGAGAGGTCATGCAAAGGAAACGGGAGAATGAAAGGGCTGAGTGGGCTGAAAACTGAAGAGGAGGAGGAATCCTCCACTGAGCATCACCCACATCCCTGAATCAGGACCCAGTGAACTTTTAACTCCACCTCAGGCATTCCTTTTCAGAAGGACTGAAGCTTTCAACACTGCTATTCAGAGTAAAGTAAGCACAAGTTTTCTGAATAACAATTTTGGCTCTAAAGGGCATTTCTGTGTTAATTTTCACTATGTGCATTGGTACAAGTACTAATAAGAAAAAAGGATTAGGCTTTTATTTAGACTGTTAAACATTAATTAAAGTAACAATAAAGCCTTAGTTTCAAATACAAGAGATACTGTTCCCTTTTGCACCAACAACATTTCGAGTGTAATACTATCAAGAGAGGAGATTTCTATCTGTTGAGTATAAAATAAACCAAAGCAAGGCAAAATGAAATTTAATTAGATTTTATTAATAAAAAACAAACTAAAATGTACACGCAAAAACAGTGAAATTGTTATGACTTTCAAGTTTTTGTTGCAATGATCCCTCTACTCATTTTTTTCAAATGTCATCCCTAATTCTGTAATTGTGTCATGCCATCACAAAGACATCCATTTAATCAAAAGCCTTCTGCACCTGGGACACTGCTAGCCAATATGTAGTAAACAACCCATGTCTTCCAATATAAAGTGGGGACACTGTGTTCCAGAGAGATCCATTGATCTCAAATGGCAGAGTTAGTCTTCCTTTGTGAAGAGAATCTTTCAAATAAAGCTACTTGAGTGTTTGAAGGTGTGAGCACTTTGATGTTTCAAAGCCTCAATTATTTAGGTACCACAGAGCTGAGCATTGTGTATCTGCCAAAGTCTCGTTCAAAAAGCTCGGATGGTTAAGATGTCATGTTCTTTTCAAAGTCTTCTGGTATCTGAAATTAAGGGAAAAGTCCTTTCATTTCAGTGACTCCTAAGGCTCTCTCAGCATCCACTCTGTTGTGCTTCAGCATGACACCATTAAATCCTTGCTTGCAATTTGAGTACATTGTCAACAGAGCAGATGGATTCTAACCAAGGAAGTGTTATTTATGCTGATAGGCTGTGGTAAAAGAAAAAACAAACAAACAACCCTGCCACTCTTCAGCTTCTGTTGTATCTTATTAAGGGATAAGATTCAAGTGCCTGACTGAAAAGTGGTTTTACTCATAGCATCATCTTTAATAATTAATTTGGTTTTGTCACCAGATTGTGTAAAAGCAAGTGTTTACCTCTCCTCAATTTACTACAGTTGAGGAGAGAATAATTCCATCAGTGGTGCATCATGCTGCCTTCTCTTACTATTGACCTGTTGTTATTCCTACACAGACTTCTGCACTGAGCTGAATTATGGTAATTCAGCAAGATCTGGCTCACGGAGCAAAATGTGGTATCCAGACAGCAATGAGATCACTCTTTAAATTAAATGGTTGAATAAAAGCAGTTGGTTGAGAGAGGTAAGGAACAATTTACAGGTGGTGTTGTGGGTGTGAAGACACAGGTTAAATACAACTTTTAGGCTCATAACTGAGCTATTTAGGCTAGAATGATTTAGATAAATTACTTTCTGCTACTTTTTTAGTAAAAAAGCAGCTTTCTTTTCTGCTGGAAATCTACAGGAACCTCCGGGGTGATTGAGATCTAAGCAGAATAAATCCAGGAAGTATATTTTTCTATTTGGCCATATAAATGGACTAAGGTATTAAATAAATTATCTTAACTAAGAGCTTAAATTTAGTGCAGTTAACATTTGCCTTTGTTTCTGTTTATGAAATAAGATGTGTTTTCCCTGATTAAAAAGAAGAAATAACATGAAGAATGAAGTGAAAGACAGGTGGAAGTGTTAAAGGTATAAGAGGTAAAAGAGGTAAAAAACACAAGCCCTTTACAGATCAGTATAATTCTTTAGGATAGGGTACAACTGTTTTGGGCAGACAACAGCAGCTGATCTAAAAAGACAGATTATTCAGTCAGTCCCTGTCACAGGATTTCCTGTCCTTATCTCAACACATGAGCCTTTTGTTTAATTTTCTTTCCCTTGTCCAGCCAAACAGAGGAGTGACAGAGTGACTTTGGTGAGCACTGGGTGTCCAGGCAGGGTCAACATTGTTGTGGTGCAAGCCAGTAAGCTGTCCTCTCCTAATGTCATATCAGCACTCTATTTTCACGCATAGAGCCCTTTATTTTTGTGCTCACTTTTGAGTATTTGATTTGTGGGTGGAGAACTGAGGTTTAAAGCATGAACCTGCAGTGTTGCACCTTGGCAGCTGAGCACAGATGCATGGAAAGACAGATGTTTGTATTAATTTCATCAAAACTACTATCTGATGACATTTTAAAAACACTTATCCCCTATTTTCCCATGTAAATAGAAATTACTTTTGCTTTTTTTGTTTGTTTGTTTGTTGGTTTTTTTTTGGGTTTTTTTTTTGGTTTTTTCCTCAGGTCAGCTTAAGGTTTGTAACGTGATATTTGGTTTCATTGTACACATATCC